>JAMLFY010000009.1:4569802-4638060 GCA_030441495.1 Dalbergia oliveri
TTTTGAGCCTGCAAGCAACTCAGCGTCTTTTGAACTTTGAACCACAGATGTGGAGAATGGAAGAGTTCCTCCAGTGATGCATCCCACCTATGATTAAGAAATGATCTTTTTCTCTTTTTTCCTTCTTTAAAACGCATTTGTTTTTAGCAACAATTATTAATTGTTAATGGAAATATGTTAAGGAAGGATAATGGTTGCTTTCATTATTTGTTTGATTGAATGTTAAAAGGCTAATTGGAGGTCGTTGCGGCAATAGTGTTATTCATTTTAGTTTTAAATTATTAATTATTTATTATTTGATTGAATGTTAAAAGGCTAATTGGAGGCCATTGCAGTAATAGTGTTATTTCAGTTCAGTTTTTTATTTCAGAGCATGAAATTAAATGCTGATTTCAATATATATATATATATATATATATATATATATATATATATATATAAAATAACATTGATTGATTTTCTAAGGCTAATTGGAGGTCGTTGCTATCATAATACTGTTATTTCAATTTATTTTTAAAATTTAAAGCGTGAGATTAAATGCTGATTGTAATCTATTTTGCATATATAAAATAAGGGGATTTCTAGTATCCTAAAATTTATGAATTATAGTATCTTTTAGATAACTTATGGTTGAAAATTTATCACGTTTTTCATTAATTAAATTAATTAATATTTTAAATGCTTATGATTAAATCATAATCTTAGGATTCAAAAGGATACGGTATCCTTGGGTACCAAAACAAAAATCATAAAATAATATTGATTGATTTTCTATGTAGACTATCTGATATTCATACTTAATCAAAAAATAGATAATATTCATACTATGTAATTTAAATATTAATACAATAAATGCTTCTACTGTCAAGAATACATATGTGTAAAATAATATTGATTGATTTTCTTTGTAGAATAGATGATATTCATACTTAATTTAAAAAAGTAGATGATATTCATACTATGTAATTTAAATATTAATGTAATAAATGCTTTCTATATATATCATTAACGAACGACAACTATTTTCCATGGAAATGTTTTAATTTTATATTCAAGGTATTAGGATTGGATTAGATGTGACTAATGAAGGACTTAGATGATATATATGAAATCATATGTTCAAACTTCATTTGTCTTTAAAATTTCGATGAACTTAAAAAAAAAAAAAACTAAGAATTTGACAACAACAAATTTATTGTATTCAATGTTGGATATGACTTGTCATAAATGTTGTATACATAAAACTTATTTTATATCTAATAAGTTCAAACTTTAATCTGATTTACACTCTGAAACTGTTGTAAATTGCAACGCATTCTTTAACTTTATGTTTTGGACATCAAATTAAAGTATACGAGAAGCACACTCAATGTTACCTCAATTACCAGTAACCTACAAATGGGTTTAATTCAGCTCACTATTTAAACAAATGCCAAATTAAACATTCTCATCAAACGATAAACATAAAAAGTATCGTACATTTTTTTATCATATGCCATGGCAAAGTTTTGCAACTACGTTATTTTAGTGTCAATCCTAATGGCTACCATAATAGCTAAGATCTACGCCAGTGAGAAAGAGTTGGAGATGCAGACTCCGTATGAATGTGCGAAGGTTATGGGAGCATATTGTGGAAAGCAAGTGTATGACAGATTGTTCCATAACAACAACTCTAAAATGCCCATGAATTGTTGTTATAAACTTGTTCAAACAGGTTATATATGTCACCTGAAGATGACCGTGCATGCTCTATTAAATTATGGAGAGTTTGAAAACGCAACTTGGAGTAAAGTTCTGAGTAAGGGTGATAAGGTGTACCACAAGTGTAATCAAGCAACCAACCCAGGAGACGCCAAATATCTGATCAAGTGCGTTGCAAAGATAGGCACGAAATGCGGGAAAGAAGTGTATGCAAATCTAACCCGTGAAAAGAACGTAAGCAAGCTATGTTGTGAAAAGCTTGTGAAAATGGGTGAAAAATGTCATGCTAGTATGGTGAACGCACTTATTCGCGCCCCAGAGATGAGGAATTCCAATGCAACTCAACTCATGAAAAAGAGCCAAAAAATATTTGACCGATGTCAGCCTGATGAGTAAGAAGTATTTGTTGCGACAGCATCCGTAACCAAAGTGGAATCATTCAAGAGAGAAGGAACACAAGGGAAACCAACTTAGTGCATTTATGCGACGTCTTTTCAGTTGCATGCTTTTCATTTGCATTACTACATCTTTGTCTTTTTTACATTTTATAATGCTAAAATTGATCACGTGCAATATTGTATTCACTTTGATTTATGTTACATCCATAGACAAGCATACATTAAACGATGGATCCTCATTTTTATTTTTGCCACGTCACACTTTTTGCTCGCTTTCAACTCGAAAAATCAAAGGTGTGTATCGCCGTCTCTAAAATAGAGGTGTATAAACAGTTTTTTATAGGCACACCTGAAGCTTGATTAATTTTCACGAATTCTTCTTCACTTCTACACCTACAACCTCCTCCATTAGGCTTGTCATTTATTTGGCTTAAGATAAGGAGTGTAAACTTTCATCTAGTTACATGCATGTCATACTTTATTATAAAATAAACAAGATACAATATCATCAAATACACTAAAGACTACTATCTACATGATCACACTACCTATAGTAGATCCTGAAACAACACTTATATTCAGGACTGCATATGATATGTGACCGTGCAGTATGTGAAATAAAATGTCTCTAGAATAGGAGAAGACACAAACTGATACAACAAAGAAGGAAAATAGAAACTCTGTTTAGAGACTTGTCAATTTGCATCTCCTGCCTTCTCATCCTAGGACTGCCACTTCCATTATGATGATAAGGAAACAAATTTACATCTGAGACCCCAAAAATCCTTGTCAGGACCATCTCCCCAAACATACCAATCATCGGGTTGAAGAAACTAGTCATAGCAGCACCACTAAGATAAGGCAATCCATTGTCACCATATCCTCCATAAAGGTAAGGGAGGTATTGTTCATAATGAGATGGCCGTGATTGTAACTGGAAATAACTTGGGTGAAGTTGCTGACTGTGGTGAGAAGTTGAAGAGCGAGCAGACTGTAACATAGCATTCAAGCTATAAGGAGGTGGCCTATGAGGTATTCCTAGACCCATTTGGAGTTTTTTGGCTTCAGATTCTGGGTTAGACATTCCGCGGCCATAAAGGGGGACTAGTGAAGTATGAGAGATCTCAGCTTTACAAACGGGGCATGTTGGCTGCTGGTCTAGTTCGACAGAGGAGGTTTGGACACGCAGCCACTTGTATATGCATGGCCAGCAGTACATGTGGCCGCATAGAGTGATGATTGGGTCATGTGCTGATTCCAAGCAAATATTGCAATCAAAGCAACCATAATCACTAGTAGAGATCGTTGCCTCCATTGTAGTAGATTTCAACTTTTGCTTTAGTGAGACTTCCCCATCACATTCAAAGTATGTGGGCTCCATTAAATTTTCTAACACAGTAATATAAACTGTTATAGATTTGAAAAATGATTGAAAGTTGCAGCTAGTTTAGATGAATCAGATCTAAGAGTTGAGCCAATGAGATCAAAGACTTCGATGACCACTAAAACATTATAAATTAAT
Organism: Dalbergia oliveri; assembly: GCA_030441495.1. NCBI lineage: Eukaryota > Viridiplantae > Streptophyta > Magnoliopsida > Fabales > Fabaceae > Dalbergia > Dalbergia oliveri. The sequence continues at coordinate 4,573,424 of JAMLFY010000009.1, forward strand.
TTTTTATTGAAAGAACCTCCTGTAAATATACTTCAATGTAGTGTTCTATAATTTTTCTTTTCAGTGGCTAGCCTGAAGAATTATCAAGATTCTATTTTACCCTCAATGTGCAAGGCATAAGTTACTTAGCTTTTGCTAGGACACCCAAACATATGTAATTAACGTGGAATTTTATAACAATGTTCCAATTTTAATCAATAACTAGGGATCAATAATAAAATTTATTTACTCAGAGTTCCAAGAGTTTCCTCTAAAACCAAAATTACATACATATCAATAGATTTTGCATATAACTACATATTCACAAATTTGATTCTTAAGATCATTCCTATACATATGATTAAAAAATATACCAAAGTCCCCCAAATCCTCACATATTATAGATTAATTTATAACTAAACAAGGCATCAAGGTAACAATAAATAAATTTTTCTATATTCATTAATCCTTCCCCAACAAAAAGAACCAGACCCCTCATGTTGGAGTCATCAATATAGTCTTAATTCACAGAAACACCCTTTTTTAACAATGTTAATTGAGAGCTTGTGAGACAGATAATCATATACAAACCTTCCCACAAGAATAGAGGGCAATGATTGCCCAATTTCTAGAAAATATTCCCCAAAAAAGCTTTTCTTCGTCAAGAAAATGAAAACAATGATATAAGAAACAAATAAAATTCACAACAATTCGATGATTGAACAATTATTCATTACTAACTCGCAGGTTTCCATTTCAGAAAAACAAATAAACCAAAAACTAATTAGATTCAATCCTCAGAAACAGGATAAATTAAATGAAAGCTTAAAATGTTACACCAATAAAAAATCCAATGCATGCAAACAAGTCCAAAGGAACCGCTTGAAACAAAAACAAACACCATTTGAAAAAAAAAAAAAATCAAATTTTGATCCCAAAACACAAAAGACAAGAAAAGTTTTCACAACAAGAACAATAGCATATCTTCGACAAAGGAATCAGATATCAAAGGGAAGAAAAACACACCTTTATAATGTGTAGAAGGGATCAAGAGCGGAGCAAATGTAGCTTCAAATGGAAAGAAAATGAAAGAAGAAAATAAAGGAAAAGCGAGGGTGTGATTAGGGAAATGGATTGCGTGGGAAACAATGGAGGAGAGTGAAATGAGGAAGAAGAAGATTATGTTGCGGGTAAGGGTGAGCGGGATCGAGGTGGTGCCACCAAGTTCATTTATTTATATATATTTTTATGAATGGAGATCATTCATGCAATGCGTAAGTCTTGTACGCTTACACTCTTTAATAACTCTTCATAGAAATTAAATTTATTGATTCAATCATTGAATTATATGATAAATTAGCGATCAAGTATGTTAAATTTTAGAAAAATTAGACAACAATAAGTATACATTCTAATGAATGATATTTATTTATATTTTCAAAAATATATTATCCATTAAAATAAAGTGACTTCATTTATAAAAGATCTTAAAGTTCCTTTTTATGTTACAAAAAAATCTTTTCCAAAAAATGAAAATTATAACTTTTGATAAAAGTATCTTCTTGCACTTTTTCTATAAAACATATCAAAATATATAAAAAGTATCATTTTTAATAAAAGACATAATATTTTTATAAAAATAATGGTACATAAATTAGGGTTGAAGTGGTGTGGTAAGAGCCCATTGCTTTCTTAATCAAATATCGACAGTTCAATTCTCACCTTGAGAATGAAACAGTTTTAAAAACTTGTGGCTTTTACCTCTTAAATTGACCTATAGTAAATGAAGAGTAGAGTCATTATGTTCGCAGTTGATACAATGAGAAACCAAAATAAAAATAATAATCTTCCAAAAATAAACATAATTTGTTATTGAGCCTAATTTCAACGAATTGTCAATACTAAAGAGTTATATAATGTTTCTTTATTGGCGATTTCTAAAGTAATATATAGTTAAGTCAAGTATTTTTATCTATATAATAGTACATAATTAAATAATTATATAAATGTTTATATTTATAATGTATTAAAATTTGGACGGAAATAAATGCTTTCATGTTGTTCTTACCTAAAAGTGGAGGTAAGGTTACAGTGTCTTTGACGTTGTGTAGGGGCGAAATACTTAAGACACTCTGATACTCAAGTCAGCAAATGATGAGGCATAGAGGTATTGAGGATATAATGAGGATTAGATAATCATACTGGGCGTTGAACCCCTTTATAGAGTGATACATGACCCCATGATAAATCAAGTGGCAATCTTCCTTAGATAAGGGAGATATTCCTGAGATTTAGTGTCGATTAGATATATTTCGTATTTAGAGGGAGATATGATCTAATCTAGGAGATGTGGAGAGATAATAGGAGATATGAGGGGATAATAGGAGTTCTCCAAGATATCACCCAACAATTTAGGAGATATCATTGACTAAATAAGGGGAGAATCTTTAAGGGATCATTATGTCACGTAGGCGATCTGGAGAGCCCCCTATTGAGTTCTCATAGTTAGGTCGAGCTTTCCATATTTCTAGTCCAGTACATAGCCCCTGAGCTTAGTTGTCAACTAAGTAGTTAATACCGAGGTGTCGTGACTGATGTATGCCGAGGACTACGTATCGAGCTCGAGTGAGTTGACTTGTTATGCATAGCTTGGTGCATCTTTTTTGTTGTTGCAGTGACAGTTATAGGGGAACATATGATGATAGATGTCACGTTTTGAATGGTGGGCAATCACATCACATTAAATGGGGATCATGGGTTGCATAGAAGCCATTAGATTAAAGTGCGAGTCCTCACTGTTGGATAAGATGAATGCCTTATATTCATTACCAAATGGAGGGAGCTATTTTCAGCGTTGGATGAGCTCGTTTAATTGAAAATGAGAGAAAGTGAAAAACATTGAGTTCATTTCTACATTTTTTGACTTTGTTTGCCAGCATTTTTCTTTGTCATGTCATTCAAGCTTTGATTTCAGCCTTCAAAACTAAATTTCTTCAATTTTCAATTAGTGAGTTTGATTCTTCTTCTCTTCCTCTTTCATTTGATTAGTTTATTTTCTTTTGGCCCTTAGGATAGGTGGTTCGCTTCCCACTTGGATACTTTTTCTTTTTCATGTGTTTCCTCTTTCTTAGCCCCGTTTCCATTGCTATTCATAGTATAGGTTGAAAGTAGCATGAGAAGGGGGTTGAATCATGTTTTACATTTATTTTATTTTTTGAAATACTAAACAAAGTATATCAAGTTTTTCCCTTTAAGCCAATAGAAATCTTTATTAAAAAGGTTCATAAAGTTACTTTCTGAACTAAATGAAAAAACTTAGAAATTGTTTGAAGTCATTTTCAATGAATATATAACACAAATAAATGCAAATTCTAAATTATAAAGAGATGAGAAGAGATAGAGAGATATTACTTAGAGATTTTTATATTGGTTTGGGCAAACTGTACATCCAATTCTCAACAACCTATTGAGTTCCACTAACAAACCTTTCTCAACCCAAAGAAAGTAAGATAGTCTTTGGATAGCCTTCTCAAGCTATATCCAGTGAGTGGTAGTTCCAATTTACTCTCACTCTAAGTAGTCTTTTTACTAACTTCTTCAAGCTAACTTTATGTTGATCACTACTAGATCAGGGTATGAAGATTTTGGTTTGGTTGGTACACTCCAACTAAAAATGCACTCAAGTTTTATAAAAATAAAACATTGTATGAACTGAAAACTTGAATGGCTTCTTTTAAAATTCTTCCTAAAAAGAAAATGTTTTCTAAAATTCTTCCTAAAAAGAAAATGTTATCTAATGAAAGCTAGAAAGAAGATTTAATGAACTTTCAAGAAAAAAGAATGTTGAATAGCTTTAGTGTTCTTGTGCATAGCAACCTCCTCACGTATGAAGGTGTCTTCGTTTCATACTTGGATTTCAAATATAGCTGTTTTCTCTTGATTTCATTTCCTCTTGACACTTGTAAATCTTCTTTTTGTCTCATAGGAACTTGGACTCTAGAAGGGTAGCTAAGCTATGCTGTACTATCTTTTGTAGGTTTAGGACCATTGTCAAATGTGGTTTCTATATGAACCTTCATAAACAACTTTACTTTCTAAGCATGGTTTCTAACTTCTTCTCCTAGAAGGTGAGGACATTGACCAAGTACAAAAGTAACATGTCACTATTAATACTTTTTTGAGAGTAGACTTTATTTGAATTTTGAATTTTCCTTGCTTTTTTTTTTTTTTGTAAAGTCAGCATGGTTTTTGAATACACATGCTTTTTCATGTACTTCCTAAGTTTCTGATCTTCTTGTTGATCTTCTTTGCTTTAGTTTGAACTTGATAGGGATCTTCCCATCATGATTGAAGACTATGATCATGACTTGCTTCAAGAAAATTGACTTCTTCATTGATGTAGCACTTTCTGAATGCGTGAATCACTTTATGAAAATCTAAGCTTGGTTTCTGATGCTTGGAATTCTTTTTGTGTGTATCTAACATACTTGAGTTCGCTTTTAGAACTAATTTTCACATCATTAAAATTCTAAATCTATATGAATGAGATTATGATTATGTTAAAATATGACATTGTAAAAAAATATCATTGATTGAACTTATATATTATGAGAATAGTTCTATTAAATGCTATAGAAACTCAAGTAAACATTGGTTTATCCTTCAAAATATTTTAACAAAATTTATTTTGTTGTCACTCAAAACACAAGCTATAAAGCTTTCTGAAAGGTTTTGGAGCTAGCAATCTCCTCCTTTTTGATGATGACAAACCAAATTTTGAGAAAATCTTTTGGAGAGTACTTTGAAAGAATTTTCAAGGTTGGAACCTTGTATTAGAGCTTTAAATGTTTTTTTAAAACATGTTAAATATGATAACATAGTCTTTTAGAAAGTAGCTAACTTAAGGTTTCTCATTGATTTTGTCAAGAAACATAGTAAACTTAAATAGCAAGTATCAAAGCTGTTTTTTGAAAATAATTGTCTAAGTTGTGTTAGAGCATTATGACTATTTGAACTAAAACAACTTGAGTGTCGAGCTTTATTACTTTCTAAATGAATCAAATAGGGTATCAGAGTTAAAAAGATAACTATTGTGATATTGATCTAGTATTAGAAGTCATGACTCATAACAATTTCTTCCTAGCTTTTCAGAGCTATCATCTTTCTTAGAGAATCAATGTGTGTTTTTATGCATGTAAGCAACATTCTAAAATATAAAACTGATAATGGTAAAGGCAACACATGCAGCCTCAATGGCCTTTTCTAGTGAGGCATAGACAACTTTTGGGGCATTGGTGGATTCTTTGGTAGAGCTAGTTTTTGAGGGAGCTTGGCTTCTTGATGGTGCTGGAGAGATAGCAAAGGAGGTATACCCAAATTGGTAGGTCATTGGCATGGCAAGTTGATCTTCAATTACCATAAAGGGTTTGGAAGCTTGTCCTTTTGTGTTTTTCCTGTTAAGCTCTGGATTTCCTTGGCTCTTTCCATTTCCTGAGCCTCCTCTCATTCTCCTTTTCTCTTGGAGAATTTGTTCTCCTTGAGAGTTTGCTCTGATCTTCCTCATCCTCCAAATACTTCTTGTCGAGTAGAGTTCTAGCCTATTCAGCTTCAAATACCTTCTCCATGATTAGAGCATCCCTAGCCACATCCTTGGACAAGTTTCTATACTTGTGCTCTATATCTTACCTCCTAATGGATAGCTTGTCTGGCCTTCTCCTTAGCTGTTCACTTTTTGAGGGCTCATCCTCAATTTTTGAAGGTCTGGGGCCTCTACTTTATGCTTTTTTTCTTCTTTGTGTTTAGTTTCTCTCGCTTTTAGAAGATTGTAGCATATTCAATATCCTCAAAGTCTTTAAAGTCACTCTCAATGCAAATGATCTTTTTGTTTCCTTTTCCTTTCTCTTTTTCTTTTTCTACTTTTCGCGCTTTCTTCACGCTTTCTTCCTTGATTCTAGAGCTGTGCCTTTTTGCATTGGTTTCAATAGCTGTGATCTTTGTTCTTCTTATTGTCTTGAAAAAAAATAATGGTGAAATTAGTACCTACCATGAACTCATACCACTTTTCAGCTACAGGTATCCATATACTAAAACATCTTTGCTAACAACATCCCATAAGGGACAACAATAATCTTCCTTTTTTCCTTAGTGATTGCACTAAGTATGAAATCCTTGATCAATCTAGGAAAATTTACCTTCTTCTTTGCCATTAGACAATACAACAACATGCAATCCATTTCTACTAGCATATTCGTGCTTCCCAATCTAGGTAGAACGTGAACTAGACAATAGTAAAAACTTTTTTGGTCCTAGCACTCAACATTGTAATAGTAATCTCACTAGGAGAGTCAATGAGATACCTTGAGATTTCTTCTTTAATGACACTAAGAGATTGAGGCCAAGAGTTAAGAGATAAGCATGTAATCCCTATAGCAGAAAGTTATTAATTTGAGACAAAACACCCATTTTGGAAAGTTATTAATTTGAGACAAAACACCCATTTTGGTCCTTCTAAAATTTGAAGTTAGACAAATTGGTTTCTGAAAAAAAAAAAACTCTCAAATTGGTTCTTGAAAAGTAAATTTCTCAAATTGGTCCTTGTAAAATTTCAAATAGACTAAATTGGTCCCTATAAAATTGAATAATTGGCCAAATTAGTCCATCTGATAAGTTGGCCAACGAGGACTAACTTGTCTAACAATTTACTTTTAGAGGACTAATTTGAGAAATTTTTATAGGGACTAATTTGTTTGACTATTCAATTTTGCAAGTACTAATTTGAGAGTTTTTTTTTTTTTTTTACAGGGACCAATTTATCCAACTTGAATGTTTAGGGACCAAAACAGTGTTTTGTCTTAGTTTGATATAACTAAAAGATTGGCAACTAACATGACATCAGAGAGACAATAAAAAGTAGTTATCGCCATTAATATCACTTCAGGTCTAAAAGTGGATCTAACCATTTTTAGAAACCAAACGTGGTATCTAAACCTTAAGTGTAGTTTCTGACTCTTTGTATCTTCTAAGTTTCTAAATCTGCAATTCACTTTTGAACAAAATTCAGAACCTCTTATCTACTTTCTAATCTGGAAACTGGTTTCTAACTTGACTTGATAATGTTCTTTAAAGGCCTCAGTTAGAGAACCTGGATTCACTTTTGAACAAAATTCAGAACCTCTTATCTACTTTTAATCTGGAATGGTTTGAACTTGACTTGATAATGTTCTTTAAAGGCCTCAGTTAGTATCTTTGGGGACTCCAAAAGTGTTATGTATGCATGTAATGCAAGTTTCAAAAACTTTTAAGTTTCAAAAGGTTTTTGAAATAACAAAAGTAATCAGAATAGTTTGGTGAATATATCAATACTTGATCTTTAATATTCACAAACTTTAGCTCATCATCACCTTTCTAAACATGATCTCTAATAAAATGATGTTTTATGTCAATGTGTTAGATCTAGAGTGTTGAATTGGGTTCTTAGCAAGATTAATAGCACTAGTGTTATCACATAAGATAGGGATTTTGGAATACCTCAAGTGATAACCCTCTAGTTGGTTTTTGCTCCATAACATTTATGTGAAACAATTTGCAAGCTTACGTATTCAACTTCTGTTTAGAGAGCAATTGTGTTTTGCTTCTTACAAAACCAAGTGATGAGACATTCTCCAAAGAAGTAACAGGATCCACTTGTGCTCTTTCTATCCACTCTATCTCCAACAAAGTCATCACAAAAACCAACAATCTTGCTAGAAGTTCCTTTCTCATACCACAAACCAAGATTAGTAATACCAACTAAATATCTCAAAATTCTTTTACCTAGTTAAGTGTGATTGCTTTGGGTTAGAGTGGAATCTAGCACAAATACCTACACTTAATTGAATGCCTAGTCTACTTGCAGGAGATAAAAGAGTGATCTGATTATTCCCCTATAATTACTTTCTTACATTTCCACCATTATCTTCTATATCAATGATTTGAGATGAATGCATAGGGGTGCTTATAGGTTTAGCTTGATCCATGTTGAACCTCTTTAAGAGTTCTTTCATATATTTTTCTTGATGGATCAAGGTTCTCTCTTTCTATTGTTTGATTTGAAGCCCTAAAAAGAATTTTACTTCACCTATCATGCTCATCTCAAACTCACTATGCATAAGTTTTGAAAACTTTTCACATACAGAAGTGGTCAATATCACCAAATATAATGTCATTAACAAATATTTGGACTATCAAAAAGTGATTATCTTGTTGTAAAGTAAATAGAGTTGTGTCAACATTGCCTTATTTGAACCCATTCTTAAGTAAGAAGTATCTCAGCCTTTCATATCAAGCTCTAGTAGCCCTTTAGACCATAGAGTGCCTTTGTTAACTTAAAGATATGGCGCTTTACATAAAATTCTTCATAAAGGAATCCATTTAAGAAGGCATACTTTATATCCATTTTGTATAGAATGAATCCCTTGAAGCCTACAAAAGCAAGTAACATTCTAATGGCTTCAAGCCTTGCTATCAGTGCAAAAGTTTCATCATAATCAATTTCTCTTGTTAATTATAACTTTGTGCCACCAATCTTGCTTTATTCCTTACCACCTTTCCATCTTCGCCCAGCTTGTTTTTGAACAACCATTTGATTCTAATGATGGTTTTTCCCATAGATTTCTCTACAAGTATCCAGACTTTGCTTTTCTTGAGATTGATCCAGTTTTTTACATAGCTTCCACCTAACTTTAGTCATTCAAAGCATCTTCTACAGTTCTAGTTCTTATTCTGAGGATGATCTTTTTTGACATCTAGAATATCCCTAAGAACTTGGTTTTGAGAAATTTCTCTTAAGTCAAACTCATTTGTCATTTCTTGGACCCTTGTTAATCTAGAGTTGCTCTCTATGATCTTCAGATTATTCTCCTTCATGTTCAAATGTCACTTTATGATACTTTGGAGTTCTGAGTAAGCTTTTTTAATTGTTTACTTTCTGGAGCTCACTTTTTGAAGATTATGCTTTCTCTAGCTTGCTTTTGAAGGTTCCTTGATACTTAATTTCTCAATGTCTTCTTCTAGATCAACTCAATCTTGAGCAAAGTCTTTCTTGTATTTTTAGAACTTGATATGGATAGTCTCTTCAACACATAGTGTTCTCTTATATTATACCCTGGAAGCTTTAGAGATTTAAGAATATCCTAAGAAAATTCCATCATCAGATTCAAATCAAACTTTGTGAGCTTGTCCTTGGTGTTAAGAATGAGAGTTAGACCCAAAGACATGGAAATATGATATGTTGGGTTTTCTTCCCTTCCAAAGCTCATAATGGTCTTAGAAAAAGTCTATTTTGGATCTAGTAAGAGGTGTTGATAGCCTCTACCCAAAAACCTTTTGATAAAGTACTTTCTAAGAGCATTGTTTGAGCTATTTCCTACAAGCTTCTATTCCTTTTAGCTATCTCATTTTGTTGGGGTGTTCTAGGAGTAGAGAACTCATGAGAAATGCAATAGTTTTCACAAAAGTTTTCAAAGACGTGATTTTCAAATTCTCCTATGATTTGATCTAATAGAAGTAATTTGAGATTCTTTTTCATTACAAACTCTTTTTGTAAAAACTTTAAATTTCTCAACCACCTTATCAGTAGATACTAAAAAAATAACCCATGTAAATCTAGAGAAATCATTTGCTATAACTAGACAATATCTTTTTACAGCAAGACTTGGGTGGAGAGTTTGTATGGAGGTGAAATCTTAGGTGTTTAGGGTATGATTCATGGTGATAGTGTGTTCATTTGAGGTTTAGAGCTTGAGTGGAGAGTGAAATGGAGTTTCTTGGTGAAGCATAAGAAGAGAGTTTGAAGTGGAGAGGATAATAGGAATTTTGCACAAATTTAGTGCTCAAGTTGTGACACAAAAGTGATGGTAAGGAATGAGATTGTGAGTGAGTGAGTGTATGTTTGAAAAAATTCAAAATAAGAGAATGAGAGGGGGAGGGCTGGCCACGCCTTTAAGGGGGTTAGGTGGGGATATTTTGTGTTTTTTGTGTGTGGGAATTAAGGTTAGGTGTAGGTTTAATTTGGGGATTGTTAGGAATAGGTAATTAGGTGTTTAGGGCACTTAAGCCTAGGTTAGGGGTGTCTTGCATATTTAATTAGAATAAACTCAATTAATTCAAATTTTAAATACATGTATAGTCCCTAATCTCAAGGAAAAGCAAAAGTAATAAAAGTAGTTTTATCTCATACTTTTAACTTTTTGTCTCATAAAGCACTTTTGCCTCTTTATTTAATATTTGATTAAGAATGAGATTAAGTTTCTCTAATCAATCTTGGCCCTCAACTAACTCAAAATAATTATTTTGACTTATAATTAATTGATAAAAATAATTAATCTTTAGTTAGAGCCTAATATTGCCTATATGTCTTTGATTACTTTAATTAAGCTTAATTAGTACTAATTAGCGATAAATGGTAATTTTACATGAAATCCTGAACCACCCACACATCATATACCCCCTCAAATTAACATATCCAACTCTAGTGATAACCGAGTGGTCATCACTTAATCCCATGTTAAATTACCATAGGGGTATTTTGGTAATTTCATGCACGAGAAAATCGAGAATTACGATTTTCACATCAATTGCCATCTAAAACACATACCCCCGCAAACATTAAAGTAACCCTTTAAGGATAGTTAGGATTGGTCGTCCCAATTCTCGTGGAAAAATAACCCTAGGGCATTTAGATTATTTTGCACCAAAGGAAAATAGTGCGTTACATATGACATCCCAGCATTATCATTACAGGGCTTCATGCTCACTTGGAATTCAATAGGACACAACCTAGATTATTAATAGTACCATGAATTTCTCATATTGAGATGGTTCTATAGGTAGAAAAGTGCACAAGAGGGGGGTTGAATCGTGCTTCACCTTTTCTTTCCTTTTCTTTTCTAAAACTTGAACAAATACTATCAAGTATTAAACTTGAAGTGCAATGGAAACATTATTAGAGGTTAGAAAGTAACTTTCTAAACTATAAAACTGATGTAAAAACTTATTAAAAAGTTTTCAAGAAAACACAATATAAACAGTACAAAGAGCAAAATAAAAGAAAGTTAAAGGCAGAAGAAGATATTGCACAAGAATTTTTATATTGGTTTAGCCAACTTGCCTACATCCAGTTTCTCAACTACCATTGAGTTCCACTAAAACCTTTCTCAATCTAAGAAAGTTGGATAGTCTTTAGGAGTCTTCCCAAGCTCTTATCAGTGACTAGTAACTCACTCTATTGTGATAACCAGTAGTCTTTGACCAGCCTATCCAAGCTAACACCTGACCAGGAGCTCACTCTACTATCACAACCAAGTAGTCTTTGACAGCCTCCAGTGATATCATGACCAGTGACTCACTCTACTTCATATTACAAGTAGTCTTTGCTTAGCCTCTTCAAGCTAACTCACAACGATCACTACTAGATCGGGTTACAAAGGTTTGTGTTTGGGTTTGAACACTCAAACTAACCAACACTCAAGTTTTCGTAAGATGAAGAATAACATACTTAGAAAACTTGAATGACTTCGTTCTATCAATTATTCTTAGAAAGAATGTATAATCTACTAAGAACGTAGAAAGAAGATTTTTAGAGAGAAGAAACTGAATTGCAAGTAGCAATAAACTTTACAAAGAAAGAAGAGAAATTTCTTTAACATTTCAGCATTCTTTTTAGCAAAAGTTTCTTGATAGTAAGCACAACATCTTTATTTATACTTGATCTTGCCTTTATCACCATTGCCCTTAATCTGTTTTCTAAGTGGAACATGGTCATCTTCTTTTTGTGTCTTGAAACTCGGTTAAAGGAGTAGCTCGGCATTGTCAAGAGTTGTAGAAGCTATTGTGAAATAGAGGTTTCTGAGGCCACCTTCAGAAACTACTTTTTACTTTCTAAATGAGGTTTCTAAACTTTTCCTTATAGAAGCTAGGGTAGTTGACCAGTTGGTAGAGAAGATGTCACTTCAGTCCTTGACTGGGTTTGACTTTAAATTTGAATTTCAAAATTCTTTCCTTTTCTTGTAAAGTGCACTATTTCACGTGAACGTGCTTTTGAAGTACGGTAATAGTTTCTTGATATTTCTTCAATCTTCTAATCTTCAATTAGAGCTTGTTGATGATGATATGATTATGATCATGATGATTGAAAGTATACACTTGCTTCAGAGTTAGATTGAAATCTTTACTTGAAAATGCTTTCTGAAGTCGTGTGCTACTTTCTAAAGATTTGAGCCTTAGTTTCTTGTACTTGAGAGTTTTCTTAAATCGTTGAGCATATGTTTGTTCATCCGATGATATATTTTTCACTTTCATTAAGTCTTAATCTCTTCAAATATGATTAAACATGTTTACACATGTCATGTGAAAATATTTTCGTTTTAAGAACCATGTTATACCAATGTAAAAGACGTGTTAGTTGCTTCAAGAAACTCAAGGAAATGATTAGTCCTTCAAAATATTTTCTCAAATTGGTTATGTTATCACTCAAAACATTTGTCACTTAGGCCTCCTAAAAGATTATGGAGCTAACAACCTCCCATTTTTTGATGATGACAAACCAATTCTTCGAAAATCTTTTGAAGAGATTTTGAAAGAAAAATATATGACAAGATATAAATATTGATAAACCGATTTTCTTTCAAGATGCATATTATAGGATATTCAGAGAGTCTTTTTCTTAAAGCATGATATAGATAGAATCAAAAAGCTTTATTGCCTTAAGTGATTGAAATCATAGCTGTTTTATTTCAATTAAGGTTTCTGAAGTTAATTAGAACGTTTTCTGAGAGGTATCAAAGCAATTTTGAAAAAGATATGAGGTTGTAAGCTTCCTAAATAAACACAACTTGATTTTTAGTTAGTTGACCTTTCTAAAATAACGTGTTTGAGTAAAGTGAGTGATACTTGTGATATTTTTCTCTTGATCTTGAATTCACACTTAGTACATCTTTATCCATACAAATTTTTGAAACATGATGCAATTTTTTTTTCCATAAAAATGTTACATATAGACTTTTCACACAAAAGAAGTTTTTGGAGCTTAAAAATATTGATCACTATTGTGCAGAGCATTGTATCAGAGCTTATGAGATATATAAGACTTTATATTTGTGTATGAGAGCATATATGTTTTTATCAAAAGAACTTGAAGATCATATATCAAAGAAAACATATCAGAGCATAAATACATATATATTAGAGCTATGTATATATCAGAACATTAACAGAATATGTATTAGAACTAATCATATAATAAAAAATGAGCATATGATTGATTGTAGCTAAGGATCAAAGCATACTTTATTAGAGCATATCAAAACAACTACTTAAGACTTATAAAGCATACACCATAAGCAAGATATATGATTGGCTACTTCAGCAAGATATATCATACCATAGATATGTATCAGAGCTTGAAAGCTTAATATAGAAAAAACTTGAGAAGGATAAGCATCATATATGTATAAAGATAAATCTTCAGATATTAGAGCAATAATGATAAAAAAATTGTTCAACTAACAACAAAATGCAAATACTAAAAAAAAAAAATTATCTCTGAGCTCCCTCTAGCTTGCTCCTCTTGAATTCCTTAGCACAAGATTTTCTGAAACTTTCTTTCTTCTCCCCTTTTGTCATCACAAAGAGGGTGTACTGGAACCCAAGTGACACCATCATCAGCCCCTCACCAGAGTTCTCAGAGAATCTCCAACAACAATGCTTCAATTCTTCTTGTCTAAGTGTTTTGAAGAATATGAAGTAATAGCTTTTCATGTCTTCGAAGCTATGCACCAAGCTGCATGTTGGAGGCTTCAACCCTATCCAACCTTGAGGCCATATCCCTCTGATTATACAGAAGTTTGACCTAAGGAGAACTCTGTTAGGCTTGGATGAAGGTTGGTATTGTAGGTGGAATGTTGCTGTGTAAACAGGGGTAGCCTTGGGTGTAGGCTCTGAATGTCCAGGGGTATGGTGTCCCCAGACTTTGGTGATTCACATCCATATAATTAGTTGGAGCAACAGGTGGTAGAGTGGATGGTGGCTCATTTTCTAGTAGTATGATAGGTGGAACCTCAACAGGAGTGGTAGTGGGTGTAGATATAAGAGTAGAATCAGGAGTAGATGCAGAAACATGAACCTTGGAGTAAGCATGCTTTTCAGCTTGAGGAGCACTTGTTTATGAGGTCTTGTCTTATTCTTCTTCAACTTGAGTTATTCTTATGGAAAGAGGAGGTTGAAATGCCATCAGAATAATGGCTTTGGTAGCCCTTCCTTAGCCAGTTCTTCCGATCATTGCCTTTCAATCTGCCTCTTCTTGTAACACCCTAATAATTAACCCAATACACCTAGGAGGTTTGATTAATTACTAGACTTTACTCTTTGCTTCAGTTCTTAATCATGCTTTGAAAATACTTAGTGAAATTACGAGCCATTTTTTTTTAAACATAATTGAAAACGTGAGCCGCGCTTAACGTGAAAGATTTAGCAAAATTTAAAAGACACATAGGAATTTACAAACATCACATCATAATATATTGGCTCCATCATACAGCATCCATAATTACATATCATATAGATATTTTGCCTACCAACAGAATAAGACTAAGTGTAGGCAATCTAATAAAACATAAATAATATATGGATGGAAGGACATCCATTAATGGCACCTAGTAATAACACTCCAGGGATAGGGATAGATATCTGAAATATACGAGTGAAACTAGCAGGATTCAAGTTCAGTGACCCTGAGAGCCTCAATGTGATTCACGAACGCTTCCTTCCGTTTCTTGAAGACGAGATGGAAAGAAAATAGAGGGAGTGAGAAACTTATAAAAGAATCTCAGTAGGGTACTCACCTCATGATGCATTGTGTCATCATCATCGTCCCCAGGAACCTCGGGTTATTATGAAATAGTGAGCATGCTAAGATTGATTTATTAAGTTCGAAAATATACTTTACCGAGGTTCGTCCCTTTAATCATGCGTCTTATAATGCATCATAAACTTAGCATGTCATGTTTATAATGAACTTTTCCTTTCATATATAATAACATAGTTATGCATAAAATCACATCATATTCCTCATCATCATTTCATAATACTATGCATAGCAGAATATCATATTTCTCATCATCATCTCATAAATACTATGCATAGCAGAACATCATATTCACATAATGCATTTACTTAGTTTCTTAGGTGACTTAAAGTTACTTTCATCATCATTTTCCTGGGCCACCCTATACTCCACCCTTTTGGGAGTAATCTAGGTTATGAGCTCATACCTTGCTAGTCGTCACTAGCATATACTTATCCCTTTTGATAAAAAATTTCGTCTCTACCCTTTTGAGAGAACAGACTAGGGGGCAAGAATCACCTTTTCACCGCCTATAGTTTGATGGGTCCAAAGGATCATTTTCTCATATATTTTGAGTCACCTTTAAGTCTTTGCATGTTATATCATAATACAATTCTTCATTCATAATCATCATAACATTTTCTCATTTATAGTCTTATGCCGAAATAATATATACCAACTGTAATCATGCATCTGGAGATTCCCAGGAAAGAGAGGTGGGTCACAATGGACACGCTTAAATACCAAATCTTTCCTTAGCCAGAATCTTTCCAAATTGCACTCTTACAGGAATACACTTTCTTCCAGGAACAGAATATGTCTTTATTTCATGCATAAGTTTTCATTGTTTGCAACAACAACTATAACATACAAACCAGGGAATCAATCAATGACACCAAATTCTTAATAAGCATCAAATCACATTTTAAGTACACATAAATTACTAGCTTCCCATAAAATTCTTACAAAGTTTTAAAACTCTTTTAGAACTAATTCCTTTTGTTAAACTTGAAAGAAGTCATAGGACTTTAGGCCTAAATTAACCATGGGACCGATTTATAACTTGAAAGAATGTTCATAATTAAATCTTTCACTTAAGATAAAAGGAGCAAGTCTTGAGCTTTAGAGATTTAGGTGACATCTTTGAATTATTACCATGCTATGCAACCTTATTTTAATCTTATCTTTATAAGGTGATAGCTTGGAATTATAAACATGATATGCAATTCCATTTCTTTATCTTTAAGATTTAAGGTGATAACTTGAAAATTAAACATGATGCAAGAACTTGTAATATAAACATGATGCAAGAAACTTGGAGCCCGGTAATCCGCATAGGACCAGGAGAGGAGAAGAGAATCTTAAGCAACCTGAGCGCGGTAGTCCGCATAGGACCGGTGAGGAGATGAGAATTACATTTTTTTTAAGCTCCAATTCTCAAGACTTCTTAAAGAATAAATTCTTTAACTCCAATTATCTCATTTCTTCGCTTATGATTCATAAGCAAGTCTTTGAGCTCTAGGATTTTTAGGTGATGACATAAAATAAACATGCCATGCATTGATTCTTTTAGCCATTATAAAATAAAGTGAGAGCATAAAATAAACATGAGATGCAACTTCTTTATTATCTTTAGAGATTAAGTGACAACTTGAAATTTAAACATGAAATGCAAGCTTGAAATTTAAACATGAGATATGCAAGTTCATTTATTTATTCTTGAGAATTTAGTTATGACATAAAATAAATATGGTTATGCAAGGCATAAACTTAAACATGGATGCAAGTTCACTTGATTTCTTTACTAGAGCTCCTTCAAGACTTTAAGAGAATTATGTTTTCAACCCAATATATGTATCTTAGCAAGACAAAGTAAAAATACATATTTCATATTCAAACCTCAAGATAAAAACATTATTCTTTAAAGTTTTGCATTAAATGGAATGTTCAAGCTTTAGAGGCCTAACTTGTGATGGATTTACAACCCATATTCAAGGTCCTCATCATCAAGCCATCATTTCATTCCTTCCTAGGCCATTTGGCCGAAACCATGAAAGGAAAATAAGGAAAGAAAAACTGAAATTTTAGAAGCTTTGGAAACTAGTGAAACCTTCAAGTTTTAGAGATCTAACTTGTGAAAGCTTTGCAACCAACACTCAAGAATCTCATCATCAAACCATGGTCTCATCATAAGCTAGGCCATATGGCCAAAATACTTTAAAAAGAAAGGAAGAAGAAACTGAAAATGAAAACTTAAAAGAAAGCTCATGAAAACATCATTTTTGAGCTAGAAACATAACTTGTCTTAGCATAAAATGAACTTAGAAACACCTCCCTACCTAATTTGATTTGAAAGAAAGGAAGAGAACTTGGTTTCCTTGAGTGAAATGAAGCAAAATATCCTTGAAAAGCTGAAGGGAGAATTCAGCCAAGAGAAAGAAAGAAAGAAAGCTTTTGGTGCTCCTAAGACTAGAATTTGTGTAAGTTATGAACTAAGCATCTAAACTATCTTCAAGCATGCCTATTTATAGAGATTTTGCAGCTCATAAATGGACAAAGGAAGGAAAGAAATCTGACCAAAAATTAGAGAAAAAAATAAGGAAGAAAAATCATTTTGTTTGGTGGCTTAAAACATGGAATCATGTTTCCATGTTTTCATGATTCTTTGTTTTCATTCTTTGGATTTTTGTGTAATAATTTTCTGACTTATTACTCAATAATTTCGTGCATTACAGCCTTGTGGAAGAGGATTTTGTGTGTTCCATGTATTTTTTAGGTGTAGGCAAGGTATTCATGCAATTTAGAGAATTTACGTTAAGGGTTTAAGTGAATTACTAAGCAATTTGGGTGTTTTAAGCAATTTTAGGTTCTAATCAATCTAAATAAATAATTTTGACTCTAGATTAGTAATTAGAATTTAATAAGCTTTAATTTGAGCCTAATATTGCTTAGGTTTCGTTAGACGAATCAAAAATCTCAAAATTTGTAAAACTTACAAAGAGAGGGCAAAACTCATTTTACTTAAAAATTGCCCGAGACCACCGAGCTTAACCAATGGTTAATCATGGCTTAAAAACACCTTTTAACACATTTTAGTGAGGTTCGGCTCAGCGGCACAAATTTGAGTTAAAAAAACCGTAAGGGCGTTTTGGTCATTTCGCGTCCAAGCTCAAAATTAGGATTCTTCTCCTCTATTAACACACATAACACAAACAATCCCTTATTAACATCAAAACATCCCCTTGAGGATGGGTGGGGCCCACGATCCTCATTTCTGAGTAAAATAACCTCAGGGGCATTTTGGTCATTTTACACGTACAGAAATTTGGGGTTTGCAATACTTGCACGAATTGCTCCTAACTTCTCTTCTAACGTTATATTCCTTTATTAAGGATTGTTTGGTCTCAAATTTTATATAATATTTACCTACGGTAATTCGGTAATTCCTAATGATAGTAAAAATTATACAAAAATTGGGGCGTTACATCTTCAACAATAGGCTCTTCTATAAGAGCTCTTTCAAGTTTGGCCTTTTTATTCTCATACAAACTTTCCTTTCTTTAGCTGATGATTCTTCTTCTTATTCTTTTTCTTCTTCAGAAGAGTCGATGAAGATAACTTTATAACTAGCATGTTGATGCCTTATAATCTCTTTTAGAAGTAGATCCTTGTGTCATTCTTTGGTACGTTTGTAAGCTTGCACCAAATATCTCTTCTTCTAATAGTTCCTATTGGTTTACCAGGCATCTTTTCTAATTCTTTTTGCATCTCAACATCTAATATGAAAAGTCATTGTTAGTTTCTAAAGTGTGGTGCATCTGTGGTTCTTGTTTTTGCATTTTCTTTTATCTCATCTTTGTTCTTCTTTCTTTGTTAGAGGAACTTTAATAGATTCTTTTTTATCTGAGTTCTTAGGCTCACTCGCTAAGAGGATTAACTTCCTTTTGTCTTTTGCAATCTTTTCTTAGACTCAACTTTCTTAGCTTTTCTTACTACTTTCCGCTGTTCTGATGCTCCTTACCCTAGACCTTGAAATCGTAGGCCTTCTTCTTCAGGTCCTAAAGAAGGCCGGTAAGTATACAATACTTTCATGTATTCAAATCATTCCTCTGCAAAAGGAAGGTGCATGTGCTAGAATAATCTGGTTAGTAACATACCATATGATACTTTGCCTTTTTTGTTTGGTGATTGCATCCATATAATCCATGATAAGCCTTAGCAAATTCACCTTTTTCTTGGACATTAGGCAGTAAGAACATGCAATCCATTCCTAGAAGCACATCTGTGCTTCATAGTCAGGTAGAATAGAGAATTATGCCACAATGTACATTTTCTTGCTTTTGCACTAAGCATAAAAGTAGTAATTTCACTAGGTTTGTGAATAATGAAGTTGTTAGGTACCTTGACACATCTCCATCATTTATTCCTAAGAGCGAGCCTAGTTGGGTGAGGAGGAGCAGATGAGGCCTTCACAAGGTGCCTTAACAACCTTTGATAGTCTAGAAGGGCTGACCTCTATGGCAAAATCTTGAATCAACTTCTTCAAAGTGAGTTTGGGTGCCCTTAGTGTGAAAAAGCCATTACTAACCTTAGAAATATTCTGTCATTGATTTCCAGATATTCTTCTTATCCTTGAAAGAAGAAAACTTTGTTAAGTATGGATACATTTTCACGAAGCTCTTTTCTTAATGTCTTCCTTAGGGCAATTTTTCTTATTGAAAAGTTCTTTACATAATGATCTTGCAATTTTGGATCATCATACATGTGGAAGGGCGCCCTCTTAGTAATAGAGTGGTTGAGTTCTCTTCCTTTACCATAATAAGGTTATGTATTAGAGGGTTGAATGAAGAAAGAAAAGAATTTGGTGAAGATTGCAAAGACGAAGGATTTTTGAATGAGAATATGAAACAATTGAGGTTTCTTCTGGCCGTTGAGGTTGAAGATGAGGGAATAAGGTGTGACGTGTAAGGAATGAAAGGTTATTTAAGTGCTGGGTTGTAAAGACTAAAGGTGAGGTGATGTGGAGAGAGAAACACAAAGAGTGGGGATTATCCCGCCTTTTTCATTCTTCCAAAGAGTGGGTTTCTAATCTTGGAATCACTTTTTGAACCTTGTAAGCTTTCTGACCTATCAAGATAACACTTCTTTCACATCTTAGTCATCTTCAATTCTAACCCCGTGAAGCCATATCACCTATTTTTGAACATCTACTCTTCTCCCAGCTTGCAAACTGACTTTCTAATCTTAACAACTGATTCTTTGGTTTTGCAAACTAATCTTCTGTTCTTGCAAACTAATGTCTTCATTTGGGCTTCAGTTTAGAGCCATGATGAGGAGAGTCTAGAGATGTTTATGCAGATTTAAAAACTTTTGAGCTTCAAAAGCATTTTCAAATAGAATAACGATTTTCATTTTGTAAATATATTTGATACTTAGCCTTTAGTAAACATTAACTCAACATCTCCTTTTTGAACATGATCTCTAATAAAATGATGTTTAACATCGATGTGCTTAGATCTAGAGTGTTGGATAGGACTTAGCAAGATTAATAGTACTAGTATTATCAGAAATAGGGATTTTGGAATATCTTAGGTGAAAATCTTCCAGCTTAGTTCCTTATCCAAGCATCTGGGTGTAGCGTTGAGTAGCTACATACACAGCTTTAGTTGTAGAGAGAGCGATGGTCTTTTACTTCTTGCATGACCAAGTGATGAGGCTTTTTCCAAAGAAATAGGCATCCTGGTGCTTTTTCTTTCTACTCTATCTTTAGCAAAGTTGGATCACAGGACCTTATAATCTCACACAATTATTCTTGTGCCATAAGCTAAGATTATAGTCTGGATAGATATTTTAAAATACGTTTAACAGCATTTAAGTGTGATTGTAATCCCCTAACATATAACGAACTACGTTCAAGTCATATTTGGTCTTAATGTTAAAGGATTACTCCTTGGGACCTTAGCTTAACCTTAACTTTTCAAAAATACTTACGGAAAATATGGGCCATTTTTTTTTCTTGTTCTTTTGAAAAGACATTACTTTCAAAATAGAAGCCTTTGCGCGTAAATAGTATTCAACACCAAACACACATAAATATAAGTGAACATACAACACAATATTATCATGTAAACACCAAGACAATCTCAAGCCCATCACATGAGATACCTCAATATATATAATATATATAATCAAGCATAAGAGCCTCAACAACTCACAAGATATTAGAATTTATATAATAGTGCCACAGCACATATCCACTTAATTGTCTACTAAAAGCCGAGACACATAGCGGTAAAAAGTGTAATAGATAAGCATATCATCAGCCATATCAATTTAGGATCAGGAATCCAAACCAAAATTATAGTCATATATCAAGACATATAAGCAGGGTAAATATCTAGTAATCTTAACGATGTCTCTTGTAACACTATAATATTTAACCCAACATGCTTAGGACGTATTAAGATTAATTATTAGTTATTACTCTTTTAAATCCCTTTTATCAAAATACTTAGTGAAAAATATGGGTAAATTTTTTTTTTTTTGAAACTTGTGAAACAAAACGTGAGCCATGCGTACTACCATGAGCAAACCATAAAACATGAAGAAACTTAAACACACAATTTAAAAATGGCAAAGAACACATTCATTTATAGAAGCAAATATCATAATATTAGATAATATAGTTAAATATATGGTTCTGGGTACATCAACTAAAAAACTAAAATAAAGTCATACCCATATAAAATGGGCAGAGTTATACATAGAAAAAGGAAAACACATAAACAGAAAGGAAAAACATACATTGCAAGTACAGGGAGCCTCAAAAGATCAAACCCCTATAGCTACCCCTCCCTCGAAACCTACTGGTGACGCTACCTCTAGCGAGAGGGAAAGCTGTCCTACGAACGCCTCGAGCTTCTCCGCTTGTGGCCCAATGAGCCTGGGTGCGGGCATGCGAGTGGGGAACAACATAGCCCCTCAGCTTGGGCGCCTCTCAGGGCATGAAGCTAGCCTCCGCTGTGTTACCGTGTCTCCCTCACTCCTCGATGTCCATGGGGACTGGAGATGCAGAGATCCTCGAATAGATGGGGGGGGAGTCCTTTGGGTTGGCTCTGGGGTGCCTCAGGCGAGGACGTACTCGGAAGTTGTATACCTCCAAGTCGAGGGCGAGCATGACGAGTTTGCTCATCACTGGCCGAGTCCTCTCGAGATCAAGTCGTCGCCATACGGTGAGGTAGGAGTGAAGCGAAGCTGGAAACTGGATGCGCAATGGGCGTTCCATGTATGCAAAAATGCGAACAACACAACAACCCTCAAAATGATATGACGATGACGGGTCAAAGTGCACCTCCCAAATCGACGTGTTAATGAAGACCACGAACGACGCCATCGAGATCTGAAGACGTAACGGGAAAAGAAGTAGAGGGAGAGAATCTTACTAAGGAATCTCAGGGATTCTCCTATCCTAATGTTATCATTTACGTCCCAGGAACCTTGGGTTTATTATGAAAAGGTTTAGCATGCACAAGTTTATTATATGGTTTTATAAAAGTAATTATCCAAGGTCCATGTTTTCTTTTATCATGAATCTTAATGCATGAATGCAGCATAGCAAAATGTGAATGCATGACAATACCTTATACAAGTACACCAATAGAACATGACATCAACAATTTATCATCACATAAGTGGCATGTAACTTCTCATGAAAACCTTTCTCTTTCATAAGTATGAAACTTCACATCTTTTTTTTTTTCTCAAACTTATGACATAAAGGTATCAAACCTAGAATCATTGCCACCCTAAACTAGGCTATGAGCTCATACCTCAACTAGTCATCACTAGTTCTTACTTATCCTCTTGATAAGTGTAACATAATCACAATTATAATAATCCTGACTTTAGAGTACGGGTAGGGGGCTTAAGGATCACCCATCATGGGACTTTTTCCTTCCTCAAAACGCATCAACTAGTTAAGACTAGTGACTTTGTCTGCTTTGGAGGCTGATGTCAATACCCTCGCGGTTTTACCTTCTCCTCACTTGGAGCAGCTAGAAGTATGTCTCGGTCTATGAAACACATCAACGGTTAAGACCGGTGACTTTGTCCACTTCGGTATGGCCGCACAACCATACCCCCATGGGTTTACTTTCTCCTCATCGTAGCAGGAGAAATGCGTCTTGCATGTCACCTTTAAAATCTCACTTTCAAAAACTTTCTTAAGTCTCTCAAATTTGATGGAAATTTGATAGCATAACGGTTGTACAACAAATTTCCTCAAATTTTCTCATGCAATATCTCAGTTAAGCAAATCTTTTAAAGTCATATAAACATATTCCTCCACTTCATCATCATCTTATATCCTTATGCATCTCAATCATAGCATGCCGCATTATCATAACAACTACATCATAAATTCACATATTCTCATACACATAACATGAATACTATCACATGCTCTCAACATAACATAAATATATGTTCATTTGATCACTTACTTATGTTATGTCTCCTATCTTATAGTATCTTATGCTTTGGCCCTTACGGGTCTTAAACTTGTGTTCTAGTTATCCTAATACCCATTATAGATCTTTGATACACCTAGGGGATCACTATTTGTAATTCTTTCTAATATTTCTTCTCACTAACTCTTCTAAACAGCGCATAAATTAAGCAGGGTAGTATAATTCGATTACGGGGTTCTAGATTCTATGTCTTTGACCCTTTGTAAGTTCTGTCTTCGTAAGGCTCTATATTCAATTCCTAAACCAATCATTAGGGATTCCTACACATATCCACTAATTATAAACCATTTTCCTAAAGTTCAATTATGCTGAAACAGAATTTACATTTCTTGTGTCTAAGTGTTCTAGAATTCTCATTTTAAGTCCTTTCTAGTTACTTACTCTTTCCTAACTTCCCTAAATCGGTCCTTGCTTCACTCAAACATAATTTTACACATTTTAACTCCATAAAATGGAATTAAGACTGTAACAACCTGAAAATTACTTAAAAATTAATTTGAGCTTTGTTAGTCATAATTTTAAAAATGTAAAGTTTAGCAATGATGAAGGCAGCCCAACGGACATATAAAAAAAAATTTCGGGTTGGTGAATAGTAACCTTATGGGCCCCATGAGCAAAACTAATAGTCGAAAGTAGAATCCTGGAAAGGGAAATGCCCGGAATTGAGAAAGAGAAAGGGTAAGGTTAGAAATAGTTAGGAATAAGGATTTTATACTGAATTTAAATTTCGGGTAATATCGTTCAATTGGGTATGGTGTTTTCCCATTCGGTTAAATTACGGTATGTAGTTTCTTACACTGTATAAAACTTACCATGTAAGTTAGACACCTTGTGAGACAAGTGTGTGGCTTAGAAGAAGCCACACCATTGCCTTTACAAATGGACCAATAAGAGGATTACAAAATTACAATAATTATCTTTAAGAAAAATATTTTCATAATTAATTCAAGTGTCATCATTTTAACATAAATAAAATAAAATAAAAATATCATGCCATTTTCATCATTCATTCTCAGCTAAACATGGAACCAGCCACCTCCATGGTTGTTTCACCAAGAAACCATGAAAACTTGATCCAAAACCTTAGCCTATAGTTGATAAAACGTCAAACTCTCTTACAAAACTTGTTCTACACTTCAATCCCTACAAATCTAACTAATTAGAATCTCTGTTCCTCACCAAAACTTACCTTGATACCTCACCCTCACTGAGTTAAGAAGGAGTTTGGGTTGATTTGGGAAGCTTTGGAGAGCAAGACAATCTTAAAGCATCTTGGGGCCAAGGAGCCATTAAGACACTCCAAGTAGGGTTTTTGTTGCCTTTCTTTGTCAAATTTTTCTAATCTATTTTGGATTGAGCTAAGTCCGAAATTTCTAGTTGTAGTGATTGATATTATGTTGATATTGATGTGTTAATTTTGGTAGTAGATGTGGATGATGATAAAAATCACTTTTATCAAAAAGATGTTGAGTGATACTTGATGGATTTTTGGGTTTCTTGCAGGCAGTGTATGATCACGATTTTTCTGGGCATGTTGTAGTCATTTTCATAAGATAAAAAAATTATATGTTCAAGTTAACATCTTGCACTAGTCACATGAATTTTTTTGAGTGTTGATTTTAAATTTTACTGCCTCAAAAAAATAGAAACCGAAATGAGACTGATGCTGTCTTGATTGTTGAAACCGAAGTAATAAAGTTGTCTGATTTTATTACCATAGCAAATAACTGAAATAGCCTTTGAAATTTTTACAAGAAGTTAATAACATATTAAAGTATCACTGTAAATTTTATTGTCCATTGATTCAATCATTTGCTAGGGTTAAAAAAATTATGAACTCTGGTTTGACTTGTGAATTGGTGGTCCTCGACCACTAAATTTGTACAATTTACTGAAGGAGTTAGAGAGCTCTGTTTGTCTTGAAATTTTACAGGGTCTTCTAGACATATTGAAGTGTCATATATAATTTTTGTGGCTCTTGAAATGGGTGGTTGTTATGATAATTAAATGTTGTGCCTAGGACAATGAATCTGCCAAAGTGCTAGAATGTGAGAATGACTTGAAAATTTGTGGTAAAATGATATCTAGTCTAAGTGTATGGCATATGAATGCATGCTAATTATTCAATTACTTATCCATGAGGCATGAATTGGCCTCTAATACGATTGAATACCTACATGTGGCTTATGCGTGTATTTGAGAAAAGAGAATATATATAAACTTACATTGTGCATGTTCTGACATATAGACAAAACAGAAACAAGACTTAGATTGAATGAGGGAAGGAAAATAAAAGAGGAACCTCCCTAAATATTTTGAGTCGATAGATGTATCAGCTAGGAATAGATCTGTATGATTCAAAAATGAAAAAAATGAAGTTCGATGTCACGTATAGGACTAGCTCGTCCTGAAGCGACTATTTCCCTTGTGTAGTGTAAACCACTCCAGATACCATTTGGTATAAATTGTTTATTGTGGAATTGTCCACGACAAATACCCGTTGGGTATAACTAAGTCTTTCCTATGTCAATGAAAAGAGAAAAATGCATTGATTTGATTTCTATGACCATAAGTGAAACTAGGTTACTTGGAAATAATTTCCCTACATTATCATATGCATACTCATGTTATTATAATTGCTGCCTGGATAATTTACTATTCATTGACACATTTTGATAAAAGTGCACTAAGTGATTAATTGTCAAAAGTTACCCACTTCGAAGGGATGATTTTAGAACTTTAAAATGAATCTTTAGACTATATTGCATGATCACATTTTTCAAATAAACCAAAGTGGCTGGAGCGATGACGATGACATTATAAGTGTGTAATTGGGGAGTTGCCCTACTGAGAATTGTGAAATTCTTACCCCTATGTGTTTTTGTGTTTCGTGTCGCCTCCAGGTTGATCAAGAATTATTAGCTGCTACACTAAAAGGAATCGGATTTAGTAGTTTAGTAGTTAGTGTTTTTTTTATTATGTTGTACTTAGTGGTGTGTATATGTTTGTAAACATAATAGAAAACATGTATGTATTGAAGCTCATAGAAAAGCTTCCTTTTGTACTTACTTATGAAATAAATAAATGTCTTTTTTTTGTTGTATATATTTAATAGAACTACGAATTAGTTACTACTCGACTCGATCATTCTTGCTATAGACAACTAAGAAAGGTCTCTAATTAATGAGTAACAACTCTTAAGTACGACGTCATGACTTAAGGATGGGGTTGTACTTGAGGATGTTACAAATAGTGGCCAAAGGAACAAGGTAGAAACTGAAATGTATATCACATATAATTACATAAATCCATGTTTTAAGTGCATATAAGTTGCTAGTTTTCTCTTGGAATAATTTTAGGAACTCAAAACTCTTTTAGAAACTAATTTATCTCATTAAAATCATGTAAACATGAGTAAGGGCAGTAGCTAATTTATTTTTCCCATAAAGGATTTAAAACATAGGATCGTGTTCATAATGCTTTCTAAGTTCACCTAAGCTTAGAAAAATTTCAAGACATAGGCTATTGGCACTTATGATTAGATGAACTCATATCAAGTCCATCATCATCATCACAAGGCCAAAATGGCACTCATGGAAAGCTTGCATTTTCTAAAACTTTACTTGTGATACTTGGGCAAGTCTTTGAGCTCTAGAATATTCAAGTGATGACATAATTTAAACATGCTATGCACTTTATTCTTCATTATAAAATAAAGTGAGAGCATAAAATAAATATGAGATGCAATCTCATTATTATCTTTAAAGATTAAGTGATAACTTGAAATATAAGCATGAAGTGCAAGCTTGGAAATTTAAACATGAAATGCAAGTTCATTTATTTATTCTTGAGAGCTTAGTGATGGCATCAAAAGTAAACATGATATGCAAGGCATAAACTTAAACATGAATGCAACTTATTTTATCTTAACTAGAGCTTAAGCAAGACTTTAGAGGAACATCAATAGCCTTAACCCAACATGTATCTAACAATATAAAGTGAGCTTTAGAGTTCTTGGCACCAAGTCTTCAATGAAGTCTTATGGTTTGAACTTCATCATCAAGCTCAAGAAAATGGACTAAGAGATAAACATCAACACTTATCAAAACAAACATAAAAAGAACTACTCATATTCTTTATTTTATTACTCATAAGCTTTAATCTAGAGTAAACTCTTAGAGGGACCAACTTTAAGGTTGGCAAGGGTAAGCTTAGAGCTTTTGAAAACATATGATTAATTTTCTTAAACAAAACATTTAGTGAGCTACTTAACATTTTTATCAAACTTTGTACAAATAAAGGAAATGAAAACCAAAATCTTTGAGGAGGAAGGGAAATGAGAATTGAAATCTTGAGTAAGGAAAAGGAAAGGAAAATCGAAATCATATATGGTCCAAGACCAAGTTTTCAAGCTTTAGAGGTTCTCACATGGCATCACAAGACCATTATCTTGAAACCTCATCATCAAGCCAAAGTTTTCTCATCAAGGCTCTAACGCCAAAATGAAAAGAGGAAAAGGAAGAGCTTTGAAACCAAGAGAAAACTAGAACTTTTCTTAAAGAAAGCAAAAAAAACTTTGAAAATAAACCCCTACCAAAGAATTCTTGAATGAGATGAAAGAAAGCTTGGTTCCTTGAGGAAGTGAGAAGACAAAATCTTCTCTTTGAGGGTGGTGAGGATTCGGCCAAGAAACTCAAGGAAGGTGAATTTTCCTTGAGAGTGTGAGCTTGGAAATGGAAAGGTTGAGTGTTTAAGAGGTGGTTTGAGGTGGGGGAGTGGTCGTTCAAGGTTGTTTATGGTGGTTTGTGGTGGTGAAAAGGTTTCTTTGATGGTGGAGGAAGAAGAACAAGATGAAGAGAATTTGAGAGAAAAGTGAGGGAATTGCAAGAAAGCTTGAACTTGGCAAGGTTTCTAAAGTGTAACCAAGTTCTCTAAGGCTTGGTATTTATAGAAAAAATACAACCATGGGGTTGCAAGGGAGGAAGGTTGACAATTTCTTTAGCCTTTGGAGGAGGAAAATATCTTCAAACTTTAGTCATTCAAAGGCATGGGTGGAAGTATGGTCAAGTATGGTCCAAAGTATGGCTTGAGGTATGGTTCTTTGAGTGAAACAAAATTAACATGTGACACAATTTATAGGGTATGTATTCAGCTAGCATTTCAGCCAAGGGGAGGAAAGATTTTGTTCATCTAATTGTGGTTTAATGATGTGTTTAGGTGTTTCTTTGATTAAGGTTTTGATTAGGAGTTTGTAAGAAAGTGTTTAGGTGAGGCAATGGTCAATTAAGGTTGTCAAGACTTGATATAGGGGTGATCATGCTAGATTAATAAATTAAAAACCATTTTCTAGTCAAATTAAATCATAAACACAATTCCTTAATTTAAGGAATTAGAGAGAGAATTTACTATTCAAGATTTCATGACTAGGAATCTTGAATCAAGAATGAATTAGAGTTTAACTAAGCAATCTTAGGTTCTAATTAACCTTAATAAATTATTTTGGCTCTAGATTAATTATCGAAATTAATTAATCTTCGATTAGAGCCTAATATTGCTTAGGTTTGGTTAATTATATCATTAGGCCCACTTGTACACTATTCTAGGGATAAAATGGTAATTTTGCACTGAACTGTCGGACCCTCTGGGCCCAATTAACCATCATAAAACACTCCTAAACATCATTCCGAACTCCATGGAAAAATTCGGGCTCAAATGACACTTTTACCCGTGTAAAATGCTAAGGGATATTTTGGTCATTTTGAGTCGAAAGTTTGAAAACGATTTTCACCTTGGATATCAAACACTACAATCATAATCCCTTTCAAACATTGAGTTGACCCATTCGGGACTCTGTTGGCTACCTCGAATTTTAAAAATGACCTCAGGGGCATTTTGGTCATTTGTACTCAAAAGAAAAATCGGGCATTACATTACTCCTCTCCTTAAAAAGAATTTCCCTCAAAATTCGTTACCTTAAAAAAGCTTGGATACTTCGTCCTCATCTCGGATTCTAGCTTCCACGTATATTCTTCCTTTGTCTCGCCCATGCCACTTTCACCAAAGGAACGGACTTATTCCTCAATTGCTTACGCCACGGTCCACGATCCTTAGTGGTAGATTGAAAGTTAGGTCCTCCCTTAATTGTACATGCTCTGGTTCTAACACATGACTAGGATCAGATTGGTATTTTCTTAATTAGGAAACGTGAAAGACGTCATGAAGATTAGAGGTGTGGAGGTAAGGCTATTTTGAGCTCAGGTGCCGACTCTTTGAAGAATTTCAAAGGACTCAGAAATCGGGACTCAACTTTTTGACTCGCCTGCCCTACCTATACCTGTAGTAGGGGTAATCCTTAAGAAAACATGTTCGCCCTCTTGGAATTCTAAGCTTTCGCCGCTTGTCCTTATAGCTCTTTTGTCAACTTTGGGCAGTCAAGATTCTATGCTTAATCCTTTTGATTTGCTCCGTGGTTTCCCTCACTACCTTCGTCCCAACATGCTTTGTTCTCCGGGTTCATGCCAACATGAAGGGACTTGGCACTTTCTTCCATACAAGGCTTCGTAGTGCCATCCTGATGCTCGCGTGATAGCTGTTGTTATATGTGAACTCGATAAGTGGTAGGTACTTATCCCAACTTCCCTTTTCTATCCAAAACGCACACCCTCAACATATTTTCCAAGGTTTGGATAGTTTTTTCTGATTGACCATCTGTTGAGGGTGGTAAGTCGTGCTTAAACATAGCTTTGAACCAAACGCCTTTTGAAAGGCTCCCAAAACGTGACGTAAACTGCGGATTCTCTCCAGAGTATCATCGATGGGACTCCATGCAACCTTACTATCTCTTGTATGTACAGCGGGTTAACTTGTTTAGGGAAAAGGTGATCTAATGGGAGGAAATGGCCGATTTGGTCAATCTATCCACTATTACCCAAATAGCATCATGGTCGGCTTGGGTCCTAGGTAGGCCGTCACAAAATCCATGGAGATGTTATCCCACTTCCATTCGGGGATAGCAGGGTTGCAATAATCTTGAAGGCTTTTGGTGCTCGATCTTCACCTTCTGACATACCAAGCACTTACTAACCTAGGCAACTACATCCTTTTTCAATCCTGGCCACCAAAACATCTTCTTTAAATCCTTATACATCTTGGTAGTACCAGGGTGAATAGTGAAGTGGCTTTTGTGGGCCTCCTCCAAGATGCTCTCTCCTAGGTCACCATCCCTGGCACACAGATTTGTCCCTCAAATATCCATAAACCATCGAGTCCTTGCTCAAAACCCTTTAGTTTCCTTACCGCCCAGGGTCTCCCTAACTTCTTTATTCTCCTTTTGTGCTAGAGTGACCCTCTGCTAAACCCACTAGTCATACTAAGGTGACACATCTTCATACTCCTATCCGTCAGACATCCCCAAATTTAAATCCCTAAACTTCTCTATTAACTCAACTTCCTTAACCATCATGTGAGACGACGTAATGACTTTTGACTCAATGTGTCGACGACTACATTAGCCCTGCCTGGGTGGTAACTTAAGTCGAAATCATAGCCTTCAAAAATTCCATCCACCTTCTCTGCCTCATGTTTAACTCCTTCTGATCAAAGAGATGCTTAAGACTCTTATGATCGGAGAAAACTTCAAACTTCATACCATACAAGTGATGCCTCCATATCTTTAAGGAAAACACTATGGTGACTAACTCTAGGTCATGGGTGGGGTAGTTCATCTCATGAGGCTTGAGTTGCCTAGATGCATAGGCTACCACTTGCCTATTTTGCATGAACACACAACCTAAACCCTTTCCCGAAGCATCACAGTATACTTCGAAAGTTACATTGGGGTCGGGTAAAACCAAAACTGAGGTCGAGGTTAACTTCCTTTTAGCTCTTGGAAGCTTTTCTCACACTCGTGATTCCATAAAATGGGTGTTCTTCCTAGTGAGCTTGGTTAGGGAAGGGCAATCTGAGATAATCCTTTTATGAACCTACGGTAGTAGCCTGCTAAACCCAAAAGCTCCGTATTTCCATTACGGTGGTTGGTCTCTCCCAATTCATTACGGCCTCTATTTTCTGGGGTCAACGCTATACCTCCCTTTGACACTATGTGTCCTAAGAACTTCACCTCCTCCAACCAAAATTCACACTTAGAGAGCTTCGCATACAACTTTTTGTCCTTCAAAATCTCTAAAACCGCCTTAGATGATGTTCATGCTCCTTATGGGTCTTCGAATAGATGAGTATGTCATCTATGAAACGACTACGAACTTATCTAAATAGGGTCTGAAGATCGTATTCATATAGTTCATGAACACTCAGGAGCATTCGTCAATCCAAAAGACATCACGGCGTACTCAAAGTGTTCGTCCGAGTTCTAAAGGCGGTTTTAGGTATATCTTGTCTCACCCTAATCTGGTGATATCCTAACCTCAAATCAATCTTGGAAAATACCACAGCTCTTTTTTAATTGGTCCATGAGATCATCAATCCTAGGCAAAGGGTATTTGTTTTTCACCATTACTCGATTCAATTGCCTATAATCTATGCACAACCTCATGTTTCCATCATTCTTTTGGCAAATAAGATTGGGGCTCCCAACGGTGAAGCACTAGGTCTTATGAAATTCTTCTCTAAAAGCTCCTTTAACTGGGTTTTCAACTCCATAACCCGTTGAACCAACTCAATGGAGAACTCCACTTCTCTCGGAAGGAACTGGGATCTCCTCCGAAAATACCTCAGGATAGTCTCTTACTACTTATATGTCATCTATGTCATGCTCAAAGTCTACCTCACTAGCGGGAGGACATATCCCTTAGTTTTCTCACTACTATAGTGGACTTTCAGAATTCAAATAAAGCTTCAAAGTTTGACAAATTTTGCTAGGGGGAAGATGAAAGATAACAGTTTTGGTATAACAGCTAACAATACATGGTTGGCGTAAGCCAATCCATGCCAAGAATTACCTGCTATATCTTTCAAGGGTAAACAAATCAAATCCATGACAAAAGACCTATTTTCGCAGTAAGATAACAATTTAAACAACAATTGCAGGTATGTACAGGATGATTTGTAGGGGTAGAAACAATAAGATTAAAAGGAAGTTTAGAAACTTTAGATTCAAAGACTCGACACTAGCATGTGAGATGAATGAATGGGTAGCACAGGAGTCCAGAGTTAGTTAAGGTTTTACCATTTAATTCGCACTTACCTTCGATGAGGTCGTTGGATTCCGCTGCCTTCTCATTGACGCAAAGACCCGTCCTTGGTGTTGGGCTTGGGTTCTGATGGATGGCCTTCCACTTCTGCAATCCTTGGCATAATGGGGCTTGCCACATTTGAAGCAGACTCCTTGCCCAGCTTGGCAAGGGTGATTACCATGGTTTCTTCCAGGGGGCATACCATGGCATAGGTCCATGGGAAGTAGCGGGGGTTCCTTGGGGCGCTTTCTTGGCCCCGCTGGGCCTCCTTGGTTGTTGCTATGAGGACCGCCCGATCCTCCTTGTTTGATGTTGCGGTTCCGGCCATTGTGGTTGAACGGTGGGTGTTGTCGGAATGGCTGATGGCGGGTCTTTGTTATTGTTGTTGTTGTTGTTGATGCTTGAGCTGGTTGGCGTGGTAGGATTATAGTGTTTCCTTGATGGGTTCTGATGCTGTGGCTTGAACCTCGGAGCTTGAGGTCCCAACCCAGGGGCGCTCCGCCCTTGGCGCTCAACTCTTGTGCCCTCCTCTATGATTCTGCACTTGTTGACTAGGTGGGGAGTCTAATCTCCATATGCGCCAGGCACGTTGAGTTTGGCCCTTAACCGGCCTCAAACTTGATGCATTTCCACACTTCATCGGGATTCCCTTGGAAAACCCGAGAAACTTGATCAGCTCCTTGAACTTTGCTATATTGGGCGACAGGAGATTCGCCTTGGGTCAGTTGCATGAATTCAATGTCCTTTGCATTTCTCACTGACTTCAAAAGTACTTCTCATAGTAGGTCTTGAAGGCTCCCAAGTTGATCATTGTGCCAGTAGCTTCAAGTAGCCTCTTGGTGCCGGTCACCAGAATTTCGCATCGGACTCCATCATATATGCAGCAAAGGTGACTTTCTTCTTCAGACAGGCGACCACCGAGTAGATCTTCTCCATATTCTTGATCTACTCATCCGCCTTCTCTAGGTTCAAGGCTCCTCGAAGGTTGGGGGATTGGCCTTGCGAAATTCCCAAATTGACTTGCTCCTCCTCCATGGGACCTTGTGCAACATCTCTCTATTGATTCATGCGATCGAACATACATTCCATCGCCCCGCCATTTCATGAACAGCAGCCGGATTTCATTCCTTGATCACCCTCGTTGCACTCCTATTCTCCGAGGTGCCATTGGTCCTTAAACACATAAGTCAACAAACACTGAGGTGATTAGGCTCAATATTCCATGCAAGATGAGCTAGTTACCATGGCACAAGCAAGCAATAGGGGTCATGCATGCCTATCCTATAGCTTATCTCTATTAGCTAGCACTACACATAACATACTATCGTATCATGCCAATAAACATGGTTGTCCAATCCTCAGGCTTCATGAGAATTGACCTCTTATGCCAAAATGTAACACCCTAATATTTAACCCAACACGCCAGGACGTATTGAGATTAATTATTAGTTATTACTCTTTAAATCCCTTTTATCAAAATACTTAGCGAAAAATATGAGTAAAATTTTTTTTTTGAAACTTGTGAAACAAAATGTGAGCCATGTGCATACTACCATGATCAAATCATAAAACAGCGAAGAAACTTAAACACACAATTTAAAAGCATCAAAGAACACATTCATCCATAGAAGCAAATATCATAATATTAGATAATATAGTTAAACACATGGTTCTGGGTACATCAACTGCAAAACTAAAAATAAGTCATACCCATATAAAATGGGCAGAGCTTACGATACAAAGAAAAAGTAAAACACATAAATAGAAAGGAAAAACATACACCAAGTCAGGGAAGCCCCAAAAGATCAAATCCCAGCTATAGCTACCCCTCCCTTGAAACCTACTGGTGACGTGATCCTCAGCGAGGGAAAGGTGTCCACAAACTGCCCGAGCCCTTCGGTCATGGCCTAACGAAGCAAGGGTGTAGGCATGCGGAGTGGGGGACAACATGGCCCCTCGGCGTGGGTTCCTCTTGGGGCATCGAGCTAGGCTCCGCTATGTCACCGTGTCCTCACTGCCTCTCTCGATGTCCATGGGGATCGTAGGGGAGATCCTTCGAATAGATGTGGGTGGGGGAGTCCTCCTCTAGGTCAGTCTGGGTGCCTCGGCGAGGAACGTACTTGGGGAAGTCGTGTACGTGAAGCCGAGGGCGGGCATGACGAGTCTACTCGTCGCGGGCCGAGTCCTCTCAAAGATCAGGTCGTCACCATATGGTGAGGTAGGAGTGAAGCGAAAGTTGGAAACTGGATGCGGAACGGGCATCCCATGTATGCAAAAATGTGGACAGCACAACGACCCTCAAAATGATATGACTGATGGTCAGGGTCAAAGTGCACTTCCCAAATCGGCGTGTCAATGAAGACCATGAACGACGCCATCGAGATCTGAAGACGTAACGGGAAAAGAAGTAAAGGGGTGAGAATCTTACTAAAGAATCTCAGTAGGAATCCTCCTATCCTAATGTCATCGTTTACATCCCAGGAATGTTGGGTTTATTATGAAAAGGTTTAACATGCAAAGGTTTATTATGAGGTTTTATAAAAGTAATTATCCAAGGTCCGCATTTTCTTTTATCATGAATCTTAATGCATGTATGCAGCATAGCAAAATGTGAATGCATGGCAATACCTTATACAAGTAAACCAATAAAACATGACATCAACAATTTATTATCACATAAGTGGCATGTAACTTCTCATGAAAACCTTTCTCTTTCATAAGTATGGAACTTCACATCTTTTCTTTTTCTCAAACTTGTGACATAAAGGTATCAAACCTAGAATCATTGCCACCCTAAACTAGGCTATGAGCTCATACCTCAACTAGTCATCACTAGTTCTTACTTATCCTCTTGATAAGCGTAACATAATCACAATCATAATAATCCGACTCCAGTACGGGTAGGGGCCTAAGGATCACCCATCATGGGACTTTTTCCTTCCTCGAAACGCATCAATTGGTTAAGACCAGTGACTTTGTCCGCTTTGGCAGGCTAATGTCGATGCCTCATGATTTTACCTTCTCCTTACCGTAGCAGGAGAAGTACGTCTCGTCTACGAAACGCATCAACTGGTTAAGACCAGTGACTTTGTCCGCTTTGGTATGGTTCCACGACCATACCCCCCACGGTTTACTTTCTCCTCACCGTAGCAGGAGAAATGCGTCTCGGCATGTCACCTTTAAAATCTCACTTTCAAAAACTTTCTTAAGTCTCTCAAATTTGACGAAATTCGACAGCATAATGGCTGTACAACAATTTCCTCAAATTTGAGTCATGCCACATAACTCACCGAACACATTTTCTCATGCAATATCTTAGTTAAGCAAATCTTTTAAAGTCATATAAACATATTCCTCCACTTCATCATCATCTTATATCCTTATGCATCTCAATCACAACATGCCGTATTATCATAATAATTACATCATAAATTCACATATTCTCATACACATAACATGAATACTATCACATGCTCTCAACATAACATAAATATATGGTCACTTGATCACTTACTTATGTTATGTCTATTATCTTATAGTATCTTATGCTTTGGCCTTTACAAGTCTTAAAACTTGTGTTCTAGTTATCCTAATGCCCATTATAGATCTTTGATACACCTAGGGGATCACTACTTGTAATTCTCTCTAATATTTATGCTCACTAACTCTTCCAAACAGCATTGCATAAATTAAGCAGGATAGTATAATTCGATTACGGGGTTTTAGATTCTACGTCTTTGACCCTTTCTAAGTTCTGTCTTCGCCTAAGGCTCTATATTCAATTCCTAAACCAATTATTAGGGATTCCTACACATATCCACTAATTATAAACCATTTTCCTTAAGTTCAATTATGCTGAAACAGAATTTACATTTCTTATGTCTAAGTGTTCTAGAATTCTCATTTTAAGTCCTTTCTAGTTACTTATTCTTTCCTAACTTCCCTAAATCGGTCCTTGCTTCACTCAAACATAATTTTACACATTTTAACTCCATAAAACAGAATTAATACAGTGGCCAAAGGAACAAGGCAGAAATCAAAATGTATATCACACATAATCACATAAATTCATGTTTTAAGTGCATATAAGTTGCTAGTTTTCTCTTGGAATAATTTTAGGAACTCAAAACTCTTTTAGAAACTAATTTATCTCATTAAAATCATGTAAACATGAGTAAGGGCAGTAGCTAATTTATTTTTCCCATAAAAAGGATTTAAAACATAGAATCATGTTCATAATGCTTCTAAGTTCACCTAAGCTTAGAAAAATTCCAAGACATAGGCTATTGGCACTTATGATTAGATGAACTCATATCAAGTCCATCATCATCATCACAAGGCCGAAATGGCACTCATGGAAAGCTTCCATTTTCTAAAACTTTACTTGTGATACTTGGGCAAGTCTTTGAGCTCTAGAATATTTAAGTGATGACATAAACATAAACATGCTATGCACTTTGTTTTATTCTTCATTATAAAATAAAGTGAGAGCATAAAATAAATATGAGATGCAACCTCATTATTATCTTTAAAGATTAAGTGATGACTTGAAATATAAACATGAAGTGCAAGCTTGGAAATTTAAACATGAAATGCAAGTTCATTTATTTATTCTTGAGAGCTTAGTGATGGCATCAAAATAAACATGATATGCAAGGCATAAACTTAAACATAATGCAACTTATTTTATCTTAACTAGAGCTCAAGCAAGACTTTAGAGGAACATCAATAGCCTTAACCCAACATGTATCTAACAATATAAAGTGAGCTTTAGAGTTCTTAGCACCAAGTCTTCAATGAAGTCTTTGGTTTGAACTTCATCATCAAGCTCAAGAAAATGGACTAAGAAATAAACATCAACACTTATCAAAACAAACATAAAAAGAACTACTCATATTCTTCATTTTATTACTCATGGGCTTCAATCTAGAGTAAACTCTAGAACGGCCGACCAACTTTAAGGTTGGCAAGGGTAAGCTTAGAGCTTTTTGAAAATAAATGATTAATTTTCTTAACAAAACTTTAGTGATCTACTTAACATTTTTATCAAACTTTGTACAAATAAAGGAAATGAAACCGAAATCTTGAGTAAGGAAAAGGAAAGGAAAACCGAAATCATGTATGGTCCAAGACCAAGTTTCAAGCTTTAGAGGTTTCTCACATAGTATCACAAGACCATTATCTTGAAACCTCATCATCAAGCCAAAGTTTTTCTCATCACAAGGCTCTAAGGCCAAAATGAAAGAGGAAAAGGAAGAGCTTTGAAAACCAAGAG
This sequence comes from Dalbergia oliveri, assembly GCA_030441495.1. Classification (NCBI taxonomy): domain Eukaryota; kingdom Viridiplantae; phylum Streptophyta; class Magnoliopsida; order Fabales; family Fabaceae; genus Dalbergia; species Dalbergia oliveri. Next base: position 4,611,275 of record JAMLFY010000009.1, read on the forward strand.
AAAACTAGAACTTTTCTTAAAAAAATCAAACAAAACTTTGAAAATAAACCCTTACCAAATGAAGTCTTGAATGAGATGAAAGAAAGCTTGGTTCCTTAAGGGAGTGAGAAGACAAAATCTTCTCTTTGAGGGTGGTGAGGATTCGGCCAAAAAGAAAACCCAAGGAAGGTGAATTTTTCTTGAGAGTGTGAGCTTGGAAATAGAAAGGTTGAGTGTTTGAGAGGTGGTTTGAGGTGGGAGAGTTGTGGTTCAAGGTTGTTTGTGGTGGTGGAAAGGTTTCTTTGGTGGTGGAGGAAGAAGAACAAGATGAAGAGAATTTGAGAGAAAAGTGAGGGAATTGCAAGAAAGCTTGAACTTGGCAAGGTTTCTAAAGTGTAACCAAGTTCTCTAAGGCTTGGTATTTATAGAAAAAATGCAACCATGGGGCTACAAAGGGGAGGAAGGCTGACGGTTTCTTTGGCCTTTGGGGAGGAAAATATCTTCAAACTTTAGTCATTCAAAGGCATGGGTGGAGGTATGGTCAAGTATGGTCCAAAGTATGGCTTGAGGTATGGTTCTTTGAGTGAAACAAAATCAAATATGACACAATTTAGAGGGTATGTTTTAGGCCAGCATTTCAGCCAAGGGAGGAGAGATTTTGTTCATCTAATTGTGGTTTAATGATGTGTTTAGGTATTTCTTTGATTAAGGTTTTGATTAGGAGTTTGTAAAAAAGTGTTTAGGTGAGGTAATGGTCAATTAAGGTTGTCAAGACTTGATTCAGGAGGTGATCTTGCTAGATTAATAAATTAAAAACAATTTTCTAGTCAAATTAAATCATAGACACAATTCCTTAATTTAAGGAATTTAGAGAGAATTACTATCAAGATTCCATGACTAGGAATCTTGAATCAAAGAATAAGATTAGAGTTTAACTAAGCAATCTTAGGTTTTAATTAGCCTTAATAAATTATTTTGGCTCAAGATTAATTATCCAAATTAATTAATCTTTCAATTAGAGCCTAATATTGCTTAGATTTGGTTAATTACATCATTAGACCCAATGTACACTGTTCTAGGGGCAAAATGGTAATTTTGCACTAAAACTGGGACCTCTGGGCTGACTAACCATCATAAACGACTCCTAACATCATTTTGAACTCCTGAAAAATTCCAGGCTCAAACGGCACCTTTACCCATGTAAAACGCTATAAGGATATTTTAGTTATTTTGAGTCGAAAGTTCAAAACGAGATTTTCTCCTTGGATATAAAAACTACAATCATAATCCCCTTCAAACACTAAGTTGACCCATTCGGGACTACTGGGTTGGCTACCCTCAAATTCGGTAAAAATGACCTCAGGGCATTTTGGTCATTTGTACTCTAGAAAAAATGGGCATTACATCTCTAGCATAATTATCTCTAATCCGTCCACGAACTCAAAATCAGCTGCTAACATGTCTTACTCATCTAGAGACGTACATGGAAATTTAAAGGGGTGAGAATCCTAATGAATCTCAAGTAATAGTAAACATACATGGTGTCATCATTGTACATATCTAGCCCACTTGGTTTATTGTAGAAGATGAGCATGCCACAATGTAATCCAATTTTAGAGTTTTTCACAAACATTGTTATCAAGTGGACATTTCATTTTAATATGGTCTTGATCATGAATGCATCAACTTTGTTATATGTGTGTATTAATATGCATGAGAAAAGCTTCGCAATAGAATATACATTTCATAAGGGCATGCATGCATGGAAAGAACAAACATATCACTTAGGCCAAATGAATGCATGAAAGAATGAAACATAATCTTGTAAGTGCATGTATGCATGAAAGAGACGAATATAATCCTTACACATACATGCATGCATGAAAGAAGAAAACATATATAGTGAGCAGACCAAGACTTTCAACTCTCTTCAAACATAGTTCATTTTCACTTATTCGTTACCTCTCAGGGACCCCTAGGCCATAAGTTCATACTAATATATATAATGTGATCAAGTCATTGAACCTTGATCAATACCGAACCTTGACTAGTCAAATATAATAATCACCAATATGATGTATAAATACGATCAGCGTAACTAAAAATTGGATAAGTGGAACATAGTGTTTATATAATGTGATCAGCCCATCATTTGATCTTTAATGAACAGATATTTATATAATGCGATTAGCCATCGCTGAACCTCAATCGGTGCTTAACCTAGTGTAAGGGATATGAGTTTTCTTTAAACACATAGACATTGATAACTTATGTTTTCATGGTTCGTGCCATGGTATAACACTTAACACATTCGGTAACCTTTACTTGCTCTGCTTTCGTTACTTTGCAAGTAGGCTCATGAATGTACTATGAGGTACACTAACATGTCCTAAGCTCATGATTTTCCTTATTCATGTCTTATTACATACTTGACTAAACACATTCCATTAATGAGACTCATTCAAAATCAATCACGAACAATGCTCAATTAAATGCACATGCTACCTGTCTAGCCAACAATATCCAGCATGAAAATTAATATCACATATATTACCAATGCATCTTAGTCAAGCATGGTACAATAGTTATTCAGAATCTAATCAAATATAACAGTTAACCAATAAATAATCACATTTCACCCAACAAATATTCAAGAGTTATCAGTGCAATTAAAATTACTGAAAAATCTCATTCACTGAATCGTTTGAGTTGATGATAAGAGTATTTTGAAAGACACATTTTCCCTTTCCCAAGATATATGATTACCATGGCCCACCTTTCTTTATGGTACAAGTTCTAGAAATTCACTTTTAAAGGACTTTACAACATCTAATTTTTCAACGTAGCCCAAAACTTTATAAAATTTATAAAACAGCCCTTAACATAATTTTTCACCCAAAAACATATTTCCTACCCTAATTCTACTAAAATTATAGCCCTACACTTGAAATTTTATAATTGCACAAAAACCCAAACTTTTGAGAAATTACATTTTACCCTAAAATTTACTCAAATTACAAAATAGCCCCAATACTCATTTTTTCTTCTAAACACATACACTACTATTCCAGAACTCATTTTTTTAGGCTTACACTCAAACTCAATTTTTTCATTAAAACACCTAAACTTTGTGAAATTGCATTTGGACACCAAAATGTTTACATAATTATAAAAATACCCAAATCACTTGTACCTACTCCATTTTTCATGTAGATTCCAAATATGTGGTTAGTTTTAAAACAAAATTTTCCTTCTATATGAGCAAGCCTTGGCTGAACCTATATACCCCAAAATCCAAGCTTTTTACAAAATTTGAAACATGCATGAATATGCTCCGTTTATGTGTAGATTCTAAATATCAACATGGTTTTTGAAACAAACATTACCAACATAATAAACTCTCTAAAATAGTGACCTAACTCAAGAATACTAAAGCTTACTAAAAATTTTCATAAAATACATAAAGTGGCTCTTTTTAAGTGTAGAACAAAGTTATGGAGTTAGATTTTAAAAATAAAAACCTTTACCCACATAAAAGGTGAAGGTCGAAATGTCAAGAAGAGGAAATGATGTGTTTTTCAAATATTTTTAAAAAAAAGGAAGATGTTTGAGCAAAAAGGCCAACTTTCAAGCATAAACATCCATCAAAACTGAAACCTTTTTAGTAAAAATTAGAAAACAAAATAAGAAAATAAGTTTGAACACAAACCCTTACCCAAAAAAGGGGTCTTTGTTGGAGATCAAGGCAGCCACAAGCTCCTTGAAGCTCAAGCTCTATACAGACTCAGGATCCTCTCATTTGGTGTGTAATCGGTTCATTCATGTACCTCTCGCTTGGAGGCGAGTCCTTGTCCGTGCCTCCCGCATCCGCCTACTCCCGCCCTCTCCCAGGGTGCAGAAGTTGGGGTGGACTGGGAGAGGTGAGTTTGGGTTGTTTTGCCTCTGGTCCAATTTTTGTACCTTTACCACTTAATGCGGAGAGATTCCAACATTACTAGCAGTGAGATATTTACGGTATGCTAAATTAGTTAATTTCATGAATTGAATTAGCATTGTCTCTAATTTTCACCACTCAGATCATATATCTCTTCTCAAATTGGGTTCATTCAACTATTAAGAATGAATGAAAATATTTCAATTGAAATATTCAAATTTGCTTCGTGTCCAATAAATGAAAGTTTGTCTTTTGAAAATTGTTTTCAAATGAATTTTGAGGGCAAAATTCTTTTTAAGGTGGGTGGTAATGTAACACCCTAAAAATTTAATTAAAAATTAATTTAAGCTTTATTAATCATAATTTCAAAAATCTAAGAGTTTAGCAATGATGAGGGCCCAATGGACCTGTCAAAAAAAAAATTTGGGCCGATGAATAGTAACTTTACGGGCCTGCCGGGGGCAGTTAAAACCCTAGATTCGGGCCAGGTGCCCGAAATTAGGAAAACATGGGAATAAGGTTAGAAATAGGTGGGAATGACAATTTTATGCTTAGAATTAATTTTTGGGCAATATTGATTTTATCATGTAAGGTGTTTACCGTTCGTGAGATTTTGTGCGATTTCTAACACGAAAGATATTTCCATCATAACCAATGGATAATATCCACCTCTTTAAGACATGTGGAAGCCAAGATTTAATCTTGGAATCCAAGATTAAATCTTAGCCATCCATTATTGCCTTGTCACCTAAATAATGATCACTTTGTGAAATATCTCCATTTCATTTATTAAAGCAAGCCAAGTCACAACTTCTTCTCCAAGACAAGAGCAATTTCGTGGTCAGCAAGAGGAAGAAGAGAGCAGCCACCATTGTTGTCCTCAAGAGCTTGTTCTGAGTTCCAAGCCCAAAAACTCCAAGCTAGAGTTGTTGGATCATCAAAAGTTCTTCACTAAGCTTGTTCTACACCCAATTCCCTACAAATCTAACCGAACAAAATCTCAATCACTCATCAATCCTTACCTTTCTCCCTCACACCTCACTGATATCAGAGGGGTTTGAAGTTAGATTGGGAGCTTTGGAGGAGAAGCAATCAAGTTTGGTTAATCTTGAAGCCAAGGAGCTAATAGGTTACTACAAGTAGGGTTTTTGCTGCCTTTCTTGTCAAATTTTTCTGATCTATTTTGGCATGACCTAGATCCGAAATTTCTATTTTTTTTTGTTGATATTATGTTGATATTGATGTGTGATTTTTGATGGTGTGTTTGGATGGTGTTAAAAGAGGGTTTTTATCAAAATAAATTTGGACTAGGTTTCTGGAATTTCTGTTGTCCTGTAGGCAGCAGTGGTTCACGAATTTTCTGGTATATTTGTGGGTGTTTTCAAGAGCTATAAAAATTATATGTTTAAGAGAACACCTTAAAATAACTACATAAATTTTCTTGGGTGTTAGTTTAAGGTTTGATGCCTCAGAAAAATCAGAAACCAAATGAGGCAGATGCTGTCCTGATTGTTGAAACTGAAGGTAAACTTGTCCAAATTTATTATCATAGCAATTGATTGAATGACCCTTTGAAATTTTTACACGAAGTTAAGGAAATATTGAAGTATCACTTTAAATTTTATTGATTGATTCAATCATTTGCTAGGGTTAAACATTATGAGAATTCTGGTCTGAGCTGTGAATTGGTGGTCCCTGACCACTGAATTTGTACAATTTATTGAGGGAGTTAGAGACCTCCGTTAGTGTTGAAATTTTTATGGGACCTCAGGGACACATTGGAGTGTCCTTGAGAATTTTTATAGCTCCTGAATTGATTATTTTTGTGTAAATAAATTGTGCTACAATGTTATGAAATCTGCCATTATGCTGAAAATGCAACAATGCTTTGAATTGATGAGATAATGGTATTTTGGGCTCTAGTATGACATGGAAACTTGATGTTGATTGTTTGGCTATGTGACTTGTGACATATGATTGCATATTGGACAGTTTAGAGATTGATGTATTGGACACAAATGAGAAGTCCATTATGAATGGATGCCTGTATGTGTTTTACGCATGAGTGAATGATGTACTGAATTAAATTCTATAGTCAAAAGAAACTTGGGATCCTTTTTGACTTGTCAAGAGCAAATAATGAAACACGAGATCCTTTTGACTTGTCGAAGGCAAATAGAGTGAGTTGAGATCCTTTTGACTTTGTCGAAGGCAAATAGAGTGAGTTGAGATCCTTTTGGCTTGTCAAAGGCAAATAGAGTGAGTTGAGGTCCTTTCGACTTTTAGCAGGAAAGTAGAGAGGATGTGATCCCCTTTGACTCATCAAGGGCAATCAAAGATAATTTCATTATATTGGGCATATACATATTTATACATATTGGTTCTTTTTGTTTGCCATTACTTACTATGAGTATGAGTTAATGGTAAGGGTGTACTAAGTGATTGATATTTTTTTTAAAGGCAACCCACTTCGGAAGATTGACTTTGAACTTTAAAAATGAATAGTTATTATGTAATGCATGATCACCTTTTGTTAAGTAAACCGAAGTGGTTGGGGCGGTGACGATGACATGAATTTTAGTATATGTTTTGGGGGACACCCTACTGAGAATTTTAGGATTCTCACCCCTATATATTTGTTTTCCCGTGTCGTCCAGGTTGACCTAGAAGACGGTGAGGCCACTTGGAAAAAGATCAAGTGGATTTTGCAGGAGTTAGTAGTAGGACTTGTGTTTGTTGTACTTAAGTGTATGCATATGTATGTAAAACATAAAAGATAACATATGTACTGTAAAGCTCTTATAAGAGCTCCCTCTTGTACTTGACTTGTATTAAATAAATGCGTTATTTTCTTGCAATATATTTTGATAGAACCACGAGTTAATTGATACACGATTTGACCGATTCTCGCTATAGATAATTAAGAAAGGTCCGCTAATTAACAAGTAACAACTTTCGAGTATGATAACATGGCTTAAGAATGGGGTTATACTTGGGAGGATGTTACAAGTAACAAAAATATTTTTCATTTTAGGTACTAGACTTTCTTGGGTCTTTTTGGCTTAGTCTTGAAGAGGGAGGTTTACCAACCTTTTTGACAGATTTCTTCTTCATGAAACACTTGCCAGGTGGGTGTCCTTTCTTATGATAGAAAGCATAAGAAACTTTATTCTTTACTTTCTTAGCTAAGATTGCTTGTCCTTTCTCATCCATTTCGCTTTCATATCCCAACCTTCATTTTTTGAAAATATGGCCTTTGACCTCCAAGCATTAGTTCAACATTCTTTGAACCATTTACCATCTTTTCAAGGTCAGACTTGAAAAGCTTTGAAGTTCTTTCAAGTTTAGAAATAACTTTCTGATTTTTCTTCATTTTTTTTAGAGACTTGCAACTTCTAAGGCATTGAGCTTAATATTTAAAACTTTGTTTCCTGCTTTTATTTTCTCCTTTTCAAGCCTTAGGTTCTCAACTTTTGATTTGGCTATATTAAGTTCTTATATAACTTTTTGATAGGTCCTTTTCAAGTTAAGATAATGAGAGGAGAAAGTTTGAGAATTTTCAAGCAAATCTTCATATAATGCTAGTAATTCATCATAAGAGAGTCCAGGTTCAAATGTTTTTACCTCAGGTTTTCCCTCTAAAGCATAGTCAACCATGAAACATAGATTTGAAATGTCTTTTTGCTCATCTTGACTTTCTGAATTGTCCTTCTCCTCCTTTGAGTCATTCCAAGTGGCCAGGCATCCCTTTCTTCTTTGAGTAGAACTTTCTGTGGACCCTTGAGCTTTGGATATTCAATTTTGAAGTGTCCCTTCTCACAACGAGTTGTAGCAGGTAATGTTTTCCAACTTTCCCTTGCCTTTCTTGTCCTTTCTAAGGTTGATGTCCTTTCTTCTTTTTGTTCTGCTTCTCAAGCTTTTGACATCTTCTTCACAAGCATGGAGATTTTATCTCCATTTTCTTCTTCAGACTCTTCATTAGATTCTTCCTCATCATTAAAAGGTTTCAACAACTTTCATTACTTTACTCTTATTTTGTTTCAATGTGATGAATTTCAGGGCCATGAACTTGCTCTTCTTCATGGATTCACCATGAACTTCTAAAAGCACAATCTTATGGGTTTTGAGTGACCTAATAAGTGCGTCCAAGCCAAGAGTTTGAAGGTCTTTGGCTTTTATAATGGCTTTGACCTCAAGCAGCCATTTCAAGAGAGGCTTCTTAAAATTTTTCTAATCATTTTAGAGTTAGAATATCTTTTTCCCAGTCTTTCCAGCTGATTTACAATGTGCATGAACCTTGTGGTCGTGTTATCAATACTTTCTTGTTCTATCATCTTGAACATCTCATATTGATGGACTAATCCTGATCTTTGTCAATTTGACTTGATTAGTGCCTTCATACAGCATGTGCATGTTAGCTCTAGAACCCTTCAGAGAGCTTCATAGCAATATGTTTTGAGTGATAACAAAACCAATTTAAAGAAAATATTTTGAAGAATGACTAACGTCCAACTTGAGTTTCTTGACATGGCATACAAGTAAAGAATTACATAATACGCAATTTAAGAAAGAATAATTTCAATTTGCATGTGCAAATATGATTTATCTCATATAAAAAGATTGAACTTAATAGAAGTGAAATATTCTTGCAAAGTACGCATAAATGCTTTGCGGATAAAAGAGAACAAATCAAGAGCAAGAAACCAAGGCATGGGACTTTAGAAAGCACATTTGAAATGCCGATATCCATCAATCATTGAAGCCAAAGTATTCTACTATCTTCAATCATCATACTCGCAATGTTTTGTTCATCAAGCCATGATTGAAGATAAGAAACCCAAGAATCATCAAGGAAATGATACCGTACATTAGAAAACTCACTCATAGTGATATTGTATGCTCTACAAGAACAGAGGGAATTTTTTAAATTTGAATTTGAATTTCAAAAGTCAAAACCCCTGACTGAATTAGCGAGTCATCTCTTTTGTGACCATTGTCAACTACCTCAGTTTTAGAAGAACGAGTTTAGAAACAACGTTCAGAAAGTAAGAGTAGTTTATAAAATAGCATTAGAAACCTCAATCTTGCAACGATTTCTACAATAGTCTTGACAAGTAAATGGACTACTCTTCTAGATTATTTTTCCAAGAAACAAATGGATGATCAACACATGTCACTTGGAGATTTAATCAAAGGCAATGGTCACAAGGAAGACCATCTATAAATAGAGATGTTGTGCTTTCAAAGAACATAGATTGACGCTGAAAAGAGCAAAACTCTATGAAAATCTCTCCTATTGTAGAGTTCATTACATCAAGTAATCATTTCCTTTGATTGTAAAAATCTTCTTTCTACGTTCTTTCATGTTCATACATTCTTCCTAGGAAGTATATTTAGAAAGAAGATATTTAAGTGTTTCCTAGAAATTTCTTTATAAATCTTATGAAAACTTGAGTATAGGTTAGTTTGAGTTGCAAACCTAAGACACAAACCTTTGTATCCTCAATCCAGGAGTGACGGTGTGAGCATAGCTTGGAGAGGCTAGTTAAAAACTACTTGCAATGACAGGAATGGTGTTTTACTGGTCTTGGTTTAGCTTGGAGAGATTGTTCAAAGACTACTTGGTTCAGCTTGAGAGGCTGGTGAATAACTACTTGGTTCAGTAAAGAGCTGGTGAATAACTACTGGTTGGTGAGGAGGGTTGTTGTTGGTCATGGTGAGAGCTTAGGAAGGCTATTATAATGACTATCCTTGTTCTTCCTCTAGTAAAAAGGTTTAGTAGAGCTCAACAATTGTTGAGAACTTGATGTAATGAAGTTGGCCGAACCAGGATAAAAACTCTCGAGTATTTCTTTCTCCTTCATTTCTTATTTTATTTCTATATTTGATTTGTTTTCTGTCAGTTCTGAAATCTCTCTTTCATGCATTTATTTCATATTCAGTTAAAGTTCACTTTCTAAAGTCACTAACTCTATTTTCCTCACTTCAAGCTCATAGCTTGAGAGATCTGAGTAAGTTTTTCAAAAGTCAAGTAGGGAAAGAAAAGGCAAAAAGCACGATTCAACCCCCCTTCTCATGCACTCTCTTACTTACAAGTGGCATCGAGCTTGGCCTCTAAAGGGTTGAATATTCTAATGATTGCAGAGGACAAATATCTGAAGGACGGATGTCACAGAATATTCATATAGCAAGGACACTTCATTAATAGACCTATTCTTTGATGGTGAGGATTATGCCTACTAAAGAGATCAAATGGAGTTGTTCATAAAATATACAAGTCTTGAATTGTAGGAGATAATACAAGAAGGAGATTTTGTTCCAAGGGAGGAAGTTCTAGGAATAGATGATGCACCCTCAACTTCAAGATAAATCCCTTGGAGTAGGTGATAGAGTAACACAAGGCTTGTTCAACTGAACTCAAAAGCTAAGTACCCGCTTACATGTGTATTGACCAAAGCTAAATATGACAAAATCATTGCCTGTGACATGACAAAGGAAATATGGGATAGACTACACATGCTACATAAAGGCACTGATCAAGTGAAAGAAACTAAGATCAGCATGCTGGTTTATCAATATGAGATGTTCAAAATGACAGATCAAGTATATTAATGAAATGACCACGGGTTTATGCACATTATAAACCAACTAAAGGGATTAGGCAAAAGATACTCTAAGACTCGAAAAGGTTAGAAAAATCTTAAGAAGCTCTCCGCCAAACTCCGTTGTAACACCCTAACTTTCACCTCACACGCTCAAGTCGCATTTGGCTAGTTATTAGACGTTACGCCTTTTGTTTCAGAACTTGACTTATCATTATTTAAAATACGGGTAATAAAATATGGCTAAATTTTTCTTTTTATAAAAAGATTTAAAATGCGAGCCGCGCGTGCGCATACATAACGATTAATACACACAAGATATAGCCAACATGTACACATTATCATAGCATATAGAAACAAGTATGGAATAGTCACAACATAATTTATATTAACATATCATAGTCACATCATAACGATGATGCCCTTCGAACATGAGGACATCTCAAGATACTAAACATAACAAAAGATGAACAACACGAACCAACGCTATACATTACTATAACTTTTCTAGACTAATCTTCGTGCTTCCACTGGACCTCTGATCCTGGGGTGCGTGGTCCCAAACTTGCGCCTCACAAATGATCACGAACATCCACATCACTCGCCTCCCGGAGATGACACAGAAGAAGGAAAAGGGATGAGAAATCTATATAAGATTCTCAGGAGGCTCCCGACTCTAACACAAGTGTCATCGTCGTCGCCCAAGCCACTTCGGGTTTCGTTATAAAAGGGGTGTTCATGCATAAGGTTCAATTTTAATTTCTCAAAGCTTATTATCCGAAGTGGGTTTCTTTTAGCATGTGTCTTCATGTTATGAATGCAACATATATTGTATGTATGCATGGCAATATGAATAGTACACATAGATAACACATTTTACTTAATCAAAGCATCAATGAAACTTCAACGAAAAATATGCATGTGCATCTTTTACTTTATCATAATTGAACTTGTGAGTTCCTTTCATGACTTTTCACTTTTTCATTATTCCCATTTTCCACCCTCGTCATAGCCACCAAAATCCATCCAACATGCCGCCCCTCGATTTATCATAGCCACCAATCTCCTAATCACCTATCGCCTAGGAATGAGCTTATCCTAACTAGCCGTCGCTAGATTTATATGGGAAAAATAGAAGGGGGAATCATATCTCTTCTCTGGATCACCCCGTACAACCCTTAACTCGGGAAGTCATAATGGGATCATTTCCTCATTAACATATCTCTTTCTTTCTTCAAAACGTATTACGGCTTAAGACCATGACTTTGTCCGCTTCGGTATGGCTCGATGTCCATACCCCCCACGGGTTTACTTTCTCCTCACCGCAGAGAAATGCGTTTCGGCATATAACTTTTACATTAACATACCATTTATGCAACATGAGCATGGAATCATTTTAAAACATATCATATACTTTTCTCATATGCAATGTTATAACATTTCAAGTAACATTCATCACGTCATATACATTTCAAGTAAATAATCAAGTAAGACTTCAATACACATAGGCATTCTCATCATAATTTCATTTCATCATATCATGTACATTCCTATTAAGTAATCATGTGAAAAGGCAACATCACATAAGCATCCATATCATAGGTTCATCCCATTAAAATCAAAACACTCATTTTTGGCACATTTAGGTCCTGGAATCGATTATAGGTGCTGGTAATCGATTACTAGAGACAAACCTTGTTTCTGGAAAGAAGAACATAATGGTAATCGATTACATGAATGGTAATCGATTACATGAGTCTCGAATTGGTTTCTGGGTATGGAGAAGACCCTTGGTAATCGATTACACCTATTGGTAATCGATTACTATAACCCAGAATCTCATAAATTGCTTTTGGTAATCGATTACATATCCCAGTAATTACCAAGAATCCTTTTTTTTGAAAAACTAAACTTTCTAAACATTTTCAAGTATCCTTCCTTTCCAAAAACACTTTATCACACCTTTCTAAAAACTCTTTGAAATCATTATCATATTTCCACAATTTAAAACCAACATTGTAACATAACTAAGAAATAAATCTCAACACTCATAAAGACAAACATAAAGGAAACTACTTCATATTCTTTATTTTATTGCTCATAGGCTTCAATCTAGCGTGGATTCTAGAACGGCCGACCAACTTTAAGGTTGGCAAGGGTAAGCTTAGAGCTTTTTGAAAACATGTGATTAAGTTCTTCAAACAACTTTTAGTGATCTACTTAACATTTATATCAAACTTTTTATAACAAAAGGAAATGGAAACCGAAACCATTAAGGGGAAAAGGAAACAAGAACTGAAAACTTTGAACAAGGAAAGGAAAGGAGGAAATGAAATCATTTATGGTCCAAGACCAAGTTTTCAAGCTTTAGAGGTTTCATTGTGATGAACTCAAAGTCATCATCTAGAACTCTCATCATCAAGCTATCATGAAACATCATCAATGGCCTTGAAGGCCAAACATGTAAGGAAAAGAAAGAACTTGAAAGAACTCCCTACCCAGCGGTGAGAGAGGAAAGCTTGGTTCTTGAAGCAAGTTGAGAAGAACAACTTCTTCCTGATGCTTGATGATTTTCGGCCAAGGCAAGGAGGCAAAGAAGATGAGGTGTTTTCTTTGTGAGCTTGAAGAGGTGAAGAAAGGAAAGGAACTCTTGAGTCTTGAGAGAAAAGAAAGAACTCAAGATTACTCTTTGAAGCTAATCTTGGCAAATGAACAAAATGCAACCAAGCTCATCCAAGCATGGTATTTATAGAGGGAATGAGACCTTGTGGCTGATTTGGGGAGGAAGGCTTGGCCTCATGTTCCATGAGGTGAGAGAATTTGCTTCATGGAGGCATGGTGAGGTATTGTGGAAAGTATGGGCAAGGCATGGGCATAGCATGGGCATTTTGTGTGTAAAAATAAATCAACATGTGAGGAATGGGGAGGGGATTTTCAAAGATTATGCAGCCAAGGGGGATGGAAAATCTCTCATTTAATTGTGGTTTAATGATGTGTTTAGGTGTGTCTTTGATTAGGCTTTTGATTAGGCATTTGTAAGCAAGTGTTTAGGTGATAAAATGGCTAATTAAGGTGGTTTAAGACTTGGTTAAGGAGTGGTCATACTAAATTAGAGAATTAAAACCATACTTTAGTCAAATCAAATCATAGACACAATTCCATGATTTAAGGAATTAGAGAGAAAACACTATTCATGAAATGTGACATAATGTCTTAAATTCAAGAATAGGATTTTGAGCTTCTCTAAGCAATCTTAGGTTCTAATCAACCTTGATTAATTATTTTGACTTAGATTAGTAATTAGAATTTACTAATCTTTAATTAAGAGCCTAATATTGCTTAGGTTTTGCTAATCGTGTCATTCGGGCTAGAATGCACTTGGCTAGGAGTAAAACGTAAATCTTCACTGTTCCTTGGGCCATCCCGGCTTATATCGACATAAAACATTACTTAAAAACATCATTTAAAACCTTTTGGTGAAGTCCGGTTCAACCCAGTAAACGAGGTTAAAGCAGGCACATGGGCATTTTGGTAATTTCGCGTCAAATAGAAATGAGATTCTTCCTCCATTACCACACATAACATACACAATCCCCTATCATCACAAAAACATCCCTCCAGGACGGCTTGTAGTGATCCTCATTTTCGGGTAAAATGACCTTAGGCATTTCTCCATTTGTACATCTGAAATTTCTGTTACAACTGGCTAAGGTCATAGCTATTACTAAGGTAAAAGGTCTCGAAACTCTGGGCCTAGATGCACTTATCGGGTCACTTAAAACTCATGAGGTAGTGCTCTAGAAATGCATGGTGAATCCAGGAAGAAGAGCAAGTCCATGGCATTAAAGTTGTCTCATCAAAAGGCAAATAAGGTTAAAGTAATGAAAGTTGAAACCTATGATGAAGAGGAAGAAATCGATGATGAGATAGAGAGTAAGAAGATGGAAACAAGCTTTCCATGCTGGTGAGGAAAATGTCCATGCAACATCCTCCCAAGTACAACCCTATCCTTAAGTCATGATATCTACTCGAAAGTTGTTACTTGTTAATTAGCGGACCTTTCTTAAATATCTATAGTAGCTTTATTAACGTGTGTAAGACTAAGCGTAATTCTATTAAAATATATAACAAAGAAACACAACATTTATTGAATACATAGTTAAGTACAAAAGGAAGCTCTTCTATGAGCTTTAATACATATATGTTCCCTATTATGTTTACATACATAAAATTCCACTAAGTACAGGTAAAATAAAATCATCAACTACTAAGCTACTATAATTCTAAGCTTTTCACACGAGTAGGCCCCATTATTCTCTGGATCAACTTGGAGGCAACATCCTAACACAAAAACACATAGGGCTGAGAATTATACAATTCTCAATAGGGTAATTCCCCAATTATACAATCATTATGTCATCATCATCACCTCCAGCCCACTTTGGTTTACCAAGAAAACGTGATCATGCAATACATATTAAAGATTCATTTTAAAGTTCTAAAATCATCTCTCCGAAGTGGGTATGTAACACCCTAATATTTAACCCAATACGCCTAGGACGTATCAAGACTAATTATTAGTTATTACTTCTCTTTAAATTCATTTATAAAATACTTAGCGGAAAATACGGGTAATTTTTTTTTTTGAAATGATTTATATAAAACAAAGTGCGAGCCTTTGCGCGTAACATAAACAACGTGAAGCGGAAGAATAAATAAAACATACAGAACATAAGCATTAAAGAACACATCCATCATAAACATCATTCCTCATTACATTAGATAATATAGTTTAGTACATCACAACAGAAATATAATAGAAGCATAAAGTCTTACCCATACTAGTGGGCAGAGCTTTAGGACAATAACATAAAATAAGAAACATGATAACAAATACATGAAACAACCCCCAAAAGATAAACACCCAACTATCACTACCCTCCCACTCCAAGCCTCCTGGTGACGCCGATCCTCGGTTGGGGAGATGTAGCCCCGAACTGACGAAGCTCCTCGGATGTAGCCCAACGAAGCGGAGATCTAGGCATGGGAATCGAGGGACAACATGGCCTCCGTGTCGTGGTCGCCTCTCGGCTGTCGAACGCCTCGCATGCCTCGGCGGGTACCGTGTCTCGCTACCTCCTCGCGACCCATAGGAAACGAAGGGAAGAGTCCTCAAAGGATCAGCCTTTGATCGAGAACGGGAACATACTCGGGATATCCGCATGCCTCCGACGAGGAAGGTTGGGCATGACGGGTCTGCTCATTCTGGTCGTGTCCTCTCAAAGATCAGGTCGTCGCCAAAGGGTGAAGTCGGATCGAAGCGATAGCTGGAGACGGGGAAAGCAAAAGGGCGTCCCACGTATGCAAAACGCGCACCTCGCAATGACCCTTGAAGTGGTAGGACTGATGCTCGGGGTCATAGTGCACCTCCCATGTAGGCGGGTCAATGAAAATCACGAACGACGCCATCGATATCTGAAGACGTAACGGAAAGAAAGAGAGAGGGGTGAGAATTCTTGCTAAAGAATCTCAGGAGGGAAGTCCTCTATCCTAGTGTCATCGTTTACGTCCCAGGAACCTTGGGTTTATTATGAAAAGGTTAAGCATGCATAGGTTCATTATGAGGTTTTCGCAAAGGTTTTATCCAAGGTCCATGTCTTTTATAATGATTCTTAATGCATGTATGCAACATAATATTTCATGGATGCATGGCAGCACTTTAGGTAAATCAAACAATAATTCAAACAACATTTAAGTGGCATGAAACTTTTCTTTGAACATCTTTCCTTTTCTCATACTTGTGACACCAATAATATAGTAACCGCACCCCTTAAACTAGGCTATGAGCTCATACCTTAACTAGTCGTCACTAGTTCTTACTTATCCTCTTGATAAGCGAATCATAAACATAATCATAATCATCATAATCCCGACTCCCAGAGTACGGGTAGGGGCCTAAGGATCACCCATCATGGGACTTTTTCCTTCTTCGAAACGCATCGACTGGTTAAGACCAACGACTTTGTCCGCTTTGGCAGGCTAATGTCTATGCCCTCACGGTTTTACCTTTCTCATCCGAGCAGGAGTACGTCTCGGTGTGTCACCTTAAACATCATATACTTTCATTCTTCGAAACGCATCGACTGGTTAAGACCGACTTTGTCCGCTTCGGTATGGCTCACGTCCATACCCCCACGGGTTTACTTTTTCTCTTCGAGCAGGAGAAATGCGTCTCGGCATATAACTTTAAACTTCATATTTCTCAAAAACTTCTCTTTTGTCCCTCAAATTTGACGGAAATTCGCGGCATAACACTACTCTCCGAATTTCCTCAAATTTGAGTCATGCCACATAATTTCAGTCACATGCATCATTTTCATGGAACTTTCTCATTGCAATAACTTTCTAGTTCACATGAGCATATTTCTCAATTTCATTCATATCTTTGAAACATTATGCATCTCAAACACAACATTTCATCATATCACCATATCAAATTTGCACATAAAGTTTCATGCTCAAGGAACTAACATAATCACATCATCATAATCATGCTCGAGGTTCATCATCATAATATGCTCACTCGGCCTCCTATCTCATAGTATCTTATGCTTTGACCCTTACGGGTCTTAAACTCATATTTCGGTCATTCTAATCCTCACTAAGGATTTTTATAACACCTAAGGGATCATTACTTAAAATTCTCACTAAGTTTTAGGCACACTTAAAATTCCAAACAGCATTATGTAGTTTGGGCAGAAAAATATCATATACTTACGGGGCTCTAGAATCTCCGTTCGTGACCCTTTTTAAGATCCGTTTTCGCCTAAGGCTTCATAATCAATCCCTAAACCAATTATGAGGGATTCCTAGGCATGTTTACTAAGTTATAATTCACTTTTCCTCAATTTAGCTTTGCTGGACAGAATCACATTTTGCCATGTCTAAGTGTGCTAGAATTCCTATTTTAAGTCCTTATCATCACCTTAAGCTTAGTAATTAATACCTAATCATTTATGAAAGGTTTTTATGCATATCCTACTGATTATGAACCATTTACACTTGAATTAATTATGCTGGAACAGTTTTGCAAATTTGTGCATTAAGGTGTTCTAGAATTCTCATTCTTGATCCTTTTAAGTTACTTATTCTTTTCTAACTTCTCTAAATCGATCCTTGCTTCACTCAAACATAATTTTACACATTTTAACACCTTAGAACAACATTTGTACAGTAGCCAATCATGAAGGGCAGAACCGAAATCATAAGCCCATAAAATCACATAATCTTGTAAATTAAAATGCATACAAGTTACTAGTTTTCTCTTGGAATAATTCTAGGGATTCAAAACTCTTTTAGAACTCAAATCCTTTCATTAAAATCATGCCTTTACACATAAGGTCAGTAGCTAAATTAACTTGCTTGCAAAATAGTTTTAAAGTATATAATTTTATGCATAATGTTGCTTAGGTGCTCCTAAGCTTGGAAAAATTACAAAACACAAACTATGGACACTTGTGATTAGAGGAACTCATATTAAGTCCATCATCATCACCACAAGGCCGAAATGGCTTCTTTAAGAATGCCAATATTTTCTTGAAAACCTTACATAGGATACTTGGGCAAGTCTTTGAGCTCTAGGAGATTTAGGTGATGACATAAACTTAAACATGATATGCACTCATTTTATTCTTCATTAGAAAGTAAAGTGAGAGCATAAAATAAATATGAGATGCAACCTCATTATTATCTTTAAGGTTAAGTGATGACTTGAAATATAAACATGAAATGCAAGCTTGAAATTTAAACATGATAATGCAAGTTCATTTAATTATTCTTGAGAACTTAGTGATGACATCAAAATAAACATGCTATGCAAGGCATAAAGTAAACATGAATGCATCTTATTTTATCTTAGCTAGAGCTCTTGCAAGACTTTAAAGGAATAAAACCTCAACCCATTATGTATCATAAGGCAAGCTTTAGAGTTCTTAGCACCTAGACTTCAAAGAAGTCTTAAGGTTTGAACTTCATCATCAAGCTTAAGAAAATAAATACAAAGCTCAACACTTTGTCCAAACAAAACACATAAGAACTAAGTCATATTCTTTATTTTATTGCTCATGGGCTTCAATCTAGAGTAAAACTCTTAGAACGGCCGACCAACTTTAAGGTTGGCAAGGGTAAGCTTAGAGCTCTTTGAAAACATGTGATTAATTTTCTTTAACAAAACTTTTGTGATCTACTTTTCATTTTAGCAAACCTTGTTAAAAAAGTTAAATCATCCAAGAAAAGAAAGAGAAAATGAAACCTTTGAGGAAGAAAGGAAAGGAAATTCGAAGCATAAGCAAGGAAAAGAAAGAAAAACACAAGCATGTATGGTCCAAGACCAAGTTGTTTCAAGCTTTAGAGGTTTCTCACATGACATCAACAAGTCATTATCTTGAAACCTCATCATCAAGCTTATGTTATTTTCATAAAATGGCCTCTTGGCCGAAAATGAAAAGAAAGGAAGAAAGGAGTTTGAACCAAGAGAAAACTAGAACTTTCTTTAAGGAAAACAAGTGAAAACTTTAAAACAACCCCTACCTAAGGAAGTCTTTGAAATGGAAGAAAGAAAGCTTGATTCTTGAAGAGTTTGAGAAGACAAAATCTCTCTTGGAAGTGATGATGGATTCGGCCAAAGAGGAAGCTCAAGGAAGATGATTTTTCCTTGAGTTTCTAAGCTTGGGAATGGAAAGTTTAAGTGTTTGAGGGATGGTTTAAGGTGAGGTAGTGGTGGTTTATGGTGTGGCAAGGTTCTTTGAGAGGAAGAAGAAGATGAAGAAGATGAAGAGAAATTGAGAGAAAAGGAAGAAAATGCAAGAAAGCTTGAACTTGGCAAAGCTTCTAAAGTGTAACCAAGTTCTTCCAAGCTTGGTATTTATAGAAAATTTGCAACAATGGTGGCTGATTTAGGGTGATGGCCGACGGCCTTAGGGAAGGAAGAGAGAAAAATATCTCTTACAAAGTATGGGCAAAGGCATGGGCAAAGCATGGTGAGGTATGGGCAAAAGTATGGGCAAGGCATGGCTCTTTGAGTGATAAATCAAGCAACATGTGGCACTTTTCTTTGGCCAAGAATTCGGCCAGATTTGGGACAGCCAAGGGGGGATTAATTTGCTCATGTAATTGTGGTTTAGTGATGTGTTTAGGTGTTTCTTTGATTAAGGTTTTGGTTAGGAGTTGTAAGAAAGTGTTTAGGTGAGGTAATTGGGTAATTAAGGTTGTTCAAGACTTGATTAGGGAGTGGTCTTACTAGATTAACAATTTAAATTCATTTTCTTAGTCAAATGAGGTATGGCACAATTCCTTAATTTAAGGAATTGGAGAGAGAAAACACTATTCAAGATTCCATGACTAGGAATCTTGAATTAAAGAATGCAATTAGAGTTTAACTAAGCAATCTTAGGTTCTAATTAACCTTAATAAATTATTTTGACTCTAGATTAATTATCGAAATAAATTAATCTTCGATTAGAGCCTAATATTGCTTAGGTTTGCTTAATTGCGTCATTAGGCTCACTGTACACGTTCTAGGGCAAAATGGTAATTTTGCACTAAACTGCCCGGGACCTTCAGGCCGACTAAACATCAAACATTGCTCATAAACATCATTCTAAACTTCCTGGAAAAGTTTCGGGCTCAAACGGCACCTTTTACCCGTGTAGACACAGGAGGGTATTTTGGTCATTTTGAGCCGAAAGTTTAGAAAATGAGGTTTCTCCTCAAATATCATTCATAACAGCATAATCCCCTTCAAACATCGAGTTGACCCATTTGAGGGTTGCGGGCAACTGTCCTTGAATTTCGGGTAAAAAAATGACCTCAGGGCATTTCGGTCATTTGTACTCTAAAGGCAGAAACGTTACAGGGTAGCTTTTAACAATCAATCACTTAGTGTACATATATCATGAAGCTCAAACACATAGTAAGTAATTCTAATTAAGAGGTTAAATATGATATGATTATGCATATGCTAAATGCAATGAAATTATCTCAAAGAGATCTCGTTTCACTTATGGCCATAGTAAATCAAATCAATGCATTGTTCTCTTTTTATTGATATAGAAAAGACTTAGTTTATACTCTTTGTTTATTCCACATGGTATTTATAGTGGATCACACCAAACAAGGGCAATAGACTACTCCATGGACTAAGCTTATTTATATGTGATTATTGGACTTCATTTTTTCCTCTTTCAAATCATACACAGTTTATTCCTAGCCACGTTGTACCGACTCATAATATTTTAAGGAAGTTTCTCTTTGCCTTCCCCTTATATAATATCTTAGGACGTTCCTCTTTTTGCCTTCCCCTTATTCAACATAAGCCATGTTTTCTGTTTTGTCTATATGTCAGAACATGCACAATTAATGTTTTTACATTCTCTTTTCTCACATAATTTCATTATGTGCTTTTTTTCTCAAATGCATGCATAAGCCACATGTAGGCATTCATTCACAATGCAATTTCAATCATGCCTCATAAACCACTCTTTACTTCCTCTAGCATGCATTTATATGTCACAAGTCACATGGCCAAATAGTTAACATCAAGTATTCATGTCATACTAAAACCAAAATGCCATTACATTATCAATTCAAGTCTTGGGTTCATTTCAAGCAATAGGCAGATTTCACACCATTATAGCATCAAATTTATGTGCTCATCAAACAATCAATTCGAGGGCAATAAAAATGAGAGGGATCCTAAGACTATGTAAGCATAGGACTATACAGTTAAAGATGGCTTATATGAATTGATTAGTACTACCTATACTAACAAAGATGCATCTTCTTTCGGTAGCCCATTACCAAAGAACTCCATGGTTAAATGTCTTGAACTTGGAGTAATTTTGGGATGGATGACCTCCTGAGAAGTTTTCTAGGAAGTGTGAGTGAAGACAAACATGCTTGAAAGGCTCGCGTCTGGTGTATGGGGATAAGTCATTAATCCATAAAGCAATAGGGAATGTTAAATAGTATCAGAGCCTACATCTCCAAGGAAAATATGGTTTGGGACGAACTAGTGGAAGTTGGTGGGCATGTAACACCCATGATGAGGGAGAGTAGTGATTGCCGATGTGTAACACCCTAATATTTAACCTAACATGCCTAGGATGTATTAATATTAATTATTAGTTATTACCTCCTTTTAAAAGCTTATTTGTAAAATTACTTAGCGAAATACAGGAAATTTTTTTTTTTGAAATATGTAAAACACAATGTGAGCCGTCGAACACGCATAAGCGAAACGTAAAGTAGAAGAAAAAATAAATCAGGCAATACAAAAGCAATAAAGAACACTCAATTGTAACGTCCCGATTTTCACTAAACTTTCAAAATGACCAAAATGCCCCTAGGTCATTTTCACCCGAACCACGAGGGTCGGTTTGGGCCATCCTCATAGGGTTCATATGTTATATGAAGGGGATTGTTTGAGTGCGAATGCCTAACGAGCAAAGAAAAACCTCATTTATGAGATCTCTGCACGTAAATGACCAAAATACCCCTGGCAGAAATTAAGGTAGTTTAAGTTCCGTTTTGGTCCTAACTTCCGAGGTTTAAAACAATGATTTTAAGGCGTGAACTATGTTTGTTTAAGTCCTATGTCCCGGGCATATTTTGGTAAAAATTACATTTTGCCCTTGCATATCGTTTTTCAGCTTATGAGTGTTTACTTAAACCTAAGCAATATTAGGCTCTAATTAAAGGTTAATTAATTTCCATAATTAACCTAGGGCCAAAACCATCATTTGAAATTAATTGGAACCTAAAATTGCTTAGGGAAATTCAAACTTCATTCTAGTCTCTTTCTTTAAAGAGAGAAAGAATATGTGAATAGTGTTAAATAGTGTTTCCACTATTCACATCATCTTCTTTCAAGGAGAAGTTGTCACACTCACATCACTAGTCTTGGAGGCTTTGACTCATTAAACCTTCTAAACCACCTCTAACCTAGGGGCTCTATAGTTTTAATTAACTAATTAGTGTACCTAAAGTACCCACTTGGCAACCATTAATCCTAAGCCTAATCTATGTCACACCAAAGCACACTTCTAGACCATGATTTGAGGAGATATTTCTCCTCCAAGGCTGCCAAGTGCGCCACCCTCCCCCTAGAAATCACATAAAATTAGTCTAAGTGGTCAAGCTATCTTATGACACATGTCTTGAACACTTTCAATCAATGTTCACCTTCCAAGAAAAATGTCTTTCAAGATTCAAAGAATGATTTATATGGTCAATCAAGGTTTTCAATTCACTTCTAAATTAAAAAGAAATATGTCTTTCAAATTCAAAAAGAATGATTTGTTTTTGTGGTCATTCAAGCTTTCTATCAAACTTTTTCAAGACACCATGTCTTACAACACCTTACCTATGCTTTGGGAATTTAAGTCTAGAAAATTTTCTCCTCTTTTGGGCATGGTACGCCCCAATTTTTACTTGTAATTTTTACTATCATTAGGAATTACCGAATTACCGTAGGTAAATATTATATAAAATTTGAGACCAAACAATCCTTAATAAAGGAATATAACGTTAGAAGAGAAGTTAGGAGCAATTCGTGTAAGTATTGCAAACCCCAATTTTCTGTACGTGTAAAATGACCAAAATGCCCCTGAGGTTATTTTACTCAAAAATGAGGATCGTGGGCCCCACCCATCCTCAAGGGGATGTTTTGATGTTAATAAGGGATTGTTTGTGTTATGTGTGTTAATAGAGGAGAAAAATCCTAATTTTGAGCTCCGACGCGAAATGACCAAAACGCCCTTGGCGTTTTAACTCCGATTTGCGTGCCGACTTGGCCGAACCTCACTAAAATGTGTTAAAAGGTGTTTTTAAGCCATGATTAACCATTGGTTAAGCTCGAGTGGTCTGGGCAATTTTTAAGTAAAATGACCGTTTTGCCCCTGTCTTTGTGCAGTTTTACAAATTTTGAGATTTTTGATTCGTCTAACGAAACCTAAGCAATATTAGGCTCAAATTAAAGCTTATTAAATTCTAATTACTAATCTAGAGTCAAAATTATTTATTTAGATTGATTAGAACCTAAAATTGCTTAAAACACCCAAATTGCTTAGTAATTCACTTAAACCCTTAACCGTAAATTCTCTAAATTGCATGAATACCTTGCCTACACCTAAAAAATACATGGAACACACAAAATCCTCTTCCACAAGGCTGTAATGCACGAAATTATTGAGTAATAAGTCAGAAAATTATTACACAAAAATCCAAAGAATGAAAACAAAGAATCATGAAAACATGGAAACATGATTCCATGTTTTAAGCCACCAAACAAAATGATTTTTCTTCCTTATTTTTTTCTCTAATTTTTGGTCAGATTTCTTTCCTTCCTTTGTCCATTTATGAGCTGCAAAATCTCTATAAATAGGCATGCTTGAAGATAGTTTAGATGCTTAGTTCATAACTTACACAAATTCTAGTTTTAGGAGCACCAAAAGCTCTCATTTCCTCCTCCTCTTGGCTGAATTCTTTCTTCAAGTTTTCAAGAATATTTTCTTTCATTTCACTCAAGGAAACCAAGTTCTCTTCCTTTCCTTCAAATCAGATTAGGTAGGGAGTTGTTTTTAAGTTTATTTCTATGCTTTGCTAAGTGTTGTTCTTGGTTCAAAATGATGATTTCATGGATTTTCTCTAGTTTTTCCATTTGGTTTTCTTCTTCCTTTTCTTTGAACAATTCAGCCATATGGCCTAGGTGGGACTAAGATGATGGCTTGATGATGAGGACCTTGAGGTGGGTTGTGAATCCATCACAAGTTAGGCCTCTAAAGCTTGAAAGTTCCACTTGATGCAAAACTTTAAAGAATAATATTTTTATGATGTTTTTATGATCTTGAGTTTAGAACTTGAAAGATGTATTTTTCACTTTGTCTTGCTAAGATATATTGGGTTGAATTTATATTTCTCTAAAGTCTTGGAGGAGCTCTAGTAAAGAAATAAAATGAACTTGCATCCATGTTTAAGTTTATGCCTTGCATAACCATGTTTACTTTCTATGTCATCACTAAATTCTCAAGAATGAATAAATGAACTTGCATATTCATGTTTAAATTTCCAAGCTTGCATTTCATGTTTAAATTTCAAGTTGTCACTTAATCTCTAAAGATAATAAAGAAGTTGCATCTCATGTTTATTTTATGCTCTCACTTTATTTTATAATGGCTAAAAGAGTCAATGCATGGCATGTTTATTTTATGTCATCACCTAAAAATCCTAGAGCTCAAAGACTTGCTTATGAATCATAAGCAAAGAAATGAGATAATTGGAGTTAAAGAATTTATTCTTTAAGAAGTCTTGAGAATTGGAGCTTAAAAAAAATGTAATTCTCATCCCCCTCACCGGTCCTGCGGACTACCGCTCTTCTTAAGATTCTCTTCTCCCTCTACTTGGCCCTGTAATTCCGCTTCACTTCTTGCATCATGTTTATATTACAAGTTCTTGCATCATGTTTAATTTTTAAGTTATCACCTTAAATCTTAAAGATAAAGAAATAGAATTGCATATCATGTTTATAATTCCAAGCTATCACCTTATAAAGATAAGATTAAAATAAGGTTGCATAGCATGGTAATAATTCAAAGATGTCACCTAAATCTCTAAAGCTCAAGACTTGCTCCTTTTATCTTAAGTGAAAGATTTAATTATGAACATTCTTTCAAGTTATAAATCGGTCCCATGGTTAATTTAGGCCTAAAGTCCTATGACTTCTTTCAAGTTTAACAAAAGGAATTAGTTCTAAAGGAGTTTTAAAACTTTGTAAAAATTTTATGGGAAGCTAGTAATTTATGTGTACTTAAAATGTGATTTGATGCTTATTAAGAATTTGGTGTCATTGATTGATTCCCTGGTTTGTATGTTATAGTTGTTGTTGCAAACAATGAAAACTTATGCATGAAATAAAGACATATTCTGTTCTGGAAGAGTGTATTACTTGTAAGAGTGCAATTTGGAAAGATTCTGACTAAGGAAAGATTTGGTATTTAAGCGTGTCCATTGTGACCCACCTCTCTTTCCTGGAATCTCCAGATGCATGATTACAGTTGGTATATATTATTTCGGCATAAGACTATAAATGAGAAAATGTTATGATGATTATGAATGAAGAATTGTATTATGATATAACATGCAAAGACTTAAAGGTGACTCAAAATATATGAGAAAATGATCCTTTGGACCCATCAAACTATAGGCGGTGAAAAGGTGATTCTTGCCCCTAGTCTATTCTCTCAAAAGGGTAGAGAGGAATTTTTACTTATCAAAAGGGATAAGTATGTGCTGGTGACGACTAGCAAGGTATGAGCTCATAACCTAGATTACTCCCAAAAGGGTGAAGTATAGGGTGGCCCAGGAAAATGATGATGAAAGTAACTTTAAGTCACCTAAGAAACTAAGTAAATGCATTATGTGAATATGATGTTCTGCTATGCATAGTATTTATGAGATGATGATGAGAAATATGATATTTGCTATGCATAGTATTATGAAATGATGATGAGGAATATGATGTGATTTTATGCATAACTATGTTATTATATATGAAAGGAAAAGTTCATTATAAACATGACATGCTAAGTTTATGATGCATTATAAGACGCATGATTAAAAGGACGAACCTGGTAAAGTATATTTTCGAACTTAATAAATCAATCTTAGCATGCTCACTATTTCATAATAACCCGAGGTTCCTGGGACGATGATGATGACACAATGCATCATGAGGTGAGTACCCTTGAGATTCTTTATAAGTTTCTCACTCCCTCTATTTTTCTTTACATCTCGTTCTTAAGAAATAGAAGGAGTTGTCGTGAATCACATTGAGGCTTTACCGGGTCAGTTGAACTTAATCCTGAGTTTCACTCGTATATTTCAGATATCTATCCCTATCCCTGAGTGTTATTACTAGGTGCCATTAATGGATGTCCTTCCATCCATATATTATTTATGTTTTATTAGATTGCCTACACTTAGTCTTATTCTGTTGGTAGGCAAAATATCTATATGATATGTAATTATGGATGCTGTATGATGGAGCCAATATATTATGATGTGATGTTTGTAAATTCTTATGTGTCTTTTAAATTTTGCTAAATCATTCACGTTAAGCGCGGTTACGTTTTCAATTATGTTTAAAAAAAATGGCTCAAATTTCACTAAGTATTTTCAAAGCATGATTAAGGAACTAAGCAAAGAGTAAAGTCTAG
>JAMLFY010000009.1:4638560-4733302 GCA_030441495.1 Dalbergia oliveri
AAATTTATTAGCTTAAATCTTTCTAAAGGGTTTGGAGCTAACAATTTTTCCTTTTTAATGATGACAAACTAATTGAAGAAAATCTTTTGAAGAGATATTAGAGAAATATTACATAAAATATAGCATGATAATCATAATTCTTTCATCTCAACATATAATATGGTTTTTTGGAAATTCTTTTTCTTAAGGCATGATATGAAAGAAAAAAAAAAACATTTTGAGCCTTAAGTGACTTAAATCATAGCGTTTTACTTACAGATAAGCTTTTTGAGATTACTCAGAGTACTTTTTGAGAAGTATCAAGTAGGATAGAGAAAGATATCATCGTTTAAGCCCTTTAACAAAGATAGCTTGATTTTTAGTCATTTTAAAGAAACTTTCTAAAAACATGTGCTAACAACACAAGTAATACTTGTGATATTTTATCATGATTAATTTCCTTATTCAACACTTCTTTATCCAAACTTATTTTTGATCTTAATGCTCATGTAAAAGAAAACGCATTTGAGCTTCTATGAAAATAACCTTAGATAGATGTAGTTTCTAACACTCATAGAACCCTTAAACTAATATCGTTAGCATAAGAGGCAAGAGGTTTCTGAAGCTCAATAGGGACCAATCCCAAATAAATCTAAGCAAAAGCAAGTATGAGCTTGTATTATGAGTTAGGAAACTTTTCACATAAGCATCAAAACATGTGATTTTGTGAAGCACCTCCTAGAAACAATTTTCACATGTGCTCAGACTTTTGTTTGTTATTCAAGTATTAACTTCTACTTTATTTCAACTCCTCAATAGTTCTTTGTGCTCTGATATATCTTGTTATAGTCTTCCTTGCCTATATATATATATATATATATATATATATATATATATATATATATATATATATATATACACACACACACACACATTCTGAGCAAATCAAGCATCTATGTTATGAATGAATGATATTCTTCTTGCTTCGTTCTAGATCATTACACCAATGTTCTTGCATAGCATAGCATGTTTCAGAACATTGGTGTAATGAGATATCAGAATGAGCAAGAAGGAAGATCATTCTTTCATTCATTCATCCAGGCAAGCAAACTATTAGAGCAATTGAGATAAAGTAGAAGTTAATACTTGAATAACAAATAAAAACTATCTAATTAAAATCATTAATAACAATAAGAAAACAAAACAAATGCATATGCAAAAAAATATGAGTGGTTCCCTATCATGCACTCCTCCTTATTTTCTAGCACAACACTTTCTTCTATTTTCTTTTCCCTTTTGTCTTCAGCAAAATAGAGGTGTGCTTGGAAACCAGGAACACCATCATTAGCCCGTGCCTTAACTTTTGAAGTATCTGCATTAGAAGAGATTCATTCCTCTGAAGATCTAAGAATCTAAATTAGTAAGTCATCATGTTATTGAAGTTAGGAACCTTGCTCTATATTAGTGGCTTCAGCCCGATCCATTTTGGAAGCAATCTCTCTAGTCTGATGCATTAGAATCTGAATCATCTGAGAGCTTGCTAGAGACTTGGAGACTGATGAGGGTAGAATGGGTAGATGTTGATGGGGCAGCTCTTGGTGTATGCTTAGGTATATCTAGGGGATTCCCCTAATTTTGGCTATTCAGCCCTAGCATTAGCAATAACAGGAGGAGGTGGAGAGGATGAAGCATGATTAGCAGAGGTGGCAGGAGTAGAGACAGCTGAGTAGAAGGAGTAGGGGCAATGTCATGCACTTGAGTCGAGGTAGAAGCATCAACTTATTTAGCAGAGAAGTACCAGCTTCTGATATCTTGTCCTCTTCCTTTCCATTGGAGATATGCGGATGGAAGGAGGAGGTTGAGGCACCATTAGAATGATAGTAGAGACTAGGTCATGGGCTTCCTTAGCTTGGTTCCTCAATGATCGGCTCCACAGAGGGTTCTTCAATACTAGCCTTTTCACTTCTGAATAGGTTTTCTTCTTAATCATATGCAGATGCTTTGCTGTTTGCCACTTCCTCATCTTCTTCATTAAAGTCATTAATAACGACTCAATAACCAGCTTCTTTATATTTTGCTACTTCCTTCATCAGGATGGATATCTAGATTCATGTATTGGCAGGTTTTAGTGCTAAGCCAGATATCTTCTTTTGATGACTTTTACTGGTTTAGCCACCACTGTGGTTTTTGTGGAACATTTTCCCTGTTTTCCTCTTTCTTTTGTCACTAGATAGGTTTCCTCCTTCTCCAAGTTCTCAATCTCACTCTCCAAGAAGACCAACTTCCTCTTTCGTTTAGTAACCTCCTTTTGAGACTTAGCCTTCGAGGAAGCCTTTGTAGCTTGATCCCCCTTATCCTGGACTCCTTCCTCGGCTTAGACTTAGAGATAGTAGACTTTGTAACATCCCCTGACCGCTTTATGAATTGACGTCGACCGTCCCCACAAACCAACACGGTTTTCAGCGTGCTTTGTCTTCACTCACGCTTCCTGGGAACTTCTGAGGAGGTCACCTATCCCAAAATTACCCCAAGTTAAGCATGCTTAATTGTGGAGTTCTTCGTGATGGGCTACCGAAGAAAGATGCATCCTTGTGGTATAGGTAGTACTAATCAATTCATATAAGCCCTTCTTAACTATATAGTCCTATACCTATAGAGTCTAAGGATCCCTCTCATTTGGGTGTGTAATCGGTTCATTCATGTACCCCTCCGCTGGGAGGAGCCGCTCTTTGTCGTACTTTCCTACACCAGCGATCACTCCTGACCTCGTCCCTGGGCATTACATGCCCACCAGCTTCCACTTGGTTAGTCCCTAACCACACCGTACCAGGAGAGGTGCAAGCTCTGACACTATTTGTAACATCCCCGCCGCTTTATGGATTAATGTCCCACAAACTAAGGTTTTTTCAGCCTACTTTGTCCTCAGTCTCACGCCTCCTGAAAAACATCCCAGAGGCCACCTATCCCAAAATTACCCTAAGTCAAACACGCTTAATTGTGGAGTTCTTCGTGATGGGCTACCAAGAAAGATGCATTTGTGGCATAGGTAGTACCAATGAATTCATAAGTCCTCGTAAATGTATAGTCCCATACATATAGAGATCTTCTTATTCGAGTGTGTAATCGATTCATTCATGTACCCCTCCGCTTGGAGGAGGAGCCGCTCCTTGTTCATGCTTTCACGCATCCTTACCCACCCTGCCGTCCAGAGTGTTATAGACTTTTTCTTTGACGTTTGAAAGAGGAGAGTGTGAAAATAGTTCCTTCCAAGTATTCATTGTAACACCCTAATTTTCTTTAGAAATTAATTGAGGCTTTGTTAATGAGAATATTAAGATTCTGAGACATAGTAATGATTAGAACGACTATATGAACGAACAAAAAAGTGAGTAGTGTTTTGCCCTACAGGCCTATTTGGAAGCTAAACCTAGATTCGGGACCTTGAGATACCAAAATTAGCAAAACATGGGAATAAGGTTAGAAATAAGTGGAAATGAAAATTTTATGCTTAGAATTAATTTTCGGGATATTCGTTTAATCAGGTACGACATTTACCCGTTCGGTGAAATTTCGGTGTGTGATTCTTAACACCGAAAACTAATTTAATCTCTAAAAAATAAATGACCTTATCTCTTTAAATCAAATGAATGACTAAGATTCAATCTTGAATTACAAGATTGAATCATTGCCATCCATTTTACTTTTTAAATTAGGATTTATCTAGTTATATTATATAATATTAAGTCATTAATTATAAGATAAGTATGAGCTCATTTTCTTCTTCAATGAGGAAGAAACCATTCGGCCATCACCAAGGAAAAATAGCAGCAACCTCATATCCATTTCCAAGAGTTTCATCTTGATTTCAAATCCCATATACACTAGCTTAGAGTTGTCAAAATCAAAATCTTCCTTTACTAAAATCGTTCTACACTTTAACACCTACAAGTATAATTGATTAGAATCGCAAATCTCCATCAATTCTCACATTGATCCCTCACTTCCTCACTGCCTAGAGGAGGTTTGGTGTTTGATTGGAGTCCATAAAGTGGAAGGAATCAGGGGCATCCTTTGGAGCATAGAGCTCAAGAGTTTTCAAAGTAGGGTTTTCTTTGCCTTTTCTTTTCAAATTTATTTTGATGAGTTTTGATTAAGTTAGGTCCAAAATTTTTTGATTATATTGGTTGATATTATGTTGATATTGATGTATAAATTTTGGTGGTGTGTTTGAATAATGTTATAAAATTGTTTTTATCAAAAGAAGTTTTGAGTAGGCTGCTGGATTTTCGGCTTAGTGAGCAGGAAATTTTTGTGAATTTTTAGACCTACTTGTGGTCATGTTTTTGAACTGGAAAAATATATATGTGGAAGCTAACATCTCAAAATAACTACATGAATTTTCTTGGGCATTGGTTTTAAGGTATACTGCCTAAAAAATTTGAACATTGAAATGGGGCTGATGTTGTCTTGATTGTTGAAACTGAAGCAATAAGATTGTCCGATTTTATTACCTTAGCAAATGATTGAACTGCCCTTTGAAATTTTTATAGGAAGTTTCTAATACATTGAACTATCACTGTAAATTTTATTGTAAGTTGATTCAATCATTTCCTGGGCTAAAAATTGTAAGAACCCTATTCTAGCTGTAAATAAGTGGTCTCTGACCACTAAATTTGTACAATTTAATTAATAGGGTGAGAGATCCGTTTACTATGAAATTTTTATAGGGTCTCTAGACACATTGAAGTGTCATGGAGAATTTTTGTGGCTCTTGAAATGGCCTTTTGATATGGACATTAAATTTTGTTACTAGTATGGTAAATCTACCAGGGTGCTGGAATGGTAAGAATGACTTAAATTAATGATAGAATGGCATTTAGTCCAAGTATATGGCATATGAATGCATGCTAGTTGTTTCAAATAATTGCTTATGAGGCATGGATGAGACTCTAATGTAATTGAATGTCTACATGTGATGTAAGCATGCCTTTGAGAAAGAAAGAGAAGTGCATGGTGCAATTATATGAGAAAAGAGCATGTATAAATTTCACTTGTGCATGTTTGAACATATGGGGAAAATAGAGACAAGGCTTATGTGGGATAAAGAGGAAAGGAAAAAATAAGGAAGTCCTTGGAATTTTATGAGTCGATAGATGTATCCGCTAGGAATAGAACTGTGTGTGATTCGAAAATGGAAAAAATGAAGTCGATGATCACGAATAGGAATGAGCTCATATCCTAGAGCTTATTGTCCTTTGTGGAATTATCCATTATAGATACCTCTTGATGTGAAATTAAGCCTTCCCTATGTTAAAGAAAAGAGAAAATGGCACCGAGTGAATTCTTGGGTTACAATGGTAAATGTATAATTGTCATTATTGTTTTTTTTTCATTACTTTTGCATATGACCTTACATGATATTATTTATACGGATGAAATGGCTAGTTATGTCTATTCATACTTGGGGAGTACTCTACTAAGAATTTTATAATATTCCCATTCCTATGTGCATATATGTTGTATTGTATTCAATTCCAAATGCCGTTGGTGATCTTCTTCCTTTACTCACCCTAGTGGCAATGGCACTATGACTCATATTTGGATTCACTATACGTTGTAGCATATTCCCAATTTGGGCCTACATATTTTTCAGCCGATCGTTTAGCACTTCTGTTTTTACCCTTGAGTTTGATCCTGGTTTCCCATATGATGGTGTGCCTCTACACATGGCACACCCCGATGTATTTGTAACCCAGCTACACCATCTGTGCCCCTCCCCGAGACGACCCTTCCTCATCTTCATCCTCTGACTTGATCCACCTGCGGTCAAGATGCCCCCATAGGGGAAATGCCATCATCCCAATAGCGAATGGTTTTCTTTAGGAGGCGTGAGACATCCAGGGATTGTTCATATGTATATAGTAGTAGTTTAGTAGTAGCACCCACTAGCCTAGAGAATCCTATTAGATGTTAACGAAGTCCATTTCTATTTGTATAAGATTTTGTTGGGCTTCAGCTTTGAGCAAGGTAGACTAGATGCGGTGGTGTTTCTTATGTAAATGAGTTCCTGACTAGCTTATGAGTTATCTCACTTGCTTTTCTAGTATGATGTATATATTGTAAACTTAGACATGATGTTCATATATGTAAATGCGAGCTTTCCAACATATATGTTTAAATTACCTTACTGCATTGTATTTCAACTAGTGTGGATTATGAACGTAAGTAATACTCTAATTACTATGTTAATACTCAAGTAGAACATGGTAATTTGGAGGGTGTTACATTCATACGTTCTATGATAAGAGGAAGACACATTTGCTGGAAGAGCCTTGTCAGCAACATTCCATAAGGAACACTGGCAACGTTCATTTTCTTTTGTAGTTACGCTATCATGTAGTCCAAGATGAGTCTTCGTAAGTTCACATTTCTCTTTGCCATTAAGCAATATAGGAGCATGAATCCATGCCAACTAGTGCATTTGTGCTTCATATATGAGGTAGAATAGAAAATTCTACCACCATATATACTTTCCTAGCCCTAGCACTTAGCATGGCAGGAGTGATTTCATTTGATTTATGAAGAATGGAATCAATGAGATACCTGGACACCTTCATTAATACCTAAGGAGTAAGCCCAATTAGGCATGGCACTAGAGACGATTCCTGCATTTGGTGCCTTGATGATCTTGGAGAAGTCCTGAAGGTGTGATCTTGATGGCACCTCTTATCATTGTCTCAGGGATTAGGCTGAGGTTCCTTCTAGATGAGAGTAGAAAGTAGTAACCAACCTGGAAGAACTAGTTCATTGATCTTTAGATACTCTTCCCATTTTTGAAATAAAAGGACTTCATCAAGAATGGATACTTCTTCCCAAAGTTCCTTTCTTAGCGCCTTTCCAGGTGCCATTTTTCTTGAGGAGAAGTTTCTTTCATAGTAATCTTGCATTTGTGGATCATCATACATATGAAAGAAAGCTCTCCAGGAGATTGGCCACATTTTTTGCCTTTAGCCATTGTGGGTAGTTGTATGAGAAGAATAAGAAAGGTTGAAGCTTGAAAGAATTGAAGGTGAGGGTTTGTGAGGAGTGATGAGAGGTTACAGCGGCAAGGGAGAGGTTTGAGAAAGAGAAAATGAAACCGTTGAGGAAGTGTATGGTAGAAAGCGAAGGTAAAAGGTGACATGTGAGAAGTGGGAGGTTATTTAAGTGATGGGACGTGCTATGACGAAGGTAAAAGGACATGGGAGAGATAAAACTAAAAGAGTGAGAATTATCTTGCCTTTTTCATTTCTTTCAGAAAGAGTGATTTTTTATGCTTGAGCACACTTTCTTACCATTTGTGTCTCACCAAAATTTTCACTATTTACTCATCTTCATATGTTGAACTTTATGAGACCAAACATACCCATATTCTGAACCTCAACTTTTCTTTTTGATGATCCCATATACTCTTGAGATTGCAACTTGGACTATTGATCTTCACTTTGATCTGGTCTTGCAATTGATTTCTTCTTTTGGGCTTCAATTTGGAGTAGTGAGGAGAAAGATCCCAGAGGTGTTTGTGTATGAATTCTTATGTAGATTTAAAAACCTTTAAGTTTAAAAGCCTTTTCAAAATACCAAAAAGATCTTCAACTAATTGTGAATATATCTAGACTTGGTCTTCAGGATTCACAAAGATGAACTCAACATCACCTTTATGAACATGATTCCTTATAAAATAATGTTTAGCATCAAGGTGCTTGGATTTAGAGTGCTGGATAGGATTCTTAGCAAGATTAATAGCACTAGTATTATAACAAAAGATAGGAATTTTCGAATACCTCAGGTGATAATCTTCTAGCTTGGTTCCTTATCCACAGTATCTAGGTGTAGGAATTTGCAATAGCTACATGTTCAGCTTCAGGAGAGAGTGCAATCGTATTCATCTTTTTGCATGACCACGTGAACTACAATCTCTATGATGTACTTTTCTCATACCATAAATCAAGATTAGTAGTACGAGATAAATATATGAAAATTATTTTAACAACATTTAAGTGTGATTGCTTTGGGTTAGATTGAAATCTAGCACAAATCCCCACACTTAGTTGAATGTTTGGTCTCCTGGCTATAAGATACAGAAAGTGAGTTAATCATTCCTCTATAATTGCTTTCTAAAATTCACTTTGCATTAATTTAGAAAAATTTTTGGAGAGAGAATGATTAGGCGCCAAACATAACGTCATCAACATATATTTTAACTATCAGAAAGTGATTATCTTGTTCAAGAGTAAAAAGAATAGTGTCAACCTTACCTCTCTTAAACCTATTCTTCAAAAGGTGCTCAGTTTTTCATACCAAGCTCAAGGAGCTTGTTTTAGAGCATAAAGAGCCTTTGTTAGCTTGAAGACATGGTTGGGAAGGTCTTCATTCTCAAAACTAGGAGGCTTCACATATACTTTCTCAAAGAGGAATCCATTTAGGAATGCAGATTTAATATCCATTTGGTAGAGAGTAAATCCCTTGAAGGTAGCAAAAGCAAGTAGCATTCTGATAGCTTTGAGCCTAGCTACTAGTGCAAAGGTGTTGTCATAATCAATTCCCTCTTATTGATTATAACCTTGTGCAACTAATCTTACTTTGTTTTGAGTGACCTTTCCACCTTCATCAAGCTTATTTCGAACACCCACTTTGTCCTGATGATAGTTTTCTCTTTGGTCTTTCAACAAGTGTCTAAGTTTTTCTTTTCTCGAACTAATTTAGCTCTTCTTGCATAGCGTCCACCCAATCACTCAAAGTTTCTTCAATGTATTCAGGTCCAATGGTGGAGATGAATGCACAGTTTGACATATTTCTAAGGGATGATCTGTTCTCACACCGTAGAAATGTGTAACACCATAAAAATTATTTAAAAATTAATTTGAGCTTTGTTAGTCATAATTCAAAAATTTGACAGTTTAGCAATGATGAGGGTGGTCCAACGGACCTATCAAAAAAAAAAAATTTGGGCCGGGTGAATAGTAACCTTGCCTGCCTTGGCTAAGTGGGACAACCAAACCCAGATTTGGGCCTTGAGGTGCCCGAAATTAGGAAAATATGGGAATAAGGTTAGAAAGAAGTGGAAATGAAAGTTTTATACTTAGAATTAATTTTTGGGTAATATCAGTTAACAGGTATGGCGTTTACTTGTTCGGTGAAATTTCGATGTAAGTTTCTAGCAAAAGACAATTTAATCACCACAAATGGATAATATTTATCCACTTAGGACATGTGGAAGGCCAAGATTTAATCTTGGAATTCAAGATTAAATCCTAGCCATCCATTTTACTTTCTTAGATTAAGAATTATCTAAGTATATAGTATGATATTCATGCATTTATTATAAGATCAACACAAGTTCAAATCTTCTTCAAGAAGCCAAATTCTTCTTCTTTGAGCCTCATTTTCGGCCAACCTAAGAGAAGAACATCAGCCACCATTTTTATATCTTCAATAGCTCACAACTTGCTTCAAATCACCAAAACTCTTGCCTAAAGTTCCTAAAACCACAAACTCTCTTCACAAAACTTGTTCTACACCTTAATACCTACAAATCTAACCGATTAAAATCTCAAATCTCCATCAATCCTTGCCTTGATTCCTTACTTCCTCACTGATTTAGGAAGGATTTGAGGTTGATTTGGGAGCTTTGGAGTGGAAGGGATCAATCTTGGAGCCAAGGATCCATTAGACACCAAAAGTAGGGTTTTCTTTGACCTTTGCTTTCCAAATTTCTTATGAACTTTATGATTGGTATTATTCTGAAATTCTTGATGATATTGGTTGATAATATATGGATAGTAATGTATTAATTTTGATGGAGTGTGTGGATATGTTAAAAATTATTTTTGTCAAAAGCGGTTTTGCTCTATGCTACTAAATTTTTGGTTTTCCTTGGCAATGATTGTTCATGAATTTTTTGTGGGTATTTTCATGAGCTAGAAAAAATACATTTTGAAGCTAACATCCTAGGCTAGTTCGATGAATTTTCTTGAGCCTTGTTTCGGACTCCTACTACCTCAAAAAATATGAACTGAGACTATATAGGTGCTGCGAATTTTTGGTCTTGAAGCTACAAATTTTGCTAATTTTTTTAACATAGCAAATGATTGATTTTTCCTTTGCAATTTTTACAGAGGATTGAAAACATCTTTAAGTGTAACTGTGATTTTTATTTTGAATTGATTCAATCATTTTTGGGGTTAAAAATTATGAATTTTAGGTCTGAGCTGAGGTTAAGAGTCTCTGACCACCGAATTTGTGTAATTTTTTTAACACAGTTAGAGAACTCTTTTTAATTTGGAATTTTTAGAGAACCTTGTGGACACATTGAAGTGTCTTGGATAATTTTTATAACTTTTGAATTAATTGTCTAATGTGCAACTAAATTGTACTATGAATGTGTGAAATCTGCCATTATGCTAAACTGCAATAATGCTTTGAATTGATGAAACAATGGCATTTTGGTTGTAGTATGACATGAATACTTGATGTTACATATTTGGCCATGTGACTTGTGACACACAAATGCATGCTAGAGGAAGTGAAGAGTGGTTTATGAGGCATGATTGAAATTTCATTGTGAATAAAATGCATACTTGTGCTTTATGCATGCATTTGGAAAAAGAAAAGAGAATGTATAAACTTAAATTGTGTATGTTTTGACATATGGATAAAATAGAAACAAGACTTAGGTTGAATGAGGGGAAGGAAATAGAAAAGAGGAAATTCCCAAATATTTTGAGTTGGTAGACGTATTGGCTAGGAATAGACCTGTGTATGATTCGAAAATGGAAAAAAATGAAGTCTGATTATCACGTATAGGAATGAGCTTAGATAAGTAGTCTATTTCCCTTGAGTGGTGTGATCCACTATAAATACCATTTGGTATAAACTATCTATTGTGGAGTTGTCCACGACAAATACCTATTGGGTATAAACTAAGTCTTTCCTGTCAACAAAAAGAGAAAAATACACTGATTTGATTTCTATGGCCATAAGTGAAACTAGGTTACTTTGAGATAATTTCCCTACATTTGACATATGCATAATCATATCATATGTAACCTCTTGATTAGAGTTACTTATTATGTGTTTGGGCTTCATGATATATGTACATTAAGTGAGTGAATGCTAAAAGGAATCCACTTCGAAAAATGGTTTTGAACTTTAAAATGAACTGTTGATATATGTTGCATGCTCACATTTTCTTAATAAATCGAAGTGGCTGGGACAACGGTGATGACATGTATTTTTAATATATGTTTGGGATGCCTACTGAGAATTTTATAATTCTTAGCCCTATGTGTTTGTGTTTCCGTGTCGTCTCCAGGTTAATCCAGGACTATGATGCTGATACGCAAAGAACTTGAAAATTGAAATAGTGTAGTAGTTAATGCTTTTATTATGTTGTACTTAGTGGAATGGATACGTATGTAAATGTATTAGAGAAAGATATATGTACTAAAGCTCATAGAGGAGCTTCCTTTTGTACTTAGCCATGTATTCAATAAATGTAGCATTTCTTTGTAATATGTTTTAATAGAATTATGCTTACCTATTTCACACGTTAATCAAGCTTGCTATAGATATTTAGGAAAGGTCCACTAATTAATAAGTAACAACTCTCGAATACGATGTCATGGCTTAAGGATGAGGTTGTACTAGGGAGGATGTTACAAAATGTCTCCAAGAACTTTGTTATGAGAACTGCCAAATCAGAAACTCCCTTGTAGTTTCTGGCTTTAAGGTTCTTCAGCTTTCTTCATCTTCAGATTGCTTTCTTCATGTTCAGAACTTGACTTTCTAATTGCTTCAAAATTCTGAGCAAGTTTCTGAAGTGCCTTTGTTTTGGAGTTTACTTTCTAAGGATCTAACTTTCATCTACTTACTTTCAGAGGTTTTAAGACTCATTTCCTCAAGACTTTCCTCTAGTTCTTTGAGATTATCAAAGTTCTTCTTAAGCTCCTTGAACTTGATGTGAATCATCTCTTCAATGCATAACATTCTCTTATTGTACACTTTGTAACCTTTAGAGATAGAAGAGTAACCTAGGAAAATACCATCATCAAATTTGGAATCAAACTTTGCAAGTTTGTCCCTAGTGTTAAGGATAAAGCATAATGACCCAAATATATAGAAATATGAAATATTGGGTCTTTTACCCTTCCATAGCTCATAAGGAGTCTTCTTAAGGATAGGCCTTAGAAATATTCTATTTTGAATATAGCATGAGGTATTGCCGCGCCTAAAAAGCTTTTGATAAACCGTTTTCTAAAAGCATTGTCCTGGCCATCTCCTACAAACTTCTATATTTTTCCTTTCAGCTACCATATTCCGTTGGGGAGTTCTAGGTGTAGAAAACTTGTGAATGATGCCGTGTTTTTCACAAAACTCTTTGAAAATATGATTTTCAAATTCTCCTCTATGATCAAATCTGATGGAGGTGATTTGAGAATCTTTTTCTGTGCAAACACGTTTTGCAAAAACTTTGAATCTCTCGACCACCTCATCCTTTGAAGCTAGGAAAATAACCCATGTAAATCTAGAGTAGTCATCCACTATGACAAGGCAATATCTTTTGCCAGCAAGACTTGTAGTCTTGGTTGGTCCAAAGAGATTCATATGTAAAAGCTCAAGTGGTCTAGTAGTTGAAACCACATGTTTGTTATGGAAAGAAGCTTTGGTTTGCTTACCTTCTCAGAAATCACAAGTTCAATCCTCATCAAATCTGATCTTGGGTAGGCCTTTAACTAACTCTTTTTGAGAAAGCTCAAAAATAAGTTTCATATGAGCATGCCCAAGCTTCTTATGCCACAACCACTTTTCATCCTGAAGGAAGCGAGACATTTTACATATTGATCTCAAAGGTCATCCAAGAATAATACATAAGTATTATCATGCCTCTTACTAGACAAAATAACTTGTCCAGAAGTGGGACTTACTAACTTACATGCATGAGCATTAAAAACAACATTAAAAACCCTTGGTCACAGAACTAGATGATATTTAACAAGTTATGAGCCTATCAACAAACAACATATCAGAAATTTGGTGAGAATTATCCTTACTAACATTTCCTATGCTCGTGATCTTGGCCTTACCTCCATCAGCAAATTTTACTAATTTAGAATTTTCGGGTCGCATATTCTTGAACCATCTACTAGATCCGGACATGTGTAACGCCCCAATTTATACTGCCATTTAGAAATTACCAAAGGTAATTTTTACATATAATTTGAGACCGAACAATCCTCAATAAAGGAATAAGACATTAGAAGAGAGGTTAGGAGCAGTTTGTACTAGAACGGCAAACCCGATTTTCTGTACGTGTAAAATGACCAAAATGCCCCTGAGTCATTTTGCCCTAAAAATGAGGATTGTGGGCCCCCCATCCTCAAGGGGATGTTTTGACAATAATAAGGGATTATTTGTGTTATGTGTGTTAATAGAGGAGAAGAATCTCAATTTTGAGTTCCGATGTGTGAAATGACCAAAACGCTCCTATGGCCGTTTAACTCCAATTGCATGCCGATTTAGCCGAACCTCACTAAAATGTTTTAAAAGATGTTTTTAAGCTATGATTGGTCAATGGTTAAGCTCGGTGGCCTCGGGCAGTTTGAGTAAAATTACCGTTTTGCTCTTATCTTTGTGCATTTTGCGAATTTTGAGATTTTGATTTATTAGCGAAACCTAAGTAATATTAGGCTCTAATTCAAGGTTATTAAATTCTAATTACTAATCTAGAGTCAAAATTATTTATTTAGAATGATTAGAACCCAAAATTGCTTAAAAACACCTAAATTGCTTACTAATTCACCTAAGCCCTTAATTGTAAATTCTTTAAATTTCCTCCTCATTGGGCTGTAATGGCCGAATGGTTTTGTGCTTCCATGCATCATCATATTTGTCAAAATTGGCACAAAGCTCAAGGTATGAAAACAAGGAATCATGAAACATAATTCCATGTTTTAAGCCATGAAACAAGAATATATTTTTCCTCCCTTGTTCCTCATTGAAATCGAAAATAATCCTCCTCCATTTGTCCATTTATGAGCTTCAAATCCTCTATAAATAAGCATGCTTAAGGAGTCTTAGAAGCCTTGCTCATACTTACACATTTCTAGTTCTTACAAACACCAAAAGCTTTCTTTCTCCTCTTACTTGGCCGACACTTCTTCTTCAATTTCTCAAGGAGATTTTCTTTCATTTCACTCAAAGAAACCAAGTTCTTTCCTTTCCTTCAAACCAAATTAGGTAGGGTGTTGTTTCTAAGTTCATTTTATGCTATGACAAGTTATGTTTCTAGTTCAAAATGTTGAATCAATGAACCTTTTCTATGGCTTTATCAATTCGGTTTTCCTTCCCTTTTCTTTAATGGTTTTGGCCAAATGGCCTAAGTAGGAATGAAATGATGGCTTGATGATGAGGACCTTGAGTGTGGGTTGTAAATCTATCACAAGTTAGGCCTCTAAAGCTTGAAAGTTTCACTTGATGCAAAACTTTAAGGAATGATGTTTTTATGCTAACCTTGAACTTAGAACTCTATGTAAAATAGTTTTCATTATTATTGATTTCAAAAAGTGTTGATGTTCATCTTTTAATCCATTTATTTGAGCTTGATGATGAGGTTCAAGCTATAAGGTTGTCTTTGACACTTTGGCATAAAGAACTCTAAAGCTCACTTTGTCTTGCTAAGATATATATTGGGTTACATTTATATTTCTCTAAAGTCTTGGTGGAGCTCTAGTAAAAAATAAAATGAACTTGCATCCATGTTTAAGTTTATGTCTTGCACATCATGTTTACTTTTAATGTCATCACTAAATTCTCAAGAATAAATAAATGAACTTGCATTTCTCATGTTTAAATTCCAAGCTTGCATTTCATGTTTATGTTTCAAGTTGTCACTTAATCTCCAAAGATAATAAAGAGGATGCATCTCATATTTATTTTATGCTCTCACTTTATTTTTATAATGGCTAAAAGAATCAACGCATGGCATGTTTATTATTATGTCATCACCTAAGAATCCTAGAGCTCAAAGACTTGCCCAAATATCACAAGCAAAGTTGGAACCATGGTAATAAGAACTCTAAATCTCACTTTCAATTTCCTTAAGATTATTGGAGTCAAAGAATTCATTCTTTAAGAAGTCTTGAGTTTGGAGCTTAATAAGATGTAATAAGAATTCTTTCTCTTCACCGGTCCAGTGCGAACTACCGCCGCTCCGGTTTCTTACTTTCTTTTATTAAGATTCTTTTCTCTCCACTGTCCAGTGCGGACTACCATCGCTCCAGTTTCTTATTTATTTCAAGCACTTGCATCATGTTTAAATTTCAAGTCGTGCATATCATGTTTATATTTCCAAGTTATCACCTTATAAAGACAAGATTAAAATGAGGTTGCATAGCATGTTTATGATTCTAGTTATCACCTAAATCTCTAAAGCTCAAGACTTGCTCCTTTTATCTTAAGTGAAAATTTTAATCGTGAAGATTTTTTCAATGTATAAATCGGC
The DNA here is from genome assembly GCA_030441495.1 of Dalbergia oliveri. Taxonomy (NCBI): domain Eukaryota; kingdom Viridiplantae; phylum Streptophyta; class Magnoliopsida; order Fabales; family Fabaceae; genus Dalbergia; species Dalbergia oliveri. The sequence goes on from JAMLFY010000009.1 coordinate 4,654,081, forward strand.
CTCATGATTAAGGTAGGCCTAAAGTGATTTTAAATAAGCTACTGATTTAGTTCTAAAATTTCTATCAAGAGTAACAAAAAGAATTAGTTTTTAAAAGAGTTTTAAGGCTTTGTAAAGATTTTACGAGATACTAGAAAATGTGATTTTAAGCAATTATGTGAGGTTCATGATTCAGTCACTGATCTGAGTTTAGTACTACTTATGATGATGATTTGATATGTTTATTATTGAGGAACAATTCTATGCATGTTAGAAGAGAAACTAGCTACATAAAACAACGTAAAGCTAGGATTTAGCTAGTTTTTTATCCCTTTAAATTTAGTCACTGCCAAATCTGTTTTAGTATGTTATAATTCTGTCTAAGATTGGTTAGCCACGAAAAATTTAGTAACAATTAGTATAGGATTGATCCTTAACACTAAAAAAAAAATTGAAACTAGCAACTAGAAAACTTAAAAGCAAGATTTCTAGAACTCTAAAGAATGGAATTTATACACTTCCAGAACCCTTAGAAGTTATAATAATCTGGTTTTATTATGTTTAGATAAGTAAGAATGATTCATAATTGGTTTAGAAATTAATTTTAGATTCATAGGGAAAGCCGATAAAGAAAAAGGGTTAAAAACGCAACTTCTAGCACACCATAAAACTTTGAGAAAGATTTACTACCTATGCTATCTCATATAGTTTAATAATGTTCTTAAGGCTTATAATTAATGGTAATAATAGTAATGAGTCCCTTAGATACATAAGAAATTAGTTTGATAATTAAGGTTACCCGATTTTAGAGTTCGGTTGAGGGAGCTTTACTGAGAATTTTAGATGACATCTTTTGATGCTTTGGAATGTCAGTTTATATGATGATGTAATGCCTATTGAGAATTTGATATTATTGAATGATTTCATGGCTTGCATGTTATAGTTGTTGTTGCAAACAATGAGAAAGCTTACACATGAAATATGAGAATATGTCATGTTAATTATGAATGATGAGTTGCATTATGATATAACATGCAAAGACTTAATGGTGACTTAAAATTATAAGAAAATGATCATTTGGACCCATCAGACTATAGGTGGTGAAAAGGTGATTCTTGCCCCCTAGCCCGTTCTCTCAAAAGGGTAGAGTCGGGACTTTAACTTATCAAAAGGGATAAGTATATGCTAGTGATACTAGTAAGGTATGAGCTCATAACCTAGATTACTCCCAAAAGGGTGGAGTATAGGGTGGCCCAGGAAAATGATGATGAAAGTAACTTTAAGTCACCTAAGCAACTAAGTAACGTATTATGTGATTATGATGTTCTTCTATGTATAGTATTTATAAGATGATGATGAGAAATATGATGTTCTTCTATGCATAGTATTTATGATATGATGATGAGGAATATGATGTGGTCTTATGCATAGCTATGTTATTATGATATGATGAGATATATGATAGGAAAAGTTCATTATAATTATGACATGCTAAGTTTATGATGCATTACAAGACGCATGATTAAAACTAACGGACCTCGGTAAAGTATATTTCCGAACTTAATAAATGAATCTTAGCATGCTCACTATTTCATAATAACCCAGGTTCCTGAGGACGATGATGATGACACGATGCATATGAGGTGAGTATCTACGAGATTCTTTTATAAGTTTCTCACTCCTCTTTCTTTCTTTCTTTCTTTCCATCTCGTCTTCAGAAAGTAAAGGTGATGTTCGTGATTTCCATTGATGCTCTCACCTGGTAGATACACTTGAGCTTGTGAACCAGCTTATCATCCTTGAAGAAACGTATCGCTAGACCTTGCACGTGAGCTCAGATATCTATCCCTATTTTTGGGGTATTATTATTATTAGGTGCCGTTAATGGATGTTCTTCCATCCATGTTCTATTTATGTTTTGTTTGATTGACTACACCTAGCCTAACTTTGTTGGCAGCAAAATATCTATGTGTTATGTAATTATGGATGTCATATGATGGAGCCAATATGATGTGTTTTTCATGATATGCCCATTAGTTTTTCGCTTTATCTTGATTATCGTTCACTACGTGAGGCTCACGTTTTCAATCATGTTTTAAAGAAAAAAAATGGATCGTAATTTCATTAAGTATTTTCAAAGTATGGTTAAATAACTGAAGCAAAGAGTAAAGTCTAGTAATTAATCAGACGACCTAGGCATATTAGGTTAATTATTAGGGTGTTATAATATGTGCCTGAATAGCCACTATCCATGTACCACTTGTTGTCAGGTTTCACGTGTGTTCTCAGGCAAACCTACAACAAACACAGTTTTATTTTAGGTACCTAGACTTTTTGGATCCTCTTAGGTTAGTCTTTTGGAAGGAAGGTTTTCTAAGCTTTTTGACAGTTTTTCTCAAGAAGCATTTATCAGGTGGATGCCCTTCTTAAAATAGAAAGTACAAGAAGCCTTATTCTTTACTTTCTTAAGTTGAGTTGGCTTTCCTTTCTCATCTATTTTCTCGTCATATCCCAACCCTGTCCTTTGGAAATATGGCCTCTGACCTCTAAGCATTAGATCAAGGTTTTTTGATCCATTTACCATTTTTTCAAGGTCAGATTTAAAAAGTTTTGAAGTTCTCTATAGCTTTAAAATGATTTTTTGAGTGTTTTCATTTTTACTTGAGACTTCAATTCTAGGGCGTTTGATTTTTTCATTTAAAACTTTGTTTTCTCCTTTTAATTTTTCTAGCCTTAGAGTCTTAGCTTCAGTTTTGGCCATTTCCAATTGAAAAACAATTTTTTGATGTTTCCTCTTCAAGTTGATATAGTGAGAGGAAAGAGTTTGAGAGTCCTCAAACAACTCTTCATACAAAGCTAGAAGTTCATCATAGGAAAGATCAAAGTCAGAGTTATTTACCTCAGGTTCACCCTCTAATGAATAGTCAGCCATGAAGCATAGGTTTGCAATGTCTAGCTATTCTTAATCTTTTGATCCTTCTTTATCTTCCTCTGATTCACTCCAGGTGGCTAGCATGCCTTTCTTCTTGGGCACAAATTTCTTTTGTGGTCCTTTGAGTTTAGAACATTCTGGTTTGAAGTGTCCTTTCTTCCCATAGTTGTAGTAGGTGACACTTTCTAGCATCACCTTGTCGTTTTTGTCCTTTTTGAGGTTGATATCATTTCTTTTCTTTATTCTGCCCCTCCAAGCTTTGGTCATCTTCCTCACTAGCATGGAGAGCTCGTCTCCATCTTCTTCTTCTCTCATCATCAAAGGTCTCAGCAACTTTCATTGCCTTAACCTTATTTAGCTTCTATGAGACGACTTCAAGGCCATGAAGTTGCTCTTCTTGATGGAATCACCATGCATTTGAGAGTGCACAACCTTATGAGTTTGAAAAGACCAAATGAGTGCGTCCAGACTAAGAGTTTGAAGGTCTTTGGCCTCTGGAATGGATGTGACCTTAGGCAGCTATTTGGCAGGAAGGCTTCTCAAGATTTTTTGAACCATTTCAGAGTTAGAGTATCTTTTGCCTAAGCCTTTTAACTGGTTTATGATGTGTATAAACCTTGTAGTTATTTCATCAATATTTTCCTGATCCGTTATTTTAAACATTTCATATTGATGAACCAGCATACTGATCTTGGTTTCTTTAACTTGATCAGGATCTTCATGCAACATATGCAATCTATCCCATATCGCTTTTGTTGTGTCATAAGCAATGCTTTTGTCATATTCAGTCTTACTTAGTGCACATGTAAGCAGGTATTTAGCTTTAGAGTTTAGCTGAACTCTGGCTTTGTGTTGCTCTATCCACCTCTCCTAGGAACTTCTCTTGATGTTGAAGGTGCATAGCGTTCCTGGTATCTCTTTAGTTAGAACATAATCACCTCCCTGAATAATATCCTACAAGTCAGAACTTGTGTATTTTATGAACAACTCCATTCGTCTCTCTAGTAGGCATAATCTCTACCACCAAAGAATAATGGTCGTTAATAGAGTCTCCTTCTGCTATATGAATATTCTGTGCCATTTGTCTGCGATCTTTGTGCTCAATCGGTAGAAAAATGCATGAAAAGGGGGTTGAATCGTGTTTCGCTTCTCTTTTGATCTTTTTAACTTCTGAAAATGTTAACAGGATACTATCAAGCTATAGGCTTGAAGTAGAAAAACAAAACTAGATATTTCAGAGACTTTCTAAAAACATGTTAGAAACAAAATTGCTAAAAAGATAAACTTTAAGGAAAAATAAACAAATATTCATAGAGCAGCAAAAATAACAAGAGATAAGAGAGAAGAAGATATTACACAGATATTTTTATACTGGTTTGCCACCTACATCTAGTTCTCAACCACGTTGAGCTTCAATAAAACCTTTCTCAAACCGAGAAAGAAACTAGAAGTTTACAATAGCTTTCCTAAGCTCTCACCAATGACCAATAGATAACTCCTACTCATAAATCAAGTAGTTATTCACCAACTTTAAGCTAAACCGAGTAGTCTTTGACCAGCCTCTCTAAGCTAAACCAAGTCGTCTTTAACCAGCCTCTCCAAGCAAAACCTTGACTAGTAACCAACGTCACTTCACGTTGCAAGCAATCTTTAACTAGGCTCTGCAAGCTAAGCTCACATTGATCAACTTGGATCGAGGATACAAAGTTTTGTGTTTGGGTTTGCAACTCAAACTAATTTACACTCAAGTTTCCTTAAGATATACAAAGAAGGACTTGAGATAACTTAAATGACTTTTCTAACGATTCTTCCTAGGAAGGACGTATAACCTATGAAGAGCGTAGAAGAAGATTTTTACAATGAAGAAAAACCGATTACAAGGTGTAATGAACTTTACAATAAATGAGGAGAAAATTTCACAGAGTTTCAAGCACTTATACAGCTTCAGCAGTTCTCATTTTTCTGAAAGAACAACATCTCTATATATAGATGGTCTTTGTTTTATACCAATTCCTTTGATCAATTCTCTAAGAGACATGTGTTGATCATCTGATTGTGCCCTGGAAAAATAGCTTAGAAGAGTAGCTTGACATTTGTCATATCCGTTTCTGAAGTCGTTATAAAGTTGAGGTTTCTAAGGCCCTTTCAGAAACTACATTTTTACTTTTGATCATGGTTTTTGAACTCTTCCTTCTAGAAGTTGGGATGATTGACAAAGTTAGGATGGATGACATGCCAGCCTAGCTAAGTTTGACTTTAAATTTAAAATTTAAATTTTCCGTCCTCTTTTAGTAAAGATCAACGTTTCACTATGAAGTGAGCTTTCTGATGCATGGTTTTAGTTCCTTTAAGATTTTGATCTTCCAGCTTTTAATTAAGCTTTTTGATGATAAAAAGATTTGCGAACATGATGATTGAAGAATGTTGAACATGTTGGCTTTAGAATTTGATTGATATCCTCATTTTAAACATACTTTTTGAAGTCCAGTGCTATTTCTAATTCCTAAAGCTTGGTTTCTCGTACTGGATGATTTTTTTCAATTTGGCATGTATGCTCAAATATGATATAATTATCACTTCCACTTGATTCCCATCGATTAAATGAGATAAAACATGTTTGCACATGTAAAGTGAAATTATTTATCATTTTAGAAGAGCTATGTTATGCCAAAGAAAGAACCTGTTGCTAACTCAAGAAACTCAAGTAGGCATTAGTCACTCTTCAAAAAACTTTCTTTGAATAGGTTTTGTTGTCATTCAAAACTTATTAGCTTAAATCTTTCTGAAGGGTTCTGTGCTAACAATTCTCCCTTTTTTATGATGACAAACCAATTGAAGAAAATCTTTTGAAGAGATATTGAGAGAAATATTAGAAAATATAGCATGATAATCATAATTCTTTCATCTTAACATATAATATGGTTTTCAGGAAATTCTTTTTCTTAAGGCATGATATAAAAAGAATAAAAAAAAGTTTTGATCCTTAAGTGACTTAAACAAGAGATGTTTTGCTTGTAGATGAGGTTTTTGATTATTAATGTAACACCCTAATAATTAACCCAATACACCTAAGAGGATCTGATTAATTACTAGACTTTACTCTTTGCTTCAGTTCCTTAATCATGCTTTGAAAATACTTAATGAAATTACGAGCCATTTTTTTTAAAACATAATTGAAAACGTGAGCGCTTTACGTGAATGATTTAGCAAAATTTAAAAGACACATAGGAATTTACAAACATCACATCATAATATATTGGCTCCATCATACAGCATCCATAATTACATATCATATAGATATTTTGCCTACCAACAGAATAAGACTAAGTGTAGGCAATCTAACAAAACATAAATAATATATGGATGGAAGGACATCCATTAATGGCACCTAGTAATAACACTCCAGGGATAGGGATAGATATCTGAAATATACGAGTGAAACTAGCAGGATCAAGTTCAGCTACCTGATAGCCTCAATGTGATTCACGAACGCTTCCTTCGTTTTCTGAAGACGAGATGGAAAGAAAAATAGAGGGAGTGAGAAACTTATAAAAAGAATCTCAGTAGGGTACTCACCTCATGATGCATTGTGTCATCATCATCGTCCCCAGGAACCTCGGGGTTATTATGAAATAGTGAGCATGCTAAGATTGATTTATTAAGTTCGAAAATATACTTTACCGAGGTTCGTCGGTTTTAATCATGCGTCTTATAATGCATCATAAACTTAGCATGTCATGTTTATAATGAACTTTTCCTTTTATCAACACATCGTATTCTTCATCATCATATCATAAATACTATGCATAAAAGAACATCATATTTCTCATCATCATATCATAAATACTATGCATAGAAGAACATCATATTTCCCATCATCATCTCATAAAATGCTATGCATAGAAGAACATCATACCATAATAGCTATGCACAAGACATGGTGCACATATTTCATTCCTTTAGTGTCCTAGGTGACTTAAAATCTTGTCATCATCATCATTATTTTCCTTGGGCCACCCTATACTCCACCCTTTTGGGAGTAATCTAGGTTATGAGCTCATACCTTACTAGTCGTCACTAGCATATACTTATCCCTTTTGATAAGTTAAAATCCCGACTCTACCCTTTTGAGAGAACGGGCTAGGGGCAAGAATCACCTTTTCACCACCTCTAGTCTGATGGGTCTTAAAGGATCATTTTCTCAAGATCACCTTTTCACCACCTATAGTCTGATGGGTCCAAAGGATCATTTCCTCATGAGTTTAAGTCACCATTAAGTCTTAGCATGTTATATCATAATCATCAAGATGCATGAACATTCTCATTGTTTGCAATAGCAATTATAACATGCAAGCCATGAAATCATTCAATAATATCAAATTCAGTAGGCATTACATCATCATATAACTGACATTCCAAAGCATCAAAAGATGTCATCTAAAATTTTCAGGAAGCTCCCTTAAATAACCGAACTCTAAAATTGGGTAACCTTAATTATCAAACTAATTACTTATGCATCTAAGGGATTTATTACCATCAATTATAAGCCTTAAGAACATTATTAGACTATATGGGGTAGCATAGAGGTAAGTTGTTCTTAAGGTTTTACCTGCTAGAAGTTACGTTTTTAACCCTTTCTCGTTACCGGCTTTCCCTATGATGCTAAAATTAATTACTAAACCAATTATGAATCATTGTCCCTTATCTAAACATAATAATATCTGGTTCTTAAGGTCACTAAAGGCTCTGGATAAAATGCATAAATTTCATTCTCTAAAGTTCTAGAAATCTTGCTTTTACGGTTTTCTAGGAAGCTAGTTTTATCTCTAACATGCATAGAATCATTCCTTTAGCAATAAACCATAATTATCACAACTTCAAACATATTAAATCATCATCATTTATTGGTACTAATCTCATATCAGAAGCCGAATCATGAACCTCATATAATTGTATAAAATCACATTTTAAGTGAACATAAAATATTAGTTTCCCGTAGAATCCTTGCAAAGCTTTAAAACTCTTTTAGAAACTAATTCTTTTTGAAAGAATCTTCATAATTAAAATTCTCACTTAAGATAAAAGGAGCAAGTCTTGAGCTTAAGAGATTTATGTGATATCTTAGAATCATAAACATGCTATGCAACCTCATTTTAATCTTGTCATTATAAGGTGATAACTTGGAATTATAAACATGATATGCAAATCCATTTCTTTATCTTTAAGATTTAAGGTGATGACTTGAAAATTAAACATGATGCAAGAGCTTGAAATATAAACATGATGCAAGAAACTAGAGTGGCGGTAGTCCGCATAGGACCAAGTGGAGGGAGAAGAGAATCTTAAGAAACTGAGCGGTAATCCGCACTGACCGGTGAAGGGAGAAGAGAATTATTATTACATCTTTTTAAGCTCCAATCTCAAGACTTCTTAAAGAATCAATTCTTTAACTCCAATAATCTTATTTCTTTGCTTGTGATACTTGGGTAAGTCTTTGAGCTCTAGGATCTTTAGGTGATGACATAAAAATAAACATGTCATGCGTTGATTCTTTTAGCCATTATAAAATAAAGTGAGAACATAAAATAAATATGAGATGCAACTTCTTTATTATCTTTAGAGATTAAGTGACAACATGAAATATAAACATGAAATGCAAACTTGGAAATTTAAACATGAGTATGCAAGTCCATTTATTCATTCTTGAAATTTTAGTGATGACATAGAAAGTAAACATGATTATGCAAGGCATAAACTTAAACATGGATGCAAGTTCATTTGATTTCTTTACTAGAGCTCCTTCAAGACTTTATAGAAATACAAATTCAATATATATATCTTAACAAGACAAAGTGAGAAATACATCTTTCAAATTCTAAACTCAAGATCATAAAATCATCATAAAAACATCATTCTTTAAAGTTTTGCATCAAGTGGAACTTTCAAGCTTTAGAGGCCTAACTTGTGATGGATTCACAACCCACCTTCAAGGTCCTCATCATCAAGCCATCATCTTAGTCCCACCTAGGCCATATGGCCGAATTGGTTAAAGAAAAGGAAGAAGAAAACCAAATGGAAAAACTAGAGAAAATCCATGAAATCATCATTTTGAACCAAGAACAACACTTAGCAAAACATAGAAATAAACTTAAAAACAACTCCTTACCTAATCTGATTTGAAGGAAAGGAAGAGAACTTGGTTTCTTTGAGTGAAATGGAAGAAAATCTCTTTGAAAACTGAAGAGAGAATTCGGCCAAGGAGGAGGAAGAAAGAAAGCTTTTGGTGCTTCTAAGAACTAGAATTGTGTAAGTTATGATCAAGGCTTCTAACACCTCTTCAAGCATGCCTATTTATAGAGATTTTGAAGCTCATAAATGGACAAATGAAGGAGGAAGGCTGATGGATTTTCATGGGGAACAAAAGGAGGAAAATCATTCCTTGTTTAAGGCATGTTTTATGCCATATTTTAGGGAAGTTTTGGCATTTTGTTTTAGTGTATCTTTGGGAAATTATTCTGATGCATAATGGCATCAATAATTTCGTCCATTACAGCCCAAGGAGGAGAAATTTGTGTGTTCCATGTATTATTTAGGTGTAGGCAAGGTATTCATGCAATTTAGAGAATTTACGGTTAAGGGCTTAGGTGAATTAGTAAGCAATTTGAGTGTTTTAAAGCAATTTTAGGTTCTAATCAATTTAAATAAATAATTTTGACTCTAGATTAATAATTAGAATTTAATAAGCTTTAATTTGAGCCTAATATTGCTTAGGTTTCGTTAGACGAATCAAAAATCTCAAAATTTGTAAAACTGCACAAAGACAGGGGCAAAACGGTCATTTTACTTAAAAATTGCCCGAGACCACCCGAACTTAACCAATGGTTAATCATGGCTTAAAAACACCTTTTAACACATTTTAGTGAGGTTCAGGCTAAGCGGCACGCAAATTAGAATTAAACGCCGCAGGGCGTTTTGGTCATTTTGCGCGTCGAGCTCAAAATTAGGATTCTTCTCCTCTATTAACACACATAACACAAACAATCCCTTATTAACATCAAAACATCCCCTTGAGGATGGGTGGGGCCCACGATCCTCATTTTCCTAAAATAACCTCAGGGCATTTTGGTCATTTTACACGTAGAAAATTGGGGTTTGCAATACTTGCACGAATTGCTCCTAACTTCTCTTCTAACGTTATATTCCTTTATTAAGGATTGTTTTGTCTCAAATTTTATATAATATTTACCTATGGTAATTCGGTAATTCCTAATGACAGTAAAAATTACAGTAAAAATTGGGCGTTACAACTGAGAGTACTTTTTGAAAAGTATAAGAGTAGTATAGCGAAAGATATCGTCGTTTAAGCCCTTTAACAAAGACAACTTGATTTTTAGTCATTTTAAAGAAACTTTCTAAAAACATGTGCTAGAATAACACAAGTACTACTTTGATATTTCATCTTGATTAATTTCCTTATTCAGGATCTTTATCCAAACTTATTTTTGAACCTTATGCTCATGCAAAAGAAAATGCATTTGAGCATATATCAAAGCAACTTATAGATGTAGTTTCTGACACTCATAGAACCCTTAAACTAATATCGTTAGCATAAGAGGCAAGAGGTTTCTAAAGCTCGATAAGGACCAATCCCAAATAAATCTGAGCATAAGCAAATATGAGCTTGTACTATGAGTTAGGAAACTTTTCACATAAGCATCAAAACATGTGATTTTGTAAAGCACCTCTTAGAAACAATTTTCACGTGTCTATTCACGTTTACATACTATAAAAAGACTATCGCTGCCGCCTTGAAGGCCAGACTGCCAACTCGCGACCTTGAGACCGCCACCCTGAACCTCCAACACGACCTTTCGAGCCTTCAATGTGAGGAGAGACCTGCGAAGCCCAAGAGACCGCGCCTTGAAGCCCACTTCCAGACCGCCATCGCTGACCTTCGACATGACCCTGGTCCTCCACCTCTGAAGCCGAGACTCGGCTGAGTCCATCCCTCTCTCTTTCTCTTTCGCTTCTCTAAATTGGGATAAAATCCTAATGGTGGTGCTGGTGTTTGTGTCTGAGAAATTTGTTCTTGTTTGCTCTGACTTGGGGTTTTTGTTTGTGGTATGGAATGATTTGGTTTGGTTGTTATGTGCTAGATGTGTTTGGTTTGAGGATGTTTTGGGTTGAGAAGAGTTACTAATGATGCTGATGAAGTTGTTGGGTCATAATAGGTTATTGTCATATTGATGATGTCGCTATTATGGTTGTGTTGATCACAAGGGAGGTAAGAGGATACTTGTAATGAAGGCCTCTCCCTTCCCTCTGCTCTGCACTTTTCCTTTTTTAGCTTTGATTGTGCTTATGAAGATGCTTCTGTGTATGTGCTTTATTTTCTTGTGAATAAATGCCTCCTTTTTTCCTCTTCAGAAGCCCTTTCATGTTTTAATTTTGATATGCTTTCATATTTATTTTTGATACCATAATTTTCATTATGTGTTAAATTGCTCTTTATTAATTGTTATCTAATGATGTTGTCATGTTTATGTTAATACCTGTTCATTCTTTAGGTTCATATTATCTTGTGGATTTGGATATCCGTGTACCGGAGATAAGACAATATGACCAAATTGCAAATTGGATGTGGTTACAAGAAAATCATGCATAACTTATAAATGGATTTATAAATATAAATTGACATCAAGTTGTATTAAGATTATTTTTAGAATAGGAAGCTATATTAAGATTTTATTTATTAAGTATGTATGAAAAATATTATCTATAAAACATAATAGTTAAAATTTGTCATTTATAGTAATACAATTTCCCAAACAGTTTTTTATTTTATTAGTTTTAAAAGTTGTTTTTTAAAAAAATTATCCAAAGGTTTTATTTTCACCATTATAAAACTATTTTTAAAATTAAATTGTCAAATAAGTATTTCGTTTTTTTGTTTTTAAAAATTGAACTTAAACTTGTTTTCAAAAGAGTTTAAAAAGTTTTAAAACAAAAACACTTTCAAACAACCCCTTTCCTTTTGTGGAGGAGAAATGAGGATTAGGCATTGACTGGACAATGAGCAGTAGTGAAGCAATTTTTTTTTTTTTTCAGAAAATTTGATTTTAGCGAGACCTTGGAGTTTGTGTCTATATATATATTTACGCAAGAGTCAGGATCAAAAAAATAATGACAACAATATAGATAGAAGCATGATAAAATGTTTATAATAATATGTTGAAACATTTAAGTATAACTTAAACAGCTCAATTTTTTACACATACTTTAAATTATTGTCTAGAAATAGAAACATATCATATAATTGATCTAGTAAAATTTGATCTCTTAGAAAAGGATGAGCTTCAAATTCTTCAATAGTTTCTAACATAATCTTTTTTTTATCTTTTATCAATCTCCTTTTTGCAATTCTAAGTACATAAAAAGGAATTATAAAGGCAAGATCAAAAGTTTACATAAGAGTTGAAGCACTTAAGAATATTGAAAAAGTTCTACAATATATATTGAAACAAGGCAAAGGATACAAAAGTACACAAATTTTGAAAGAGGAAATTTTACAATGATGAGTAAACACTTAAAACTTTCAGCTAAACTCTCAATGCTTTTCAGCTTCAATCTCGTATCTATTTATCAGGCAATTTTGAACTATGGAGAATTATTGAAGGATGAGTTGTCTTCCACGATTGGTTTTGAACAGTCGTTACTTTAATAATTTCTTGCAAAACCTTTGATAAAATAAGTATTATTGAGACTTTTTTATTAAAGCTATCTGCGAAATATTATTAAAGTTTATCTACAGGACTTCTCTCTCCAGGCACTAGCCTGTTGTTGACACGTCAAAATATTTCTGTTGGACTCGTTGTCATCTTGTACTAGGTTGTAGCAGAGCATCTGTCCATAAATGAATAGGACATATTTGTTAGAATCTTGAATAGGACGAGTAATTATTATTTTGAAGAAAATTTACTTATTTTTTGAAAGATCAATTCCGAAACAGTCATCCTCATTCAAAAAAGTGAAACTTCCAGAGGAACCTAATTTGTCTTCTTCTTATTTAACTGTTGCCCTCTTTTATCCATGGCTTCATTAAGTCTTCTGAGGAATGCTTTATGAGATCCAGTGAACTAATTCAGCTAGGATTTTTTGTAAAGAATGAGAGTCCTTTTCTTCCTTTTGAACAATCTTCATATATTTTGGATTTCTCCAGAACCAGCTATGGAGCCTTTCTCTAGAAACATATTTCATGTCATATTTTTCCCACCATTTTGATCTTACTGATTGGGATAACCACCTGAGCTTAAACTTATCTCCTTCTTTGAGGGCATAAGTATAATCCCAAGAAATTATCCAACTTACTACAAAGCTAACTAAAAATGAGAGATTTCTTGATCCTAGAGGGAAAGTAGTTTGGTCCTTGAATTCTTGAATAGTAAGTACTAATACTTTTAGAAATATTTCTGGATAGGGTCTAGAGAATTGAAACCAATTAATGAACCATTTTGGGAATTTAAGAGGCATTTTCTTTCAAACCATAAGAACCAAGAATGGAAAAAGGTCTTAAATATAGTATATTTTACCAAACTTCTATATAATCAAAGTAAGTAAAACTACTACGTTTGAAAGCTTTAATGGAAAATTCCTTTGGTTGATGAAGAGGGGCTTTCAGTGTAAGGGAGACAAGATGTTTTTAATTAGAATTTTTGAATGAGAGATTTCATCCTTTTCATAGTAGTGAACAAGTTCTATTGACTCAGTATCCACTAAAATATATTCATAGAAAGTTCTTGTTTTCAGAGGATGTGTAAGATATTCAAATTCAGGAGGAAATATCTTTTGAGCAATTTGGCGAGGGAATTCAAATAGCCACTCGTCTTCTATAAGACGATAATTATAACATTAGGGTTTTCTAAATATATATACGGGTTGTATTGATGTGTTTTGGTGGTTGGAGCATTTGGCCTTATTAAAACATGCTTAGGTTTTGAACTAGATGGAGGGCGTTTATTGCTTATTGATAGGTCAATGGTTGATACCTATTGGGACTAGGAAGAGGAGGAGACGATTTTATGGTGTTTAGAAGGGCATGAGGGCTAATACCAGGCCGTATTAATCCCATCGGAGGATATTGAACCATTAATTCTTGATCTAGAGATCTATATTGAACAAGTATTTTTAGATCCACTTGATGATCCAGGACCAGCAGGGGTTACCCCATATGGATCTTTTGTCATCCTTCTACTCATGGTGTTTACACTATAAAAACTATCTTGTGAAAAAGTCAGGAAGTGCATTGTACTTTCCATCAATGTGTTGAATCTCATAATCAAAACATGAAAATAAAGATTGTCATTGGCGAAAAATGTGTTTTGAAACCAAATTTTTTACATCTTTTTCTAAAATAGGATTTGCGCCTTGCAATCCGTTCTTAATAAAAAATCTTTTAGAAAATAAATCATCTTGAAATTTCATGATGCACAAAACTTTTGAAAGTACTTTTTTTAATAGTACTATATTTTTCTTGATGTCCTTCCAAATTCCTAAATGATACTTAACTATCTGTTCCTTATCTAACCCGAATTTGATCTGTTTTAGAACTGCACCATATCCTAGATTTGAAGCGTCGGTTTCTACAATCATAAAACCATCAGGGTCTAGAAGTCCTAAACATGGGAGTTTCTTGACTATTCTTTTTAATTGTTTAACACCTTTTGTCATTTCTTCAAACCATTGTGGAGAATTCTTTCTAAGTCTCTTGTATAAAGGTTTACAAATTATTCTAAGATTTGGGATAAAATCAGAGACATAGTTTATATATTCTAAAAATCTTTGCAACTGATTTTTATTTTTAATCTCATATGGGAATTCGTTAGCAAATTCTATTGATATGCTAATTGGGGTTATTGTTTCTTGATAAACTTCAAATCCTAAAAATCTGGTCTTGGTCTAAAATAGTTTCATTTTTCTTGCACAAACTACTAATACATTTTCCTTTATGATTTCATAAAATTTATTGAGATGTTCAAAATGTTGATTTATAGATTTAGAATAAACGAGTACATCATCTAAATATACCAAAGTGAAATCAGAGTTTTGATTAAAGATTTCATTCATTATATTTTAAAATTCACTTGGAGCATGTTTTAATCCTTGTGGCATTACGTTCCATTCATAATGCCCAAATGGAACTACAATAGCAGTTTTGTATCTATCTGATTTATTTACTTGTATTTGGTAATATCCTTATTTCATGTCAAATTTTGAAAATATTATAGCCCTATTTATTCTTCCTATTAAATCCTTTTTATTTGATAATGGATATCTAATCCATTTTAATACCTTATTTGATGGTTTATAATTTATAATCAATCTTAGAGCACCTCTTTCTTTTTTGAAGTATTCATGACATACAAACCTGCACAACTCCATGGAGACTTGCTAGGTCTAATTAATCCTTTATCTAAATATTCTTGTATTTCCATTTTACAATAATTTAGATGTTCTTGATTCATTCGGATAGGTCTTGCCTTTGGCAGAATATTTTGTTTATTAAATCCTTCTTCATATGGTAGAGAAATTATGTGTTTATTTCTATCCCAAAAGGCATTAAAAAGTTCAATACATATTTCCTTTTCAAATTTTTCTTGCAATTCTTTTACTTTGTTTTTTATATTTTCGTTATTAAGTGTTCTTCTATTCTTTTATACTTAGTTTCTTCATTTAACATATTTATTTGCTTTTGTTTAATTGATATTATGTTTATTGAATGGGTGAGTTTATGTGAACTGAATTTAAGTTTTTGATTCGTGGAAGGTCTAAAAGCCAAACCCAACCTTCCTCCCCTCCTCTTTGTTTTTGAAACAAGGCCTATCTAGTCCATGAAAAATGGTATAATAATACTAAAAATGGAGTTCCTAATATTAAAGATTTGTGCATATCTTTTACTAATATGAAAGAAGTTGCATAGCACATGTCGTCCTTGCAAAATTTTGCTTTTGGTAATTTATATTTTATATCTAATGTACTATTATTAACTCTGGTATATGCTTCATATATTTTTTTCATAAAATTTTGTTGACATTAATCCTTCTTGAATGCAATTAGAATCAGCTCCTAAATCTATTAATGCTTTAATTTCATATCATTAATCACGAACTATTAAGTTTACCTTACAATGCCATTTATGGATTAATATTTTTGTAATCATATTAATATAATTTTTTGAAAGTTCTCCTTCTATATTTTCTAAGAATGGTATATTTCTTGCATTGGATGTAGTATCTTCAGTATTTCCATGTGATCTTAATATTGATTCTCCTTTTAATTCTAAGTATTTTAATTCTAGATCAAAATCTTTTTGTTTTAAATGTTTTATTTCTTGTTTTAATATTTTTATTTCACTTTGCAATTCTTTAGTAGATATTTGATCAGTAAGATTTCTAAATCGTTGTATGATTTCTTTTAATTCTACTTTTGGAATATCATTTTTAATTATATCTTGTTCATTTAGTAAATTTTTTAATTGCGTAAAAATTCAATTTTCAAATATGATTCTTCAATTTTATCTACAATACTTATTAAAGTATTTGTTTGATATCTTGTTAATACATTTATTGATTTTTTATATTTTGAACAAGTACATAGTTCAGGTCTTAGACAGACTTAATTATTTTCTGCTTGAATTGAATCATTTTCAGAGGAGTCATTTTCGTAGATTCTAGAACTAGATTCAGAAGTATTCTGATTCATTTGACTCATATTGATCATTTATTAATATGTTAATTAGTCCTTCTTTTAAATCTTCTAGAATGTTTAAATTATTGACCTTATCTTTAACCTTACAATTCTTTGCATAATATCCTACCCTTCCATATTTATAACATTTTCCTTTAAGCTGACCTTTTGTTTTATTTGTTTTCTTTTTTATAGGTTTTGACTTTGAAGGGTTGTCAGGTGTCAGGTTGCAAGCTTAGAAAGAAGGCCAATGGAACATATAATGAGCTATACTTGGTCTCATGTGATCCAGAATTAGCAAATATACAAGGCATGAAAAAGTCGTGTTACTCTAACAAGTTAGAAAGTGGAAAATGAGCTCAGAAAGTAAACTTGTTCAGAAAGTGGCTTTAAGCATTAGAAACTTTTCCTTCTAAAAAGATAAAAAAGGCGAGATAATTCCTACACTTATAAGTTTCTCTTTCCCACGTCGTTTCACCTTCAGTCATTTACATCCAATCACACAAATAACTCCTTACTCTTCATACATCACACCTTCACCTTCATCTTCAACCTCTTACTCCCTAGCCTCAATCATTTCGTATTCTTCTCTCCCTCACACACAAAGCCTTTATCTCTAACCACACCTTCTTCATTCAATGATTACATCCAAAATCCACAAATGGCTGACCGCATTGCTAACATGGGAGCACTTCTCATGTTTGATGAACCCATACATCAATAGCACTATGCGAGAACTTTTTGTAGGTATAAAAGTGCATGAGAAGGGGGTTAAATCGTGCTTTACTTCTTTTTGCATCTAAAACATTTAAAGAAATACTATCAAGCACTAAGCTTCAAGTGCGGATAACATGTTAGTTGTTTTAGAAAGTAGATTTCTGAAGCATAGAAGGAGTAACAAAATAGCCAAAATGATATATCAGAAATTATTAAAATAAATAGCATAGCCAAGAAAGTAAAGGAAATTAGGGATAAGAAGAAGTGACACAGGTATTTTTATACTGATTTGACCAAACCTACCTACATCCAGGATCTCAACACACGTTGAGCTTCCACTAAACATCTTTCTCAAATTAGAGAAAGAAATTGGATAGTCTTTACATTAGCCTTCCCAAGCTTTCACTTATGACCAGTGGACAACCCCCACGTCACAAGTTGAGTAGTTATTCACCAACCTCTCCAAGCTGAACCTTGAGTAGTCTTGTACTAGCCTCTCCAAGTTAACCCCGTGACAAGTAAACAACCCATACTGTCATGTTGAAAGTAGTTGTTCACCAGCCTCTCAAGTTGAACCAGTAATCTTTCCAGCTCAGCTTAACCTTATGACCAGATAACTCCAACTCCTACTATCATGTTGAAAGTAGTTAATCACCAACCTCTCCAAGCTGAACCAAGTAGTCTTCCCAGCCTCTCCAAGCTGAACCCGTGACTAATAAACAACCTCTACCTGTCACGTTGAAAGTAGTTATTCACCAGCCTCTAAGTTAACCAGTTATTCACCAACCTCTCCAAGCTAAACCAAGTAGTTTTTCCTTAGCCTCTCCAAACTGAACCGAGAGTAGCAAGAACACCTTACTATTATATTGCAAGTAGTTTTACATTAGCCTTTCGAAGCTATCTCACACTAATCACTAATGGATCAAGGAAACAAAGGTTTGTGTTTAGGTTGCCACTCAAACTAACCTATACTCAAGTTTCCTTAAAATATACATGAATAATCCTGATAACTTTAATGACTTCTTTCCACAACTCTTCCTAAGAAGATCATACAACTATTCAAGAATGTGGAAAGAAGATTTTTACAAGCAAAGAGGTTGATTACATGATGATATGATGAACCTTGCTAGACATGAAGAGAGATTTGCAAGTTTCCTCTCTAGTGTAGTATCAGTCTTAATGACATTGAAGCACAACATCTCTATATATAGATGGTCTTCCATTGTGACTGTTGCCCTTGATAAGATCTCCAAGTAACACATGTTGATCATCCATTTGTGTCTTGGAAAAGCAATAAAGAGTAGCCTTTGTCAAGCTTTTCCAGAAGCCATTGTGAGATATGAGGTTTCTAATGTTACTATAGAAATTACTCTTACTTTCTGAATCTTGGTTTCTAAACTCCTTCTTATAGAAGCTGAGGTTGTTGACCAAGTTGGCAGAAGATGACTCACTAGCTTGAAATTGGGTTTACATTAAATTTGAATTTCAAAAATTCAAATTTTCCTCCTTTTCCAGGAATGTTCAGGACTTCATAGTGAATTGAGCTTTCTGAAGTACCAAATCAGTCCCTTGATGAATCTTTGGTCTTTAGATCTTCAATCTAAGCTTAATGATGTTGAAAGATTTGCGATTAAGATGATTGTAGATAGTGGAACATATTGGCTTCAAAGATTGATGAATATCTTCATTTCAGGTGTACTTTCTAAATCTGTGCTACTTTCTGAAGTCCCAAATCTTGGTTTCTTATACTCATCTTTGATATCCTTTTATCGAAAGGCATGTATGCATACTTTGCACGATATAATATTCACTTCTATTAAGTTCAATCTCTTTATAAGAGATAAATCATGTTTGCACATACAAAGTGAAATTATTCTCGCTTTAAGTCCGCTATGCAATCCGAAATAACTTGTATGCTATGACAAAGAACTCAAGGAATACATTAGTCATTCTTCAAAATATTTTCTTTAAATTGGTTTTGTTGTCACTCAAAACATATTGGGTTAAAGCTTTCTGAAGGGTTTAGAGCTAACAATCTCCCCTTTTTGATGATGACAAACCAATTTGAAGAAAATCTTTTGAAGAGATGTTGAAAGAAATAGAATTGAAAATGTCATGATAATAGCTATTCTTTCAAAACATCATGAGCTTAACATACAGAAAGTTCTTTTCTTAAGGCATGATATGGATAGGTTCAAGAACGTTTTATAGCCTTAAGTAACTTTAAATCAGAGGTGGTTTTGTTGTTTATGAAAAACCTAAATTTACTCAAAGTACTTTCTAAGAAGTATCAAAACGACAATGAACCATATATTTATCGTTTAAGCTCTTTTAACACAACCATCTTGATTTTCAGTTATTTAAAGAAACTTTCTGAAGATACACATGCTTGAATAACTAACAAGTAATACTTGTGATATTATATCTTGATTAATTTCCTTATTCAACACAACTTTGTCCAAATGACATTTTTGAAAACCAATGCTCAAGACATATGACAATTTTTAACGAGTATGCATGATCAAAAGAAGAAAGCATATTGATGCTTATGCAATTTCTGATGCTCAAAGAAACTTTGCTATAGAACTACCAACATTTACATGCAGGGTTTCTGAAGCTCATTAAGAACTGATCCCAAATATTTTGAAAACAAAGCATAAATGAGCTTTTTAATTTTGAGCAGGAAAAATTTTCTCATAAGTATAAGAGCATGAAAGAAACCAATTTTTATGAAAAGAAACTTAACACAAGTGCTCATGCTTTTTGTGAAAACATACTCACTGATAACATAACACATTATATGCCATATAAGCACAATACACTTTGAGAGAGTTCTAAAGCTCACAAACTGATCTTAGTTGCATCAAAACATTGTAAGAACAAGTTTCTAAAGAACATCAGAGACTATATACAACTATATTTTGATCAAGTTATTTGAAAACATCTCATATGTGTGTGAGAGAGAATGTGTTTCATGGAAAGATTTTAAGCACATTATACACATCAAAGCACATTAGATAGACACGAGTATCTAAGCAACAAGAGAACGATTTTGTGCTCTTAAAAGATATTTCTCATTGCTATTCACACATGTATAAAAGAGCTAAATATCTTAGCGTGCTAAGGAATGAGCAAATAAGACCACATGCATAGAAGATAAGAAGCAAACATTTATTAGCAAGATATATGATTAGCTAAGCATAAGCAGGCATCGATATGTATCATTCAACTAGATATACATAAGCATGATTTTTTATTAAGATAAACTAATTGTATAAAACATGATAAAATGTCTGAAAAAACATAAAAAGGCATGTTGATCTAAAAAAAATTTCTCTGAGCTCCCTCAACATAAGCTCCCCCTAATTGCAGCTTAGCCCTTATTCCAAAGCATAGCTCCTCTGAATTCCACACTTGATTGATTTTCTTTAATTCTTTCTTCTCCCTCTTTTGTCATCATCAAAAGGAGGTGTACAAGAAAATGTGTCACCATCTTCAACCATGCACCTTAACCCCTGAAGAATTTCTAATAGAAGCACTTCATGTCTTCTTGATAAGGCTTCCATCTGATTTGTCGATTGTTGATTAGCGTTGTTCTTGGAGTACTTGTACTTCTGTTAAGCTTGGTTGTGCCTCTGTGCTGGTTAGCTTGATAAGGGATCATTGTGAGCCTAAGAAGGTTCAGAGAGTTGGAGCGGGTATGATGGTTTGCCTTAGAGAAGCCCGTTTGGAACTGCACTTGTCTCCATGTTTCGAGGATTCTAACTCAAAATTTGAAATTTCAGATGTGAAAGATTATCTTTGTTCATCCTCATCTGACTCTCCTGGCCTTTGACGTCTTCCTCCTTCATGTAACCAGCCCTCCCAGATTGGAAGATTCTTTAGATTCCTCAGAGCCTTTCAATTTCCATCACTTTTCTTGGCCTTTTACTTTCCTTGTCTCTACTTGTTAGTAGTGAAGTTAAGAAGAACTTCTTGATTCTTTGGCTCTATTTCCTAACCCTAGATGTTGCAGCCCCAATTCTAAAGGAATTTAGAGAGTAAACAACTCCTTCCATTAAACTCGTACCACTCGTTTGCCAGGTAATATGAGTATTCAAATATCTTGGTTAAAAGAGTCCCATAAGGAATCGCAACAATTTTCTTCTTTTTGGAGAGATGGCACTCAAGATGTAGTTGAAGATTAGTTTAGGCAAGTTTACCTTCCATTTTGTCATAAGCAACAACATGCAATCCATCCCAACCAATAGGTGAATACTTCCTAACCTTGGAAGCAAAGAAATGGATAAGAGTAAAAACTTGATGTGCTTTGGAGTTTAGCATGGCAATGGTTATATTGCCAGGTTAATGATTGGGAGAGTCTATGAGACAACTGGAGACCTTCTCGTTGAGATTCGAAGATATGTGGACCATTTTTCTTCACATGAACAATGACATCTTCATTAGGAGCATTAACGATACGGAAAGGTTGCTTATGCTCAGAGTCATGTGAGTTCCTTTGATGTAGAAGATCAAAAGGGAATCAAACACTTGTTCTCGTTGTGAATAGAATACCATGACCATTCCAATGAAGACTCTGTCACAAATGTTAAGAAACCCCCCCATCCTTGGAAAGAGATCACTTCCATTATAATAAGGACTTGAACCATCAATTCCTGATCTAGCCTTTTCCCGGTGACCGGCCATTGAGAGAAGTTGTCAGGTAGTGTTGTTGGTGATGAGGTTCATCAAACATGAGAAGGGTTCCCATGTTAATAATGCGACGGAGCAATGCTGTATTTCTTTGTTATATATTTTAATAGAATTGCGCTTAGTTATTACACAAGTTAATCGAGCTTGCTATAGATATCTAAGAAAGGTTTACTAATTAACAAGTAAAACTCTTGAGTATAATGTCATGACTTAAAGATGTGGTTGTACTTGAGAGGATGTTACATTATGGTATCAGTTCATCCTTATAGGACATTAAGGAATGGACTAGCTATGCTTCCTTAGTAAATGTCACACATTATAATTTTTTTTATGTGTGTGACTACTATTTAGAATTTTGTGGATTACTGCCACACTTAGCTTGGTATTGAGCCTGATCAACTCAATATTTCTTGTTTGGTGTGATAGGAATCGATGACTTCAAATTGGAAAACTAGGAATGGTGCTGGAGATGAAGCTAGTATGATGGACACCTTTCGTGAGAGTGGCTACCATGAGAAACAAGCTACAGGAGCCAATAGGATGATGGAGAGGTTGGACCATAATGAGGAGTGAAACCCGGTATAACCTTGGAGGGAACAAACGGATGTAGAGTTTCAAAATTTGTCGAGTTTTGAAGGAAAATCCTCCACCATTTCGAGGAGCCTTCAATCCAAGTAAAGCACAAGAATGGGTTAAGGCCATGAAGAAGATTTTCTCAGTTCTTCCTTGTATAGAGATCCAAAAGGTGGCTTTTGATACCTATATGCTAGAAGCAGATGCTGAATTCTGTGGGTTGGCACCAAGGGATCATTTGAAGCATCAAACGAAGTTACCTGGGATATCTTCAAGGAAGCTTTCTACCACAAGTATTTTCCTATTTCAGTGAGAAATGCAAAGGAGCTAGAATTCATGGCGTTTAAGCAAGGATTTACAAGCATAGCAAGAGTATACGACCAAGTTTGAGGAGCTTGAAGTTTTTCACTATCTATCAGCATAATCCTGATGAAGTTTGGAAGTGTATGAAGTACAAGGAGGGTTACATGAGGATGTTGAGGCAGCTATGAGTCTTTTAGATGAGAGATTATAAAACTTTGGTAAACAAGTATAGGCATAAGAGGATTCTAACAAGAAACTAGCAATCATCCAAATGCTAAGAACACTTTTAATAAGAGATTGGCACCTACAAACCAAGATCATAAGGAGGCCCCACCTTAAAGGAAGTTTTTAGCCCAATCGTATGAGGATAAACAACAACAATAGTCAACCACGAGACAAGATTGTCCAAAATGTGGAAAGAACCATGGGGTAGACCTTGTTTGGTTGGACAATATGTGCTACCATTGTGAAAAATAGGGACATAAGATCTAGGAGTGTCCAGAAAGATATTCAAAAGCTTGGAAGCCATTATACAGGAACACTAAGAGTTAAGGGACATCATCACCTAATAATCTAATCTAGGTAGGGATGTTTAGGATTCAATTGTTGTCTTTTGTTTGCCTGTGTTAATTCCTTGTTTGACTCATGAAATTATCTTTGAAATTGTTTTCAAATGAATTTTGAGGGCAAAATTCTTTTTACGATAGGTGGTAATGTAACACCCTAAAAATTGTTTAAAAATTAATTTGAGTTTTGTTAATCATAATTTAAAAAATTTGATAGTTTTAGCAATGATGAAGATGGTCAATATGTGTTAAAAAAATAAATTGGGCTGGGTGAATAGTAATCTTGCAGTGCTTATTGGACTATCAGGACAACTAAAATCCCATATTGAGACTTGGAAATGCCTGGGACTCAGAAAAGCGAGGGTTGAGATTAGAAATAGTTAGAAATGAGGATTTTATATCTAGGATTAAATTTCAAGCAATGTTTGATTACCCTGGTATGGATTTTACCCGTTCAATAAAATATCGATGTGCTATTTCTTACATTGAATGAAACTTGCAGTGCAAGTTTGTTGCCTAACTAGACAAGTGTGTGGTTAGAGTGAAGCCGCACCATTGTCTTATGCCAAGATTAAATATTAACCACATAAAATAACTAATTTCTATTATAAGATGTATTAATTGTGGTAGCAAATTTATTTCATATCTTATATAAATAAAACAAAAACCAAAAAATCATCATTCTACTTCCTTCTAATTTGCCACCTCTCCATTTTTCAACCATCTTCATTTTATTCTTCCTCAAACTCCAAACCTTAGCTTGAGAAATTCTAAATTACAACATCAAACTTTCATAACCAAAGCACAAACTACATACTATCTCTTGAACTTACCAAATCAACTCTCTATAGAAAATCCTCACCTCATGTAACACCCTAATAATTAACCTAATACACCTAGGTTGTATCTGATTAATTACTAGACTTTACTCTTTACTTCAGTTCTTTCATCATACTTTGAAAATACTTAGTGAAATTACGAGCCATTTTTTTTTTAACATAATTGAAAACGTGAGCCGCACATAACATGAACAATAATCGAAATAAAGCGAATAACGTGTAGATATAGCATGAAAAACACATCATATTGGCTCCATCATATAACATCCATAATTACATAACACATAGATAGTTTGCCTACTAACAGAATAAGACGTGTAGGCAATCTAACAAAACATAAATAATACATGGATGGAAGTACATCCATTAATGGCACCTAGTAATAACACTCCAAGGATAGGGATAGATATTTGAAATATACGTTGAACTAGCAGGATCAAGTTCAGCTATCCTGAAAGCCTCAATGTGATTTACGAATGCTTCCTCCGTTTCTAAGAGAGATGGAAAGAAAAATAGAGGGAGTGAGAAACTTAAAAAGAATCTCAGGAGGGTACTCACCTCACATTGTGTCATCATCATCGTCCCAGGAACCTCGAGTTTCATTATGAAATAGTGAGCATGCTAAGATTGATTTATTAAGTTCGAAATATACTTTATCGAGGTTCGTCCTTTTCATGCGTCTTATAATGCATCATAAACTTAGCATTTCATGTTTATAATGAATTTTCCTTTCATCAACACATCATATTCCTCATCATCATATCAAAATAACATGCATAGAAGAACATCATATTTCTCATCATCATCTCATAAATGCTATGCATAGAAGAACATCATACACAATAGCTATGCACAAGACATGGTGCACATATTTCATTTCTTTAGTGTCCTAGGTGACTTAAAATCTTGTCATCATCATCATTATTTTCCTTGGGCCACCCTATACTCCACCCTTTTGGGAGTAATCTAGGTTATGAGCTCATACTTTACTAGTCGTTACAGCACATACTTATCCCTTTTGATAAGTAAAATTTCGTCTCTACTCTTTTGAGAGAACAACTAGGGGGCAAGAATCATTTTTTCACCTCCTATAGTTTGATGGGTCCAAAGGATCATTTCTCATATATTTTAAGTCACCTTTAAGTCTTTGCATGTTATATCATAATACAATTCTCAATTCATAATCATTTATAACATTTTCTCGTTTATAGTCTTATTGGAATAATATATATACAAATTGTAATCATGCATCCAGGATTCCCAGGAAAGAGAGGTGGGTCACAAATGGAACACTTAAATACCAAGTCTTTCCTAGCCAGAACCTTTCCAAATTACACTTTTACTAATATACTTTCTTCTAGCAACAAGGGTAAATTTTTAAATAACAAAGAATATTTCATTATTTCATGCATAAGCATTCTCATTGTTTGCAACAGGAACTATAAATGCAAGCCGGGAATCATTCAATGATATCAAATACTTAATAAGCATCAAATCACTTCATAGACTTATCATTTCAAATTTCAAAGAACTATCATCATAAATTCTTACCGAAACGTCTTAAACATCCGAAACTTTAAAATCGGGTAACCTCAATTATCACACTAATTAATCATGCATCTAAAGGATTCATTATCATCATTACCATTAATTATAAGTCTTAAGAACATTATTAAACTATATGGGACAACATAGGTAGCAAGTTATATTTAAGGCTTCACGTGTGCTAGAAGTTGCATTTTTAACCCTTTCTCATTACCGGCTTTCCTTATGGTGCTAAAATTAATTACTAAACCAATTATGAATCATTCTCCCTTATATAAAACAAAGTACTTGGTTCTTAGGGCTGCTAAAGGTTCTGGACAGAACGCATAAATTTCATTCTCTAGAGTTCTAGAAATCTTGCTTTTATGGTTTTTTGGAAGCTAGTTTTATTTTTAACATGCATAGAATCGTTCTCTTAGCAATAAATCATAATCATCACAACTTTGAACATATTAAACCATCATCATAGTAGTACTAAACTCAGATTAGTAGCCGAATCATGAACCTCATATAATTGCATAAAACCACATTTCAAGTATACATAAAGTACTAGTTTCCCGTATAATTTTTGCAAAGCTTCAAAACTCCTTTAGTAACTAATTCTTTTTGTTAAACTTTAAAGAAATTATAAGACTTTAAGCCTCCGTAATCATGAGGCCGATTTATACATTGAAAGAATGTTCATGATTAAATTTTCTCTTAAGATAAAAGGAGCAAGTCTTGAGCTTTAGAGATTTAGGTGATAGCTAGAATTATAAACATGCTATGCAACCCATTTTAATCTTGTCTTTATAAGGTGATAACTTGGAAATATAAACATGATGCAAGAAACTGCGGTAGTGCATAATTGAGAAAGAATCTTAAGAAACTGAGCGATGTAGTCCGCATTGGACCAGTGGAGGGAGAGAGAATCTTAGAAACTGGAGCGCGGAATCGCATATGACCTAGAGGGAGAAGAGAATTCTTATTAAGCTCCAAACTCAAGACTTCTTAAAGAATGAATTCTTTGACTCCAATAATCTCAAGAAAGCTTTAGAGTTTTTATTATCATGGTTCCAACTTTGCTTGTGATACTTGGGCAAGTCTTTGAGCTCTAGGATCTTTAGGTGATGACATAAAAATAAACATGTCATGCGTTGATTCTTTTAGCCATTATAAAATAAAGTGAGAACATAAAATAAATATGAGATGCAACTTCTTTATTATCTTTAGAGATTAAGTGACAACATGAAATATAAACATGAAATGCAAACTTGGAAATTTAAACATGAGTATGCAAGTCCATTTATTCATTCTTGAAATTTTAGTGATGACATAGAAAGTAAACATGATTATGCAAGGCATAAACTTAAACATGGATGCAAGTTCATTTGATTTCTTTACTAGAGCTCCTTCAAGACTTTATAGAAATACAAATTCAATCCAATATATATATCTTAGCAAGACAAAGTGAGAAATACATCTTTCAAGTTCTAAACTCAAGATCATAAAAACATCATAAAAATATTATTCTTTAAAGTTTTGCATCAAGTGGAACTTTCAAGCTTTAGAGGCCTAACTTGTGATGGATTCACAACCCACCCTCAAGGTCCTCATCATCAAGCCATCATCTTAGTCCCACCTAGGCCATATGGCCGAATTGTTAAAGAAAAAGGAAGAAGAAAACCAAATGGAAAAACTAGAGAAAATCCATGAAATCATCATTTTGAACCAAGAACAACACTTAGCAAAGCATAGAAATAAACTTAAAAACAACTCCCTACCTAATTTGATTTGAAGGAAAGGAATAGGACTTGGTTTCCTTGAGTGAAATGAAAGAAAATCTCTTTGAGAAATGGGAGCAGAAATTTCAGCCAAGGAGGAGGAAGAAAGAAAGCTTTTGGTGCTCCTAAAACTAGAATTTGTGTAAGTTATGAGCAAGGCTTCCAAGGCTCCTCAAGCAAGCATATTTATAGAGGAATTCAAGCTCATGTATGACAAGAGGAGGAGTCATAATTTTCGGATTTTTCATGGGGAACAAAGGGAGGAAAATCATTTCTTGTTTAAGGCATGTTTTATGCCATGTTTTAGGGAATTTTTTGGCATTTTGTTTTAGTGCATTATCTTGCAATAATTCTAATGATTATGGCGTGCATTACAGCCTCATGGAAGAGGGTTTTGTGTGTTCCATGTATTATTTAGGTGTAGGCAAGGTATTCATGCAATTTAGAGAATTTACGGTTAAGGGCTTAGGTGAATTAGTAAGCAATTTGAGTGTTTTAAAGCAATTTTAGGTTCTAATCAATTTAAATAAATAATTTTGACTCTAGATTAATAATTAGAATTTAATAAGCTTTAATTTGAGCCTAATATTGCTTAGGTTTGTTAGACGAATCAAAAATCTCAAAATTTGTAAAACTGCATAAAGACAGGGGCAAAACGGTCATTTTACTTAAAAATTGCCCGAGACCACCCGAGCTTAACCAATGGTTAATCATGGCTTAAAAACACCTTTTAAAACATTTTAGTGAGGTTCGGGTTAGCGGCACGAAATCAGGGTTAAAACAGCCGCATGGGCGTTTTGGTCATTTCGTGTCAGAGCTCAAAATTATGATTCTTCTCCTCTATTAACACACATAACACAAACAATCCCTTATTATTATCAAAACATCCCCTTGAGGATGGGTGGGGCCCACGATCCTCATTTTCTAGTAAAATAACCTCAGGGCATTTTGGTCATTTTACACGTACAGAAATTTGGGTTTGCAATACTTGCACGAATTGCTCCTAACTTCTCTTCTAACGTTATATTCCTTTATTAAGGATTGTTTGGTCTCAAATTTTATATAATATTTACCTATGGTAATTCGGTAATTCCTGAAAAATTGGGCATTACACCTCACATCACCATCACTTTTAGCTATTGTTCTTACTGATTTAGAGGAGTTTTTGATTGGCTTGGATAAAAAATTAGGTGTAGAGGCACAAGCAAAGGCCAAGCACATAAGCAAAAGCTTTCAAGAGCCAAGTAGGGCATTTTAAACCTCTTTTACTTCAACTTTGTTTTTGGACTTTCTTACTGATTTCATTGAACATTTTTAGTTTAATTGGTTGATAATATACTGATAGTGATGTGTTAATTTTTGTGGAGTGGTTTGATGTTGTGAAAAATCATTTTTATGGAAAGAGATTTTGAACCATGCTGCTAGATTTTCATTTCTGCATGGACAGCCACTGATCACCAATTTTCTGAGTGAATTGTAGGTATTTCCATGAGCTAGAAAAATTATATGTTGAAGCTAACATCCTAAGGCAACTCTAAGAATTTTCGTGGTGCATGATAAGAACTTTAACTACTTTAAAAAAATTAAGAACTGAGATAGTAACTATGCTGCCTGGATTATTGGAACTAAAGCTGCAAATTTGTCTAATTTTTTTACTATAGTAAATGGTTGAATTTTCCTTTGAAATTTTTACAGGGTGTTGATAACATCTTGAAGTGTAACTGTGATTTTTATTTTTGAATTTATTCAATCATTTTTTGGGGTTAAAAATTATGTATTTTAGGTTCTAAGCTGAGGTTAAGTGGCTTTTGAGCACCAAATTTATCTAATTTTGTTAATATATTTAGAACTCTTTTTACTTTTAATTTTTTATGGAAACTTGTGGACACATTGAAGTATCTTGGATAATTTTTATAGCCTCTAAATTGATTGTTTGATAAGCAAATAAATTCATGCTACAATGGTGTGAAATCTGCCAATTGCTGAAAATGAACCTAAACCTTGAATTGATAATGTAATGACATGAATACTTGATGCTAACTATTTGGCCATGTGACTTGTGATATATAAATGCATGCTAAAGGAAGTAAAGAGTGGTTTATAAGGCATGATTGAAATTGTTTTGTGAATGAATGCCTACATATACTTTATGCATGCATTTGGAAAAAGAAAGAGAATGTATAAACTTTAATCGTGCATGTTCTGACATATGGATAAAACAAAAACAAGACTTAGGTTGAATGAGGGGAAGGCAAAAAGTGGAACTTCCCCAAAGATATTTTGAGTCGATAGATCGTAGGACTAGATCTGTGTGAGATTCAAAAGAAGGAAAAAATGAAGTCCAATGATCACATATAGGAATGAGCTCAGTTTACAAGGTTTATTTCCCTTGTGGCATGATCCACTATAAATACCATTTGATATAAACTATCTATTGTCGAGTTGTCCATGACAAATACCTATTGGGTATAAACTAAGTATTTTCTATGTTGATGAAAAGAGAAATGCATGATTTGATTTCTATGGCTATAAGTGAAACCAGGTCACTTTGGGATAATTTCACTACGTTTAGCATATGCATAATCATATCATATGAAATCTCTTGATTAGATTTACTTATTATGTGTTTGAGCTTCATGATATATGTGCACTAAGTGATTAATTATAAAAGCTACCCACTTCGAAGGATGATTTTAAAACTTTAAAATGAATCTTTAGTTGTATTGCATGATCACATTTTCTTGATAAACCGAAGTGGCTGGGGCGATGATGATGACATTATGATTGTGTAACTGGGAGTTGCCTATGAGAATTGTATAATTCTCACCCTATATGTTTTTGTTTCCATGTCATCTCCAGGTTGATCCAGAACTACAAGGCTGCTATACAAAAGGAATCAATTGCAATACTTTAGTAGTTAGTGTTTTTATTATGTTGTACTTAGTTGTATGTATATGTTTGTAAACATAATAGAGAACATATATATATTAAAGCTCATAGAAGAGCTTTCTTTTATACTCAACTATGTATTCAATAAATGTTGTGTTTCTTTGTTATATGTTTTAATAGAATTGCGCTTAGTTATTACACATGTTAATCGAGCTTGCTATAGATATTTAAGAAAAGTGCACTAATTAATAAGTAATAACTCTCGAGTACAATGTCATGACTTAAGGATGGGATTGTATTTGGGAGGATGTTATAGGCTATCTTTAGGTCAGAAACTCCCTTGAAGTTTATGTATCATTGAGATTCCTTAGCTTCTCTTTTATCTTTAGATTGCTCATCTTTGTGTCCAGAAAAATTACTTTTTGATCGTTTTGGAGATCTAAGCATGCTTTCTGAAGAGTTGATGTTCTTCTGAAGATTTTGCTTTCATCAGCTTGCTTTCTAGAACTTCCTTAAGACTCATTTCTCAAGATTTTCCTTTAGTTCTTTTGAAAACATTAGCAAAGACTTCTTTAAGCTCATTCATCATCACTTGAGTCATTTAAGGATCTTAGGCTTTGAGCTTCTGATTCACTTCTCAATTAAGGATAAGTATCTCGTGTAGTCAAAGTTTGTTTGTTCCTTGGCACTTTAACCAATTGACCCTTTTCACCTGCAATAGGAACAATTTTTGATATTGGTACCCAGACTTTCTTGGGTCCTTCTGTTAGTTATCAAGAAAGAGATTTCCCGACCTTTCTGATGAATTTCTTTCTCAAGAATTGTTTGTCAGGTGGGTGTCTTATCTTGTGGCAGAGTGCAAGATACAAAGCTTATAGATCTTAGATAAGGTTGCATTACTTTTTCTCATATATTTCCTCTTCATATCCCAAACTTGTTTTTTGAAACTATGACCTCTGACCTCTTGCATAAATGCAAGGATTTTGAATATATATATATATATATATATATATATATATATATATGTTCTGGTAGATATAGAAGTAGTTAAATTTTCTCAAGTTTTGAGAGCTTTTGAAACTATTTCTTATAAACCTTAAGATATATTAGGCTCCAAACCTATAATTTTAGATTTAGAACCAACCTTCTGAACTAACACTTTCAAGATGAGATATTTTAGAGGAAGAAGTCTAGAAATTTTCAGGAACTCATCATAGATGCAAGAGAAAAAATGAGATATTGAGATTCAGATACTCTTACCTTGCATTTTTCTATTGAGGTATACTCATGCCATGAAGTATAGATTTGTGACATCTTCTAGCTCATCATGACTTTTTGACCTTTTCTTTATATCTTCTGGATGCTCCAGTTTCAACAAGCTATTCTTCTTTAATATGAAATCTTTTAGTGATACCATGAACTTGGGATAAAAAGGTTCAAAATATCCCTTCTTATCACAGATAGCATGTTACTCTTTCAATATATTCTCTGCCCTTTTTTCATCTCTGATATAGATGACTTTACTTTTCTTAGATCCCTTAAGGCTTTTGACATTTTACAAACATAGAGATCTCATCTCTATTATCAATCTCAAATACATCATCAGATTCATCCTCTTTAGCAAAGGTTTCAACAACTTTCATTGCTTAGACTTTACAAAACTTCTGAAATGATGACTTTAGGGCCAAGGACAAACTCTTCCTTTATGAATTCATCATGTATAATAGAGAGCTTGACATTGTGGGTTTTAAGGTATCCAAAGGAAGCATCCATGATAAGAGTTTGAATATCTTTTTATTAAGAGATGGCTATCTCTTTGGGCAGTCATCTGGAGGAATGCTTATAAGTATTCTCCTAACCATTTTTGAGGTAAAATTCTATTTGCCAAGATCTTCAAGTAGCATGTGCAGCTGCCCTTATATTCTTACTTATGACACAAGCATTGATATGATCATGTTCAGATTAGCTTAGTGCATATTTTAGAGATGTATCTCCCGCCTCCTTGAGACTCCTCTTTGTCATAGATAATGCCTTATCAGATTAAACCACGATAGAGGGAGACAAACACATGAGAGAGTGTTCTGCCCGTGTGGATAAACTGTGTCATTTTGTCCCTTTGATCTTTATCCTCTATAGTTGTTAGACGCTCAACCCCTTAGAGACCTTGTTCTGATACCACTTGTAGGTATGAAAGTGCACGAGAAGGAGGGTTGAATCGTGCTTTACTCCTTTTCGCATTTGAAACATTTAAAGAAATACTATCAAGCACTAAGCTTAAGTGCAGTGGAAAACATGTTAGCGTTTCAGAAAGTAGATTTTTGAAGGATAGAAAAGTAAAGAACAGCCAAAATGATATATCATAAATTATTAAAATATACAACATAGCCAAGAAAGTAAAGAAGATCAGGGATAATAAGAAGTGACACAAGTATTTTTATATTGGTTCGGCCAAACAAGCCTAAATCCAATACTCAATATACGTTGAGGTTCCACTAAACATCTTTCTCAAATTAGAGAAAGAAACTGGATAGTCTTTACATTAGCCTTCCCAAGCTCTCACTTATGACCATGGACAACCCCCACCGTCATAAGTTGAGTAGTTATTCACCAGCCTCTCCAAGCTGAACCTTGAGTAGTCTTGTACTAGCTTCTCCAAGCTAACCCATGACAAGTAGACAACCCCTACCGTCATGTTAAAAGTAGTTATTAACCAGTCTCTCCAAGCTGAACCGAGTAGTCTTTCCTAACCTTTCCAAGCTGAACCTTATCAAGAGACAACTCCTACTATTACATTGAAAGTAATTATTCACCAGCCTCTCCAAGCTGAATCGAGTAGTCTTTTCCAGCCTTTCCAAGTTGAACTGTGACCAGGAGACAACCTCGACCTGTCACGTTGAAAGTAGTTATTCACCAGCCTCTCCAAGTTGAACCGAGTAGTTATTTACTAGCCTCTCCAAGCTGAATTGAGTAGTATTTCCCTAGCTTCTCCAAGCTGAATCAAGAGTTGCAAGAACACCTTACTATCGTGTTGCAAGTAGTTTTACATTAGCCTCTTCAAGTTATTTCACACTGATCACTACCGGATCAAGGATACAAAGGTTTATGTTTGGGTTGCCACTCAAACTAACCTACACTCAAGTTTCCTTAAAATATACATGAATAATCCTAGGATAACTTGAATGACTTCTTCCCCATAACTCTTTCTAGGAAGATCATATAACTATTCAAGAATGTGGAAAGAAGATTTTTACAAGTAAGGAAACTAATTACATGATGATATGATATTCAAGAAGTTTATGATTTTATCAAGTCTAGGCTAGGAGTTTAGGCATTTGAATGAAAGCTTGAGCTCTCTTGAGATGGAAATAAAGGCTGCATGAAAATGAGGCTTGAAGAAGAAGAAATTTGGCTTCAAGGAGAAGATTTGTGTGATGTTTATCTTGTAAATAAGTTGGAATGTAATATAATATGAGTGGATAATTCTTAAAGAAAGAAAGTAAAATGATGGCTAGGATTTAATCATGTAAATTAAGATTAAATCATAGCCTTACACTTGGCTAATAAGGATAACTTTATCTTATTGTAAAGATTTAACTATCTTTCGTGTTAAAAATTGCATACGAAATTTTACCGAATGGGAAAATACCGTATCGTATTCAAACATTGCCCCAAAAATAATTCTAGATATAAAATCTTTATTCCATCCCATTTCTAATCTTAATCCTATAATTTCTCAGTTTCGGTATTTTCTGTTCCAATTATAAGGTTTTAGCTGTTGGAGGTCGTAAGGCCTATAAGTTCACTATTCACCCTGGCCTGAAAATTTTCTTTTTTGCTCGTTGGGCCATCCTTATCATTACTATGTCTATTAGATTTTCGAAATTATGACTAAAAAACTCAAATTGATTTTTAATAATTTTTAGGGTGTTACATTTATGATGTTAAGAGTGATTTTTAGAAACGGCGGCACTTATTAAGTATTGAAAAGTGAAACTTTACACTTTGACCCCTAAAATCTAATAAAATTGGCCAATGGCCCAAAATGATTTTTATGATGATTTTAAATGATTTTTAAAGTAATGTGGGCCTCTTAAAAGTATAAATTAATTTTGAAGGTCATTAGTTTTGAGAAAAGTGTTCACTGAGAAATTTACACTTTGACCCACAAACTTTTAAAAATTTTAGTTTTGACCCCCTTTTGAGGGTAAAGTATAAATATCAAGGACTTGATGATATTGATGTGGATGATATGTTATTAGAAGCTATGTTCATATGAATTGTGTGGAAATTATATGACTTGAAGTGACTAATGTGAAATTACGTATTGATGGCTATGCATGCTTGATTCTTTAATTATGCAAGTAATGATTACTATCTACATTGTATATATATCCTGTTGAACATGACATATGCATTAGTTGAATCCAATTCTTGATTTTCGGCATATTGGGTAGAAGCATGTTTACCTTTCAATTAGACATTAATAATAACATGGTTGTGGATATATGCAAAGACGAGATGCATGCTTATGTGATAAATGACATGATGATTTGTGGCATGTTATGATTATGAATGAATAATTGAGGTGCATGATTGATATGTTGAATAGCAAGAAGCAAATTTGGGGAAACTCTATTTCTAGCCATTATGCTGTCGGATTTCTGCCAAATTTATGGACTTAGAGAAATTCTGAAGTTAGTGAGCATGAAAATGTTAAATGATGAGTTATGATAATGGATATGATTATATGCTCATGTTTGCATCTCCAAATTACATGATAAAATTAAAGGTGACAAGAAACACATGGAGATTATCTTCCAGACTCCATAAATTAATGGTTATGGTGGAGGTGATCCAATAAGGGTATCCTTCAGATTCCATGAATTAATGGTTATGGGAGGTGACCCAAGGAGGTGAACTTTTAGACTCCAGGAAATAATGGTTATGAAAGGTGATCTTATGCCCTTTATCCCATACTCTGGAGTAAGAAATAGCTTATCGAGAGGATAAGTGTAGGCTAGTAATGACTAGCTAGATATGAGCTTATAACCTTAGAACTCTTAAAAGGGAGAGAGTGTTAAAATGGCCCTTATGAAAGATTAAGAAAGTTGAGTCACCTAAGAAAGGAAAAGAGGAAAGTTGTAAGTTGTGGTTGTTCGTGTTTCTTATGCTTCTATATTATGTCAGTGTATGTTGGAATGTTGCAAAAGATATTGACATGCATTCGTAATATGGTATGATGCATCCATGATGTAACATCTTCCCAAGTACAACATCATTCTTAAGTCATGACATTATACTTAGGAGTTGTTACATGTAAATTATTGGACCTTTCTTAAATATCTATAACAAGATCGGGTAATTCATGTAATAACTAAGTTGTAATTCTATTGGAATCATATAAAAAGGAAATAAAATATCCATTAAGTATAAATACAAATATAAGAAAAAGCTTTACTATGAGTTCTTATATATGTCTATCCGTTTACATAATTACAAACATATGTATATAACAAAATAAAGTCAAAAAGAACTGCAACTATCGGGTTACTATATATCTTATTCTTCTATGGTGGTGGCTTTATATCTCCCCTAAGTAATCTGGAGACGACGTAAAAACATAAAATATAGGGGTGAGAATCCTGAAATTCTCAGGAGGCATCCCAAAATACATAACAAAATCCATGTTATCGTCATCGTCCTAACCACTTTGGTTTATTAAGAAAATGTGAGCATGCAACATATATCAAAGATTCATTTTAAAGTTAAAAAATCATTTTTCTGAAGTGTATTTCTTTTAGCATTCATCACTTAATACACATATATCATAATGTTTAAGTTCATAATAAATCATGCTAAGCAAATAATTCAATATGTTATGAGGATGCATATGATAAATGTAATGATCTTTAATTTCACTTGATACGTCAAAGGGGGTTTCATTATTCTCATGACCATAGAACTCAATTCCATGCATTTTTCTTTTCCTTTAGAAAAGACTTAGCTCATAATGAATGGTATCTAATGTGGATAACTCCACAATGGGTAATTCATACCAAATGGCATTTGCCGTGGATAACTCCACGAATGGGAAATGGATTATTTATCAGGACTAAGCCCATTCCTACATGTGATCATCGAACTTCATTTTTTCCTTTCGAATTATACACAATTTTATTCCTAGTCAATACACCTACCGACTCATAATAGGTCTAGGGAAATTCCTCTTTTTGCCTTCCCCTTCACCCAACCTAAGTCTTGTTTTTGTTTTGCCCATATGTTAGAATATGCACAATTGAAGTTCACACATTCTCTTTTGTCACATATATTCATTTATCACCTTTCATTAATGCATGCTCCAATCACATATAAATATTCCTTCACAATGAAATTCTCATTCTTTCCTCATAAATCACTCCTTAAAGTACATGGCATGCATTTATACTCATCATACTTGAATCAAAAGTCATTACATTACCAATTCAAGGTTTGGGGTCATTTCTAACAATTGGGCAGATTTCACACCATTGTAGCACAAATTTATTTGCACATCAAACAATCAATTTAAAGGCTATAAAAATTATCTGAGACACTCAATATGTCCACAAGGTCTTGTAAAAAGTTCAAAGCAAGAATCATTCTCTAACTATGTTAACAAAATTAGACAAATTTGGAGGTCAGAAACCCCTTATTTATAGCCAATAGCCATAGTTCCCAATTTTATTACTCGATCAAATGAACATATCAATTCATACAAAAATTCAGGGTTAGACTTTAATATGTTCTCAACACCCTGTAAAAATTTCAGCGGAAAAATCAATCATTTATTATGGTAATAAAATTAGACAAACTTAGAGCTTCATAATTAGTTGCCTAGACAACTCAACAACGTCTCGGTTTATCATTATTAGAAAATAGTAAAAGTCATTTTTAAGACCCATGAAAAATCATGGAGTTGCCTTATGGTGTTAGCTTCAACATATAAGTTTAATAGCTCATAAAAACATATACAAATACATCAGAAAATTTGTGAACCATAACCTATCAGTGCAAATTCAGAATTCCAACACATGATTCAAAACTTGTTTCATGAAAATGGGTTTGCTAACATCATCCAAGCACTTCACCAAAATTAATACATTAATATCCATATATTATCAACCAATATAACTAAAAAAGTTAAGCCAAATCAATAAACAAAGCATAAAAATATATTTTAAGTAAAAGAGGTTCAAAAGCCCTACTCTTTGGAGCTTTAGAGATCTTGGCCCTAAAGGATGCTCCAATAATGATTTTTCTTACTTCAAACCTTCAAAACAGCACCTAATCCCTCCCTTAAATAGTGAAGAATGAAATATCAAAGTGAGAAATGGTGAGGAATTGAAATTCCAATCCGTTAATTTTGTAGGTGGTGATGAGTAAAATAAGTTTAGTAAAGAGATTTTGAGGTTTTATCAATTTTAGGCTAGGTCTTTGGAGGTTGAAACCTTTTTCATGGCTATTTGAGAGGAAGAAAAATGCAGGCTATGTGTGCTGGAAACATGGCCAAGAATGACAAGTCAAAAAGATGAAGTTTGGTGGCTTTAAATGCTCTTAGGTTAGGTTTTATTTTCATTTAATATAAAATCCAAATTTTCCTAAAAGAAAATAAGATAAATGGCTAGGATTTGATCTTGTAATTCAAGATTAAATCTTATCCTTACACTTGGGCTCTAAGGATAGACATTATCCTTTTATAAAGATTAAACTATCTTTTGTGTTAGAAATTGCACACGAAATTTTACTGATCAGGTAAAACACCATACGGGTAAATAGATATTGCCTGAAAATTAATTTTAGGAATAAAATCTTCATTTCTAACTATTTCTAACCTTAACCCTATATTTTTCAGTTTGGGCATTTCCTGGTCTCGAATCTAGGGTTTTGACTTCTTGACGGTCCATGGGTCCACAAGATTAATATTCACTCCGGCCCAGATTTTGTTTTAACACGTCCATTGGGCCATCCTCATCATTGCTAAAACTCAGACTTTTGAAATTATGACTAATAAAGCTGAAATTAATTTTTAAATAATTTTTCAAGTATTACACATAACATTAAGATTCATGCTAAAAGATACGGGCTTCGTCTAATAGTATTTGAACCTTAATAAATGAGCCTTATTTATGTCAACTATTTTCATAATGAAACTTAAAGTTCCTGGGGATAATGATGATGACATGTGTGGAGATGGAAAATGCTAGATTCTTATATAAGTTTCTCACTTCCTCTTTTTCTTTTTTTTCTTTCTTTGTCTTCAGACAAGGTTGATGGCAATGTTCATGGGCTTCCTGAGATACCCGCATAGGAGTTGTGCTAGTTTGGATCGAAGTGGTGTAGTGAAGCAATAATATAGCCCTCCATGTTTGCAAGTTGCTTAGGGGTTGTGTCATTTTCAAGCACATTTATAGCTTAGTTTCTGGTAGACGTGCACCACGATGGGTTTAGCTATGTCATAGTTATGTTTAGCTTTTGAATTATTGTATGCTCAACCTCTATAGGTGGGCTCGATATATTTGTTATGGTATTATACTTGTGGAATGCCTCTATATTATTATTATTATATGAGACATGATATTTATAGTTAATGTTATGCTATGATGATGTTTTTAGTTTATGTCATACTTTGCTTTGATTTTACGTGTATGTTATGCGATAGATGGTTAAGAATATGTTGATGAGATGCACTATTATTACATATCATATGACGAATACTTATGTACTATAAATTATATGCGACAGCTCTTAGTTTGGTCTATAAAAAAATGGGTCATATTTTTTATAAACTTATTTTCAAAGTTTAAAACCAAGTAAAGTTCTAAGATGAAAAGAGTAACAACTAACAATTAACAATTATACATTCTAGACATATCATGTTGAATGTTAGGGTGTTACACCTCTTATGCATGACTTGCAAGTCTATGTGGCCCTTTGTTGTATCTTTCTTTCTTATGGAAGAAGGAGATCAAGCTAGGCAAAAATTTCTCAAATTCATGCATTGAGAATTGAGAATTCCTTTTAAATTGAAAATCCCCTACTATGTCTTTGTACTTCAAAGAGAAATGAAAATACAAAGCTTAGTTATGGAAATAAGTGAATATCTTGAGGGGGAGCTATGTCTAAAAGAAAATCTTTTTACCCTTTGCTCTTCCTTTACTATGTGTGTTTGTCTTCAAGAGGGAGATTGTTGGATTATGTATCCTAATATGATGACAAAACACTTCATATGTGCTTAATTCTTTCATGGTATCTAAATTATTATATCTTAATTAGCATTCTAATTTGTGTATTAAGTATTTCAATTTTAAATTTTGAAAGATTGACTTTTGTCAATAATTTTGCTTTTGAGCAAACCAATGTCCAAAGTTAAGCACATTAGCATATTTTTGCAAAGAGCACTGCACAAAAGCCAATGACAAAAAGCTATTACCAAATATGGAAAATATTGATCTCTACGAGGCTTTGCTTGTTGATATGAACAAGTTACATATGTTGAGAGCTCTTTGTACTTATAGTGAAGGCAAAAATGGACAAAGAGCTATTCTTGTTTCTCAATGGATACTTTGATCCTTTGACCTTTTGGATAGCTCATCAACAAGGAATATGAAAACTGAAACAACTTTTTTCAGATCTGATCTCAACTCTCCAAGCTTCAACATTCAAAAAATCCACCCTTCTATAAAAGCAAGTTTTAGAGATAACATTCAATATATATAGAAGGAAAGAGAAAAGTGGCCAACACTCCTATCATTCTTGAAGAGCTCTTGCTAAAATATCATTCCTCACCTCTCAATCATTGTAAAGTGTTAATCTTACTTTTCTAAGAGTTTTTTAGTGTTGTATCAGAGTGATATCTTCTTCTTGAGAAACAATAGAGTTATTCATTCAAACCAAAAGACTTATTTTAAGGCTGTCTTTGAGAGAAAAGCCTTTTGTAAAAGCTTGGAGGCTAAGGTAAACACTACTTTGGTTGAGTTTGAGGCTTATTGAAAAGACTACTTGGATTGAGCATGGAGTGGGTTGGTAAAACTACTCTGTGATTGTACTATTTGTACAAGTTTATAGTAAGCAATCTCACTTAGAGGGTGGGAACTAGATGTAAGTTCTAGATTAGAGAATCAAACCATTATAAACTACTTGTCTTCAGCTTCTCTATCATTTTCTCATCATATAACATATTTGCTGCATCTCTTAGTATTTGTATTAAAAGCTTAAAATCGATATTTGACTAAGTGCTTTTGAAAAACCATTTATCTTAGTAACTTGTATATCACAACTTTTTGTTTCAACTATCTTTGGTTGCATAATACACATTTCACTAAGCTTTTAAAAAGGTTTTTCTTAAATCAGTGTTGTGATATATCTTTTAGTAATCCATTTGTCAAAACTATTCTGGTCCAAGCATCATATAAGTTTTCATTCACATCAGTCTCAATTTACTCATCTTTCAAAGCTTTATTACGCCTATATCAGAAAATCTTCTAAGTGCACATAAGACTTTGACATTTGTAGGAAAATTTTTTAAATAACACTTAATTCAATCCCCTTTTAAGTATTATGATACCATCACACTTGAATCCACACTTGTTTGCCCCTAAATTCCTAATAATATTATTATTATGATTTTTCATAACAGTCTCATTAATTCCTTACTAATCAATATAAAAGCTCTACTACTAGTACATAAGAAAATACTAGATATTCAGAATTTTTATCAGAAAATAAATATAAAAATAATATGATATAATTGATAAGTTTTGAATAAGTAGGTAAATCCTACCGTTATATTTAACCAAACCATCAAACTATTGCCATATATTCCGTAAAAAATTTTGGTTATATTGTTTTGGCTTCATAGCGTTACTCAAATCCATATACGAATGTACTTTTAAGTATGTCCAAATATCAAAACTCAAGCAATACCTTACTATCTACGAAACTTAGAGAAGGCGGCTTGTCTCTCTTACCTTTTACTGCAAATCGAAATGGACCCCCATTCCCTAATCCCTTTCAACATTGATATTCGCAGCTCCTACCTCTGCAACTAATCAAAATATCCCTTCCTGCCTAATTCCAAGCATAAAGTTAATAAAAATATCACAAGAAATCTAAAACACAAAACCTCATTGGTCGGTTCGATGTGACCTGGCAGGTGCAGATGCTGAAAACTATCTTATCCTTTCATATCCAAAGTAGCACTTCACTTTATAAATTCATCACAAGTACACAACTTTGATATTCTCGTGGCATTCCCGCTTTATCCCACTAGCTTGGCTTGTTGATTGGAACATTGTAATTTGCAAAACAAAAACCCATTTCCCACTTGATTTAACTAACTTCCAATGGCTCTACAGGCTGCTTCTTTAGTTGCCGCTTCTTTCTCCATTCCTAAAGAGGTTTGCTTCAATTTCTCCTGACAACACATGTTCTTCATGTGAGTCATTTATCTTCTCATATACTTTTCAAGGAGTTAACTGAACTGTTGTTTGGGGAATTGCTTTGTTGTGTT
This sequence comes from Dalbergia oliveri, assembly GCA_030441495.1. Taxonomy (NCBI): domain Eukaryota; kingdom Viridiplantae; phylum Streptophyta; class Magnoliopsida; order Fabales; family Fabaceae; genus Dalbergia; species Dalbergia oliveri. The sequence continues at coordinate 4,696,170 of JAMLFY010000009.1, forward strand.
TGCAGGGAAAGTCTAGTGTATCACTCAGGGACACCACCCTATTTGGTCTTTCATTGTCAGACGCTCTGAAAGCTGACTTCAACTCTTCGGCATTGAGGTGCAAGGTAACTTCATCATAAGCTTTGCCTTCTTATTCCTAATTTGCTATAAAAAATTTTCTATTTATTTCTGAGGACGCTAGTTCCCTTTAGACTTATGACTAGACTTAATTTCAGAGGGGAATTTTCATTCTTTTTTATTTTATGCTTTTGAGAAAATCGACATGTGGTTTCTCCTCTATAATGTTAGCACAAGGTCAAAAATCTAAACACAAGCAGAATGCCATTATTTAGTTATCTTAATCCTTTGTTAGTTTTCTTGGCCAATTTTCTAATTTCGTTGTTTACCTTCTCTATCAGAGAGAATTTCGTCAAAATGTCGGCGCCGTGAAAGCCCAGACAGTGGCGACAACAACCCCAGCAGTTAAGAGTGCTGCACCAGAAGGCAAGAAAACTTTGAGGAAGGGCAGTGTAGTGATCACTGGGGCTTCCTCTGGGTTGGGCCTGGCCACTGCTAAGGCTTTGGCTGAGACAGGAAAATGGCATGTAATAATGGCCTGCAGGGACTTCCTCAAAGCTGAAACAGCTGCAAAATCTGCTGGCATTGCCAAGGAAAACTACACCATCATGCATCTAGACCTTGCCTCTCTTGACAGTGTCCGTCAATTTGTCAATAGCTTCAGGCAATCAGGAAGGCCGCTAGATGTGCTGGTTTGCAATGCTGCAGTTTACTTTCCAACTGCTAAGGAGCCTACATTCACTGCTGAAGGCTTTGAACTCAGTGTTGGGACTAACCATCTGGGACATTTTCTCCTTTCACGGCTATTGCTCGAGGACTTGAACAAATCCGATTATCCATTGAAGCGTTTGATCATCGTTGGCTCAATCACAGGTCTCAGTCATTTGGATGTTTGTTGTGAATCTCAATTTTTATTAGCTAGCATATTTAGGTTGGCTGCATCTTTTGCCCTGCTTGTGGATGTTTAACAGGAAACACAAACACATTGGCTGGGAATGTGCCTCCCAAGGCTAACCTCGGCGACTTGAGGGGACTAGCTGGAGGCTTGAATGGGCTAAACACTTCATCAATGATAGATGGGGGACACTTTGATGGCGCCAAGGCATACAAGGACAGCAAAGTCTGCAACATGCTTACCATGCAAGAATTCCACAGAAGATACCATGACGAAACTGGAATCACATTTGCTTCCCTTTACCCGGGTTGCATTGCCACAACGGGCTTGTTCAGAGAGCACATTCCCTTGTTCAGACTTCTGTTCCCTCCATTCCAAAAGTACATAACCAAAGGCTTTGTCTCAGAACACGATGCAGGAAAGAGACTTGCACAGGTAACAGCAATGAGACTCTTCGGAGATGATTATGAACTTTTTAGGTTGAATGTTTTTATTTAAACATCCTTATTTCTCATTATGAGCTGTTTCGTTTTCGTTTAGGTTGTGAGCGATCCAAGCCTAACGAAATCAGGTGTTTACTGGAGCTGGAATCAGGATTCTGCATCATTTGAAAACCAGTTGTCCCATGAAGCCAGTGATGCAGAAAAGGCTCGCAAGGTCTGGGAGATTAGTGAGAAACTTGTTGGTTTGGCCTAAGTTGCAGCTTTCGGGTTTCAATTTCAATGTTGCTTCAGAGACATTTTCCGAGGAGTTAAATAACATCTCAGAAGAGTGAAGTTCCTTTTCTGACGAGTTTATTAGATGTTTTGCTATCTACTAAACTCCTTTTTCCAGATGGCTGCTGTCCCAACGGTGTTGCCTACTGCATATAAATTATGATTTATGAGAATTGAGAAATACTTGTTAGGGGAGGGTATCCAGGTTGGTACACCAAGTGTAATAAACACTTTATGGAAGCGCGTCAAATAATGAGAGAACGGATAAATGAAACACGATAAATAGTCATTTACAATGGGACCCCATGAGTCACTATTCATGTGAACAGTATTATAAGTGAAATAGTATACAGTGGACCTCGTTACTATTTACTCTAATAAGATAGATCAAGAGAACCACATCAATATTTTAATATGAAAAATCCTCCAATAATTTTGATGAAAAACTAAGGTCAAATTCTAAAAATATTCCACTATATTCAAAGAGTAATTATAATATAGTGTATTGTTAGACTCTCTTTTACTACAATTTGTAGTATTAAAGATCTAGAGAATATACCAAAAACCCCCGTGTATACTCACACTACACTCTTGGAATTTTTTTACACACACTCTATTTTCTCTCACTACAAAACTTACACTGCTTCTTCTTAAAACTGGAACTGCTTTAGCTTGGAATGATTGAAACAATTGCAGCCTCACTTTATTTATAGAGGCCTTTGAGGGGTACTCTGCATATGACAATAATTTCTCGTGATTTTGGTGGAGTACTGTGCATCACATATGAAGTTACTATGCATGTGCATAGTAATTTCTTTTGTTTTTTGTCACCTTTCGGTGGTTGCAATTGCTGACTACAAGCCACCTAACAATTCTCCATAAATTTGGCGCTTTCGTTCACATCCATAAGGTGTTTATTATACTTGAGGTGTCCAACTTTAATATTTCCTAACAATAGTTGTTGGGAGCTGTGCATGGTGATGATATCGGAGAAAAAACTATGCATGGTGGTTGTAATCAAATGTCATTGGTAACAACTGAAATATTTTCTCTTGTCTTATATAGTTTATCATCATAGATTTAACAATTGAAGAGCCTACCTCATAGCAAGTTCAACAGAGGAATTGCACTGGTTATAATGCTGAGATTGGCTACTTAGAGCTAATTCCTTTGAAAAAGCAGCAAGCATTATTAGTTTAAATAGATCTTTTTTTGAAAAAATAAAAGTAATTTAACCCTGCCTTAGGTTTTTAAACGTCCAAGTTACTCTCCTATTGCGCTACAAACAAGCCAATGCAACTTCCAGCTCCAGCCATTGCCAAATTTCTGTTACTAAATGTATATTTGTGTGTTTGGATTTTGTAGGAAAAAGAAAGAAATGACTTGTAATATAATTTTACTACAAGTTCTCCCCTCCAAAATCTAAACTCATAAACATACCCTAAAGATATTACCACCATGGCATGGATATAGGTATCAATAATAGTTATGTATGTGTGTGTGTGTGTTTGTGTGTGTGTTTTGTTCTTAAATATATACAAATTTTTGTTTTGATTTCTAAAAATTGTTTTTTGATTTCGTTTCAAACATTTTCAAAACTATTTGATTTTAGTCTTGTTAGTCTTCCAATGTTAAATATTGAGCCAATGGAAAGTCATATCGTCCAATTCGGTTAGCTTTCAATAACGTTTATTACATGGTATAGCATAATCATATGCATCACAATCAATATTAAAATATGTTATCAGGTAAGATAGGTTCTTGAGTTAGTTCAATAGATTATTAGGGTGAGAGTTTTAAGACATAGGGTTAGGATATGTTACATAGGATTATTGGCGAGTCTAACACTTTAACTTTCAACTTATCAGTCAAGTCACATTATGGTTAATTATTAATTGTTACATCTTTGTCTCAAAACTTAACATGTTTTTCCTTAAAATACAAGTAATAAAATTATGGCTAAAATCCTTTTGAACTTAAAAAACAAAATGCAAGTCACATGTGCGCATTACTATTGGTCAATGTATACATAATAATAGAAATCATATAAACCTCATCATAATATATATATAAACCATAGCATAACATAACACAAACTGAGATAACATATCATAACCATCAACAAAGGTTGAGTATATAATAGTCCAAAAGCTAAACACAATTATAGCATAACTAAACCAATCATAGGTGGACATCCATCAAAAGACTAAGCTATGAATGGGCTATAAGAGATATAATAACCCTAAAGCTATTGCACAAAGAAAAGCTATCTCCATGCTTCCACTTACATTCTATCCGGTTTGTAATGTAACTCCCACGTCATATTACGTATTTACCTTACCACTTGCTTTTTTTATTTTTATTTTTGGTTTGAAATTGGGTTTATGCTTTCTTTATTGAACTTCATTTGCAATTATACATGTCTAAGGAAGACCACAATTTATGCCATTGTCCTCGTCTAGAGACAACATGGAAGAAAGAGAGGAATGAGAAACTTATTCGAAAATCTCAATAAAGCTTCCTGACTCTAAAACAAGCATCATCGTCGTTGTCTTAGCCATTTCGATTTTCATTATGAAGGAGGTGTACATGCGTAAGGTTCAAATTTAAAATTCTCAAAACTATTTATCCAAAATGGGTGTCTTTTAACATGAGTCTTAATATCATGAATGCAACAGATATATCATATATGCATGGCAATGCCTCAAATGCATAAGTAATGCATGAAATCAACATAAGCACATTGTCTATAGCATTAAAGTCTAAAACATAACATGAGGCTAAGTGTATAGTATGAGATAAGTTAAAGAACTAGAATTACTTAGGACATAAAACACAAGATTAAGCATTCAATAGAGCAATCACATAACACATACCATTTATTTACTCTTTAGATGACTTAACATTCAAAATCATGAAATTAGTTAACAAGTAAGGGAAATGGCAGGACAAGCATGATAAGTCTTATAGCATTTAACATGCATATGAAGACATCCATGATACTTTATTTTCTCGTACTTGAACTTTCATGTTACATAACCACCTAAACTAACTATTTCACCTCCCAAGTGACTTTACAAATAACTTCCAAAACTTCACCTTACCAATCGCCTAGAATGAGCTTAACCTAATAAGTTATCGCTAGATTTAATATGGGGTAATAGAGAGGGAAAACATCACTTTCTTGTCTTAACTTTCTTATCATGAGCATGCAATATAAATTAAGACCTTATGAAAATCCTGAGGCATGGACTATACTTGTAAAAGATCTCATAAATCATAATGAGATATTATGTATTCACATGATGATATGATATAATAGTATGAGCCAAATGAGCATTTATTACAATTTATCATCAAATCCCATAAAACTAGACATGCTTATGTACTTCATATAATTTTCTCTAAGTCCACAAATTTGGTGGAAATCTAACAACATAAAGGCTAGGAAGTGGAGTTTCCTCAAATTTGCTTCTTGTCAATTAACATATTAATCATACTCATCAATTATTCATACATAATCTCAACAGGCCACAATCATTATTTCATCAATCAAATAAGCATGTTATTATTAATATCTTATTGAAATATAAACATGTTCCTACCCAGTTGTTAGAAATCAAAGGACAGACTCAACTAATGATATGTTATGCTTAACAGAATATATATACAATACTCATGATTCATAATTTTCAAGATTCAAGTATGCATAATCATCAATTCACATTTAACATATTCATCTCAAGTTATTCAAATTCCAAACAATTCTCACAAGCATAATCTACATAGTGTACCAATCACATCAATATCAAAAAGTCATTAATATTTATACTTTAGTCCCAAAAAGGGTAGAAATGAAGTTTCTATAAGTATGTGAGTCAAAGTGTAAATTTCTCATTTTAACACTTCTCTCAAAACTAATGGTTTTCAAAATTATTATACACTTTTAAGAGACCCAATACCACTTAGATATCATTTTTAAATATTAAAAAAATTATTTTGGGCCCTTGGCTGAATTTGCTAAACTCTAGGGAGTTAAAGTACAAAATTTCATTTTTTGACACTTAGTGAGTTTTCAACAATTCTAAAAATCCTTTTTAACTTTATGAATGACTCTTCACACACATGAACACATGCAAAACCATTTTAGACTCTAATATACTCATTTGTTGAAATCACATATTTGAGGAGTTCAAAGTGCAATTTTTTCATATTTTGCAAACTTGCCTAAACCTAACACTTTTGAATATAGCTTTAGACACCTAAAAATAATTTTAAAAACAATTCTTAACATTTTAAACTCCAAAATAGTGACAAACAATGGATAAACGTAAGGAATAGTAGCAAAAATAGAAAATGAGATAAGAGTTAAAAATTGTATTTTTATCCTTTTCTAGTCACTAATTTCTTTCAAAACTTATCCTAAGACACTTTAAACACAATAAATCATTTTTAAACTTAGAAAATCCAAATTTTGACCTCAAAATAGTAGCCAACTAAGAATGCAATCATAAGGACCTTTCATGTTCAAAAATTATATTTTTAACCCTTATTAGTTTCTAACTTTTTCAAAAATACCTTTAAACACTTTAAACACAAGATACAAGTTTTAAATAAAATAAAAGCAACCCCAAACCCTTCTAGCATGCATGGCTGAAACATATGTCTTCATTTTTAAGAAAGCTCAAAATTTTATGTCATGCTTGAAATTTAGGTATAAAAGTGCATGAGACCAAGAGGGTTGAATCGTGCTTTGCCTCTTTTTACATTGAAACATTTAATAAAAGAACTATCAAAGCATTAAGCTTGAAGTGCAGTGGAAAAGAGATTAGTTGTTGCATAAAGTAGATCTCTGAAGCATACAATATATAATAGAACTACTAAACCAAAATATCAACAGATTAACAGCATAACAGAAAAAGTAAAAGAGATTAGGGAGAAGAAGATATGACACAAAAGTTTTTATAGGTTCGGCCAAACTGCCTACATACAGTGCTCAACACATATTGAGGTTCCACTAAACATCTTTCTCAAGCCATAGAAAGAACAAAGGATAGTCTTTACATTAGTCTTCCTAAGCTCTCACGTGTGACCGGAGACAACCCCTACTATCACAACCTGAGTAGTTATTTACCAGCCTCTCCAACTGAACCAAGTAATTATTCACTAGCCTCTCCAAGCTGAACCTTAAGTAGTCTTGTATAGCCTTTTCAACCTAAGCTTGTAACACCCTAACTTTTAACCTAATACACTTAAGTGGTGGGTTAATCATTAGTTGTCATGCCTTTGTCTAGGACTTAACATATTTTTCTTTAAATACAAGTAATAAAAATACGACTAAATTATTTTTTAACTTTAAAACCAAAATATGAGCCATGTGTGTGTATAGATACCAGTCAATACACGCATAATAATAATAATCAGTAAACCTTATCATAATATATGTATAAACCATAGCATAACACGACATAAACTAGATTAACATATCATAAACCTAACATAATAGCGACGTCCTATAAACATAAAGGTTATCCTATGTGTTGTCGTGAATTTTTGGGTTCGGCTAAGTCTATGAGAATAAATAAAGCCAAGAACTCAAACTCACTTTTTGATCCCAAAGATGGAGGCGATTGCACCAAGGAGGGATCTACCCCTTGGTTATGGGTTCTCCAACAACTTTAAAGAACAAGTTTTGGACAAAGGTGATATGGGAAAGTAGGATTTTATTGATGAACAAGAAGCAATTATAACACTTCAACACCAAAGCATCACAATAAAATATGAAGGAGATAAACTACATCTAAACTAAACTAAAAAGAAAGGAAAAAAGAGAAGAAAACTAAAAGATAAAATATAAAGTTGTGTTGTGTTGATCCTGGGATGCCTTTTTGGACTCTATTGAGTCCTTTTATAATCATGAAGACTTTTCCCTTCACACATGTTAGTCTAGAATGAAGCCCTCAAGTGCTTGGTAACCGCTCCAGGCAAGGCACTCCAACTGCAACTCCAACTGCAGCTCCAAACTCCAAGCAGTTGGAGGCTCCACGCTATTGGTAATGTTCCACAACTGATTGGTAATATTCCACGGCTGATTGGTAATATTCCACGGCTAATTGCATGGCACTTGACTATTCCCCATTATAACCACTCCAACACGTGGCCCACATGCAATAATTGCATCTTCTCCATTTGACACATAAGCCCACTAATTGCAATAACTTCCTCATTCTCACGGCTTACAACACATGGCAACAAACCATATGAATAGTTAACGTGCAATAACCACTTCCTTTATGTGGGTTAATTACCACACACAATCGTGGGCCCAGTTACTCATTTTGGTGATAACATATGCCCCTTCATCCTTGAGCTGATGATGAACAAGAAGAAAGGTGAAGTGATGCATTTGCTAAAAGGATTTAAACTTCATATTCCCTAACAGCTAACTCGTTTGCATTAGCAAATTAATCCACCACAATTTAAAGGCAACTCATTAAAATACTTCAGTTTGGTAGACTTAAATTTGCCTAAACCTTTCCTACATATATAGTCACAGCTGATCCCAATGATATGTTTGTAGCCACCACGGCTAACAAAATTGCTGAACACTAAACTACAAAATTGCAAAGAAAATTGCAAGCCACGTCAAGTATTCATGAACAACAAACTCTTGATTCTATAGCTTTTAAAACAACGGCCGCACAAGAAAATTTAATCTAATGACTACCGTTGTTTTAGCATTGTATGAAACCAAGGATTCGCAAATCAACCTTTAGTCACTTCTATAATAGATGAAATGCATTTTTTTTCAAGAATTTTCCTCCAAACAATGAAAACAAATCAACACATATTGAGCCATTGGCCAACCAGATAAAGTGATATACCTTGGTCGACTATTGTTTGAGGTGGAGATAACCCCATGGTTGCTCTTGCAATAAAATCATCAAGTCCTGGTGACTCAGAAAAAAATAGTTGATCATCTGATAGAGATAGAACAATTATCCATGGCTGCTCTCTAGTGTAACCTACCATGATCCTCGGCTAACTATCATTAGTCGTGTCATTGCTCTTGCAATCAATTGAGTCGTAATCATCAGTTGAAACTAATTTTGGTATTCTGCCCTTTGTTCCATAACCTGGACATTCTACCAAAAACAAATGAAATTACCATGGCTAACTCTAGGCTTTTTATTCTCTCGGCTAATGGCTAATATTGCTCTTTTGCTTCAGCTAGAGCCTATCTTTAGCTGCAATTGATTGAAACCCAAAATTAGCCATTAAGGCAAAACAAAATCAAAATGTTACTTTTAATATCAACAAAAATGCCCGGATAATTTTTGTGGCAATGTTAATAGCTTTCTTTAAAAACTATCACTACTAGCATATCATCCAAAATTAAGGCATGTTCTTCCATTATCTCTCATTCAACCCAGTCATAATCTTCAACAGGACCGACTCTAGTCTTATATCTTCAATTTCCTTGGCTATCCTTGATTCTTTCTCATTAACAAATTACTCCATTCTAGAAGCTTTAATTGTTAATTGAGTAAAATCTGTAAATTCTAGAGAAATCAACCTTTTCTTTAGCCGTGGAAGCATATTTCCTATAGCCATGGCAGCAAACTCACTTTTTGGTAATTTGACATTACATTTGCTCATCATCCTACTGAATTTTTCCACAAAATTAGCCAAGGCTTGCCAATTGTTGCTTAATGTTCATAAGATTGGCTATAGTAACCTCTTGAGCTCGATAAAAACGATCATGGAATACACGTTCCATGTCTGCCCAAGTGTGTCCTGAATTTGACAATAAATTTGAATACCATGTAAAGGCCAAACCAGTCAGTGATAAAGGAAATAATTGCATCCTTAAGAACTCATTTTGCCCTACTTCAAGCACATTGTGCAATGATCGGCTAACATGTTCCATTGTGGATTTCCCATCTTCTCAGAAAAAGTAGTGAAATTAGGAACCTTGAATCCATGAGGGAATGGAACTTTATCCACCCAATTAGGATATGGCTTGCAATCAGGCCTCTCCAACGACTTTAACTCGATCCCATAATTCCTTCTTATAACATCAGCAAGCACATTAGGATCTATCAACTGTGGAGTATCTCCTTGAGTAGCCGTACAACTTATATTAGCCCGAGGAATATCCCAGGCTAAGGTTCAGGCTGGGCGCTGGGTCTGGTGCTAAGCTGCTGGCTCCAAGGCTGGGGCGGCAGGCGGCCGGCTCCACAGCTGGGTCAAGTTCCAGGCTCGTCTCCAGTTCCACGCTGAGATTTCAAACTCCACGTTGATTAGATGATTGCCCCCAGCATTATAATTGACATTATTCCCACTAAATTCACGTGTGACATGTACATAAGGGAATTTTGTTGAATTTCTTGCAATTCATCATGCACCATTGATTCACGTATCTAACAATTGTCTTGATAACCGCTCCATCAAGCCATCAACACCCATTTCCATTTGTTGTTGTATGAAAGAAGTTGACACACAATCGGGTCGCTTTCTTCTTCATCAACATGGATGTTCCTCGCAGAATTGAGGACGTCACAGAAGTATTTTTTCACTTGGAGGAAGCGGAACTTCGGTTGACTAGTCATCACCCAACGGGTGTCCCAAGCACAACCGCATACGTTCTTAACTGGCCTTCATCCTCACGGTTGTGTTGCTTTGGCGTAACAAATGTTGCACTGTTAAGACTCAAATCCATGATCTTCTTACATTGATATTTACCACACAAATCCTTCGGATAGTCCCGGGCGTGCCAATTTATGTTGTCGTGAATTTTTGGGTTCGGCTAAGTCTATGAGAATAAACAAAGCCAAGACTCAAACTCACTTTTGATCCCAAAGATGGAGGCGATTGCACCAAGGAGGGGATCTACCCCTTGGTTATGGGTTTTCCAACTACTTTAAAGAACAAGTTTTGGACAAAGGTGATATGGGAAAGTAGGATTTTATTGATGAACAAGAAGCAATTACAACACTTCAACACCAAAGCATCACAATAAAATATGAAGGAGATAAACTACATCTAAACTAAACTAAAAAGAAAGGAAAAAAGAGAAGAAACTAAAAGATAAAATATAAAGTTGTGTTGTGTTGTGTTGATCCTAGGATGCCTTTTTGGACTCTATTGAGTCCCTTTTATAATCATGAAGACAGTTTTCCCTTCAGCACATGTTAGTCTAGAATAAACTGCCCTTAAGTGCTTGGTAACCGCTCCAGCGCTGCCCAAACTCGCGCGGCAACCAACTGGGCTGGGCTGCAACTCCACGCTGAGCTGGAAGCTCCACGGCTGAGACTGAAGGGTTCACGGATGATTGGTAATGTTCCACGCTGATTGGTAATGTTCCACGGCTAATTGGTAATGCTCAGCGCTGATTGGTAATGTTCCACGGCAATGGTAATGTCCACGCTGATTGGTAATATTCCACGACTAATTGTATGGCACTTGACTATTCCCATTATAACCACTCCAACACGTGGCCCACATGCAATAATTGCATCTTCTCCATTTGACACATAAGCCCACTAATTGCAATAACTTCCACATTCTCACGGCTTACAACACATGGCAACAAACCATGTGAATAGTTAACGTGCAATAACCACTTCCTTTACGTGGGTTAATTACCACACACAATCGTGGGCCCTAGTTACTCATTTTTGGTGATAACACTATGATACTAAGCTCACCAATAAAGGTTGCACATATAATAGTCCAAAGCTAAACATAACTAGAACAAAACTAGATTAGTCTCCAGTACATGTCCATCAAAAGACTAGGCTATGAACGGGTATAAGAGGCATGATAACTCTTAAGCTAATGCCAAAAGGAAAGCTATCTCCATGCTTCCACTGCGACCTCTGCTCCAAGTAGGTCACGTGACTCTCATGTCCACACCTTAAAGAAGATCACGAACAACACCATCATCCACATCTGAAACGACATGGGAGAAAGGAGAAGGTGAGAAACTTATTCAAGATTCTTAGTAGGGCTTCTGGTTAACACAAGTGTCATTGTCATCATCTCCAGCCACTTTAGTTTTCATTATGAAAAAGATGTACATGCATAAAGTTCAATTTTTAAACTTCTCAAAATCCTTTTATTAAAGTGGGTGTCTCTTAGCATGGGTCTTAATGTCATGAATGCAATATATATCTCATGTATGCATGATAATAACTTAAGATCATAAGTAACACATGCAAATAACACAAGCATACTTACAACATGAGTTGGTAGCATTTAAATCTAAAACACAACATAAGACTAAGTATATAAGCAGGAGATAAGCTAAAAAACTAAAGTCATCTAGCACATATCACATGATTAAACACAACAATAGCACAATAATGTAATATATATATATACATCTTTACTTTACCTTCTTAGGTGACTTGACATTCAAATTACGTGATTGAGTGGCAAGTGAATGAATGCATAATAAGACAAGCATGATGAGTCATATAACATTTAACATACATGGGAAAGCAAGAGAACCCATGATACTTTACTTTCTCATAATTTAACTCTCAAGTTCTTTTCTTCATGACCACCCTCTTACATAACTATCCTAAACCAACCATCTCACTTTCCCTGGCGATTTTATAATGACCACCAAAACTTCACCTCACTAATCGCCTAGGATGAGTTCAACCTAACTAGTCATTGCTAGATTTAATATGGGGTAATAGAGGGGAAAACATTACTTCCTTACTTTAACTTAACTTTCTTATATGAGCATACAACTTCCTTGGATCACCTCCTTTAACCATTAGTCCCTAGAGTCTAAAGGATCATCTTCGTATGTCTTTTGTCATGTTTAATCTTAGCATGTCATTTAGATTACAAATATGGGCATATAATCATAGCCAACCATCATAATTTATTATTTAATATTTCATGTTCATAACTTCATAATTTTTCTAAGTCCATAAATTTAGCAGAAATCCAGGCATAAGGCAAGGGAGAGCTTCCCCAAATTTTCTTCATGCCATAGAACACATCAATTAGGCATCTCAATCATTCATTCATAATCACAACATGTCACAAATCATCATGTAATTAATCACATAAGCATGCATCACATTCTTTGCATATATCCATAAGAGGTTATCATCATTATCTCATTGAAAAGTAAACATGCTCCTATCCAGTATGCCAATATAAGGATAGGACTAACTAATGCATATGCCATGTTCAACAGGATATATCCAACATAATCAAAAACATTACTTACATCATTCAAGAATCAACCATGCATAATCATCAATACATAATCTTACACAATTATTTCAAGTCATATAATTTCCAACCAAAACATTAGAACATAGCCTTCATAACATATCAATCACATCAATATCATCAAGTTATTGATAATTACTCTTTAGCCCAAGAGGGTTCAAACTGTAACTTCTAAGAGTTTGTGGGTCAAAGTGTAAATTTTCCATTTCAATACATTTCTCAAACTAATAATCCTCAAAATTAATTTACATTCTAAGGCCCATACCACTTAAAAATCATTTAAATTCATCATAAAACCATTTTGGGCCAATGGCCAAATTTTGTTAGATTTTAGGGTCAAAATGCAAAGTTTCTCATTCTTGACACTTAGCAAATGCCAATTCTTCTAAAACTTTTTCTAAACATCATAAATGGTATTTTGAATACATGGACACATCCAAATCATTAATAACTCTATATTAAATCCATTTGGCCAAAATTCCATAATGATAGTTTAAAACACAACTTTCGCATTTTGCAAAATGGTCAAAACTAACACTTGTAATTATTCTTTTAAGCACCCAAGACACCAAAAATAATTTTTATAACAATTATTAATGAATTTTATGTATGTGAATAGTAACCAAGTGGATGACAATGCTGGAACAATAGTGATCAGTGCCAAAAATTACTATTTCATAAGCTTTAGGAAATTACATTTTGACTTTTCTAATTACTAGTTTTTCCTAAAATGCTAAACATAACTTTTACAACACTTGTTAATAATTTTAATGCATGTTACAGTAACCTATAGTAGTGAACAGTAATGAATAGTGCCCAACATTTAAAATTACAAAATAGCTTATAAATTACATTTTTAAACTTTTCTAGTTACTAGTTTTTCTCAAAAGCCATTCTAAGACACTTAAAACACTTAAAATCATTTTGTCCCTCTTAGAAATTAATTTTTATCATTAAATCAGTAGCAAAACTTAAATTTTCATAAATAAGATTTTTCACTCACTTAAAATCACATTTTTGTCTATTTTAAATTCCTTATCTCTTTCAAAATTTCTTTGTACACATAAGACACAAGATTCAAGTCTCAAAATAAAATAAAACCAACTTTAAACCCAATGTCCCCATAAGGCCGAAATGCATATATGGATGTGTGTCCATGATTAAAATTTCCATTTAAGACAAAGGGACAAGTCTTGAGCTTTAGAGACTTAGGTGATGGTTAGAATCATAAACATGTCATACAACTCATTTAAGTTTTTAACATTTAGGTGACAACTTGAAAATATAAACATGATATGCAAGACTTGAAATATAAATAGAGTGCAAGTCCATTTTTAAGTCTTCAAGATTATAAGGTGATATCATGAAATGCAAGACTTGAAATGTAAACATGAAGATGCAAGTTCATGTTTGAGCCTTTACCATTTAAGGTGACAACTTGGAAATATAAACATGACATGCAAGACATTGAAATATAAACATGAATATCCAATACTTGAAATATAAATATGAATGCAAGTCTATTTTTACATCTTATTAAAGCTCATCAACTCAAGACTTTAAAGAATGAAACTTGCAACCCCATAAATCTCAACAAAATGAAAATGAGTTTTAGAGTCCTTTATTCCATGGTTCAAAGAACCTCATTCTGGATTCATTATCAAACTCAAAGACAACAAGGAAACTAATTGAGCATTCTTTAACCTTTTTCTAAAGAAAACAAAGAATCAAACTTTGGGCTTTAGAGGTCATGAACATGATGGCCTCACCACCATCATCAAGAACCATCATCATTAAGCCATAGTCTTGACTTTCAACAAAGAAACCAAAAAGAAAAAGAAAAGAGAAAATAACAGGAAGAAAATAAAATAAAATCCTACAAGAAGGTTTCTTGGTTGCAAGAGAGAAAGATTGGTCCTTTGTGTTGAGATGAGAAGAAAAGTCTTCTCTTGGGGCCAAGATGAGTTTCGGCCAAGAGGGAAAAAAATGGAGGAGGATTTTTCTTGTGTTCTTGTGTATGGGAATGGAAATGTTAGGTGTTTAGGAGTTAATCTATGGTGGTGGTGTGGTGGTTTGATGTTTGTAGCTTGAATGGAGATCAAGAATGGAGGTTCTTGAAGGTTGAAGATGAAAAGGAGGAAAGCTTGAGTTGAGAGAATAAGAGTGTTTTTTGACAAGTCTTGATAAGCAAGACTTCACCAAAAAAGTAGATAGTAAGAATGAGAGTTTTTGTAAGTGTATGAGTGTTGAAAAAATTAAAATGAGAGAAAGAAAGGGTGTGTGTAACCGCGGGAACTTAGGGAGCTTAGGAGGGAATTTTCATTTCATTTGGGTGTGAGAATTAGGGTTTTTAGGTAATTGTAGTTAGGGGTTTGGTTAGAAATTGATAATTTGATATTAGGAGTTATAATGTAGTAGTTAAGGCTTTCAAGACATGTTTAAGGAGTGGTCTTGCATGTTTAGTTAAGTCAAACTTGATTAATTTGAATTCAAACACCAACATATGTCCTAATCTTTAGGAAAGAAAGAAAAAGAAAGTGATTTTTTTCTCTACTTTATGTTTTTGGGTCTCATAAGCATTCTTTAAATAAGAAGGGGGTTTAAACTTTCCTTAAGCAACCTTGGACCCTAATTAACCTCAAATAATTATTTTGACTCAAGATTAATAAATAAAATTAATTTATCTTTCATTATAGCCTAATATTACCTATATTTCCTTAATTACTTTAATTAAGCTTAATTAGCACTAACTAGAGGTACAATGATATTTTCACAGAAACTCCCTGACCTCCGGGACCATTGCAATATCACATACACTCTTTAATTAAGATTCTCAACTCCAAGTGACGGTTAGCGGGCGTCACTTAATCCTGTGTTAAATTACCTCAAGGGTATTTGGTAATTTTATGTAAGAAAATCTGGAATTAAGATTATCACATATATGGTCATCCAAACCATATTTGTCCTCTTAAAACATCAAACTAACCCTTTGAGGATCAGGAAACAGGTTCCTCGATCCCAGGTAAAAAAGATCTCAAGGGCATTTTGGCCATTTTACACGCAGGAAAAATTGGGGTGATACACACGTGATCAATGAGAACCGTGGTTAGTACCATGATGGCTTCTATGGTTTTCGACTTTTGGGGTTATGGGTTAGAATGGTGTAGGCCATGATTGGGTTCCCAGGACTTGTTCTTCCTTCTGTGGCACCTTAAGCCTGAGCAAGTTGGACTTTGAGATAGCCTCGGTGACTATCAACATACCCAACTGGAAGATTCCCTCCTATGGTGTTCAAACTTGGTGACAAGTCATTTCTTCCTCTTCTCGTCGGAGCTTGGCAAGACTTTGTTCTCACATGTGCCTTTCTTTTGCGAGGCTTTCTTCCTTTCTTTTGCCCTAATCTTCCTCCACCACAATCATGGTATCAACATTGCATTGCAAATCCCAAATGGTCATAACCTTTCCTAATGACCTTGAGCATTTATATTATGAGGGAAGAATTTGCATCTCCAATTTCTTGCGTCATTTGTCCCATCATGGTTCATATGTTTGTGATTAGTGTTGGGAACCTTGTCCCGGTTCAAGGTATTAACCCAAGAGGTAGACTCCAAGGTAGTGTTCACCTCGACCTCATGGAGGTTGTTCTCAAGAACATGGTGGTCTCCTCTATGCACCTCAAGGGAATCTTCAACAAAGTTGACATGGT
Source organism: Dalbergia oliveri (assembly GCA_030441495.1). Classification (NCBI taxonomy): domain Eukaryota; kingdom Viridiplantae; phylum Streptophyta; class Magnoliopsida; order Fabales; family Fabaceae; genus Dalbergia; species Dalbergia oliveri. The sequence continues at coordinate 4,712,803 of JAMLFY010000009.1, forward strand.
AGTTCAACATAGACAAACAAAGAACAAAGGTAGTCAACATTGCGTCCCCATATATGATGCCAATGTAACAAGGTGGAGTAATGAAGGGTTTAAAATGTACCTCGTTACCCAGAGGGTAATCAAGTTCGAGAACTCAAGGTGAATGAGACTCTTCTGTTCTCTAGAGTGAATACGAGTGTTCTTACAAGGACTCCACCGAGTAAGTAACTAAAGGCTCCAAGTGGGTATGAGTATGCAAGTAAAAAATATACATTTGATCTCTGTAGTTATTATAGAAGTGGCTCATAGGTGGTCCTCATGGTTAAAAGGCTAATCATGGCCCCCATTTTATAGTCCCACATTTTTCCATTCATAGGCAAAGTAGGAGAATAGATCGTGGCCTGGTAGTGTTGCCACGTGGAGGCTCACTGAAGTTAGGTGGGGTGAGTACTTGGATCTCGATGGTCTGGCCTATTAGGTTAGGCCTTAGTTATTGGGCTTACAATGGTTCACTAATCTCCTCTAGACTTTACCCATAACAAGAGCATTGAGCATTTGTCGATTCATGAGGTTTTTCTCTTCAAGTTGGTAATACAATTTGCGTTGTTTGCCCCCTTTTCCTCTTCTTTATTATGGTTATATGTTGTAATGATGTTGAGATGCGTGATCATGATTAAGTTGGCTAGATGTGTGCTGGTTGACTAATTGGCATATATTTATCCTTGTGGAAATTGGGTAAGAGTTTGGGTTTTAATTTTAGCCCTAAATAAAGTGTGTTAATTGCATGCTTTTATTTCCTTATTTCTCGTCTTGATGGTATGTGGTATGGACGTATGAATATGATTCATGTACCATGAAAATTAAGTTTTCCTATTTGTGTTTGTAGCTTTATGAGCATGAGTGTGATTTGGGAATTTGAGGGATTAGGATTGGGTCCTAGGTTGAATTTCTTTGAGTGCTAAAGATCTCGGCTTAAGGAGATTAACCTCATAGCTAAGCAATTTATACTTTGATGCTAATGATTGAATTGACATATTTTCATTAGGAATCTTGGGCTAGGATTCTTTATTTGTTAGTCTCTTTTATTTTGTTTGCCTTGTTTTAATTTCTTGCAATTAAATTTCACAAAACCCCTTGTTCATCTAGTTTATTAATTCACTAATATCATTGGGAGATGACTTGAGTTGTACATGATTATGCTACGTTTTCTTACAATTCAATTATAAATAAATTGTTAATTTGTCATAGCTAGAGTCGCAACACTCTAGTTTCTACAAATGCTATGTGATGAAGATCGATATGCAAAACTATGGGAAGACACTTCATTAACTCTCTAACAATGGCGGCTGAGGAAAGATTTTGGTTGAACAATAGCAACCTATGAGATATCTTACATGATAAATTCAGCCACCCTATGCAATGTTGCTAGCTAAATTTTTTTCCTACAAAAGGAAGAGATTAGAACAAAATGGAGGAAGAATTCAAAAGGAAAAAGACATGGGAAGAGAGGAAGAAGTTAATAAAGGCATAGGGAAAATGTTCCGAGAAAATTGTTTGGCTCTTAGCATAGGTAAGTGTCTCTAACTCTTAGGGAAGGATCCAATTGGTCTCTCCTAGTTTGAGACCAACCTTAGTCACCCTTAAATTTACTAAAATGACCTTAAATATTTCCTTCTTCTCAAACCTAACCTCCACCACCATTCTCCAAACCCAATACTACCCATCCTCACTAGACTTCATCATCATCAAAGATGAGGAAGCCTTCTTAGAATAGTTGCCTAACCATCATCTCTAGGGAAAGCTTACCCAGTTGACTGAGACAAGTCACGGAGACATTGGAAGTAGGACTCTAAAAGTAACCTTTGAACCAGGCGCCATGAGGAACAAGTTGAACTAGTCGACACAAGCAAAGAATAGCAAGGATGGAATCATTGCCGCGGTGGCTTCACCTACCCTAGCTCCTCCACTTCCCGACTCCTTCACTTCCTCTTTGAGCTCCACCTCTTGTTGTGATGCTAAGTCTCACCGGGGTCCAGATGTTGCGATGACTCAAATGGCTCGGACACCTCAATCCTGGCATCATCAGACATGGAACAACACTTGTGGCGATGCTGGGTTTTCACCATAAGGTGAAGGTGGTTTTACGTCTTCGACCTCGACAACGATGGTGACAATGTGGATGACTATGATGTGTTTTCTGGCGAAGGAGTGAGCTGGAGGAGGGGAGATGGATTTGGTGGCACTTCCAATGTCCACTATCATTATTAGTTTGAAGATATATTTATTGAAGTGTTTTCCTTTTCTTAAAAAAATTTGTTGAATTTGTGTGGTATGGAATTCAAACTTCACTGGCTAATCTTAACAATTCTTAGTTCTATTGTTTGTTATTATTTATGTTTATATTTATTTATAACAAAATGGGAGACAATGATTGTGGTCATGGTGGGTGCCCTTGGATTTATCAATAATGGCAATCAATCCATCATCCCTGTTATGTACCGCTTCCTTTGATAGTGGAAAGGGGAAGTACAAACACAAGGGATAACAAACTTGAAAAATTGGTGGGTTGGGTAGATGCTTATAACAAGAGAAAAAAGATAAGGAGGATAGATTTGTGAATTTGCATAACTATTTAATTTTCAGGGTTAAAATTATTCATTTTATATGTTAAATCCAAATCATTCATTTATTTTAATATTAAATCTAACATAGTTGAAAGAAGGGAGTAACCATAGTCTCAAACAAAGGAGAGACCAATGGATTGTTCCCCTAACTCTTATGTTCTTTGATAAGTATGAATTTCTATACATATTTTTTACCCTATTCTTAGTGTCATATCTCTCTTTTATGCTTAATTGGATGCATTTGCATCATGTTTGAGTTTGGATATTGATTTGAGCATTAATGAAAATTTCAGCATAATTACACTTTTGGCACTATTTTGTATTTTGCACTTAACTAGAGTTGTAGACCTCTAAAACTTATGCTCTTTGTCTTGTAGGAAAGCTAAGAGGATTATCTACAACTTTCATGAGAGCTCAAAAGTTAGATCAAAAGTCTAGCTAGTCAAAATAAGCCAAAAGTTAGAACTAAGGTGCTAAATTTCCAGATTGGGCATGCTTCAATAATTAGGGTATATCTTCCTCATACAAAGTCCAATTGAGGCAAATAAGGTGTTCATTTTGAAGCAAAGAAAAAGATATACAACTTTCATGAAGGCACCAAGAGCTAATTCGGTCATCTCAAGGATCAAACATTTGAGAAAACTAGCTCAGCAAGCTCAGTTGTGACCCCATTTCCAAATTTTTGGTTCAAGTAGCGAGCCATAGTCACTGCAGCAAGTCCCTAAAGATCTATGATGATGTTGTACATGTTTTAATGAGTTTTTGGGTCTTTAAATGATCTCCAAACCCTTAGAATAGGAGACACAATCTCTTAGCTCAAAATAACTTAGGTTAGAGTAGTTTTAGGCTTTTCTTCTCTTCTCCCTCTATTCCAATCTCCTCCTCCTTCCTCCAGCCTCCTCTCTCCTCTTCTTCACCCATCTTCTTCGTCATCCACCCTCTTCTTCTCTTATGTTAGGTTTTATTTTCTATTTTTATTATAATTTCTCCATGGAGGAGTGAGTTTGTAACTAGCATCAAAGATTCTCCATGTCCAAGGGTATTGTCTTAAGGGTTGCATATTCAATGAATATATGGTTTGGTTTCTTAATTTTCCTTTTTTTATATTCCTTCCATTCCTCAAGTGTTTATATTGATTAATTGATTGATTATGATATATGAATATGTTAGTATGTGTTTGAAATGAATCTTAATTTTGTATGCTAATTCATGATTGTAGGTTAGATGCATAATTAGGATTGTTGACTAAACATGAATTGGTTGATTGATTAATAATATTAGTTAGCTTAGGAAATTGAGATTAATTATTGATTGATGTTAGACTAATGTAATTGGTGCTTAAGTTAGTATATGCATTTAGGATTCGATATTAATTACTTAGATGATGTATGTTAACCAAATGATTGGTGATTGATTGATTGCTAAGTGAATTATGGTACCAAGGTTGTGTAATTGTATGATTATAGGCACAAATTAGTCACCTACCATGTGTTAAATGAAATGTGTGTGTGAATGATAGATGAATTCTAAGCCTAAGAAATCCTTATGCTAGTACTTTAATTAATTGTTAGTTATTTCTTTGTTTTAGTTTATATTTTATTTTTGTTTGATGCACTTAATGAAAAACCTCATTAATGCATAGTTATTAATTCACCAATATTATTGAGAGACACTTGAGTTGTGCATCATTATACTATGTCTTGTTGCAATTCAATTTTAAATAAATTCATTAATATGTGAGAGCAAAAACGCGTGGCTTTACTCCCTATCATTCTTCGTTGTGCTTTCAGATTTTGCCTCGTTTGTACATCAGCTAAACAACATTTAAACATCAACAATAAATGAATATATTCCACATACACATTGAGAGGCAACACATCTACATGAACCAGTCTTCAAACAAAAATCTTCTCAGTAAAGCCAATCCTTTCCTAAACAGTACGTACTTTCACAAAACAAAGTCAGTGTAGAACAAAGCACAAATTCATTTCCATTAAAAAAAAAATACATCAGAAAAATAAAAAATAAAAAAGAAATAAGAATAAGGAAGAAAGAGTAAGACAGAGACTCATAACCACCGCCACCACTCCTCCATCAGCCCGGCAGCAATCACCTTCATCGCGAACCACCACTGCTAGCACTGCTGCACGACCTCCACGTTGTGGTAGCGCTGCCATTGCGAGCACCTTCTGAACCAAGAACTGTCTCAACCATGCCGCCACCTCTGCCGCACGAGTCTCCACGCAAATCCGCCACGGCCTTGACAGCCGCTAGTCTCCACTGTGCGCCTCCGTGCTGCCACCGACATGGTCGCGATGTGCAGTGGACATCCAGGCTGCAGGCACGATTTCTTTCTCCCTCTGTAAAGCGCACCCTTTGGACCCACAAAAGCCCAAACTCAAACCCAAACCTGTGTTTCTCCCTAATGTTATGGCTTTTTTTTTTAATAAAAGATGTCTCCAAGGGGAGACAGCCTTAATACCAGCAGACAAGGCACCGATGTTTACTGGGTTCAGTCCATAATAATCACACCACCCCACTAAATTGGATCAGTTTAAAGCCATTTAGATGACTCATTGACGTTATCCTCGAATAATAGTGAATTTTTCTACGAGGAGTTGTTCACCAACTGAAGATTTAATAATTTAAAGGCTTAAATTCGTGACCATAAAATAGTCAGGAGCTCAAAAGCTTAGACCCCACCATTTGTGCCAAACTCAATTGCCCCTTAATGTTATGTTTTGTTAGGGAGTGTGCCATGCTGTTTGGCTACCATGCCTCTGGCATTCTAATTTTTGTGTGATATTATTATCATTATTGTTATTTTTGGTCATGGTCAGCAGGTTTGTTGACGTTATAATATAACGTTATGTTTATTATTATTATTGGTCAGCAAAATTATATTGTGGGTCTGGTAAGTTTAGTTTGGACTTTCTTTTTTTGTTTTTTAACCCTAGTACGTTAGATTTCTTTTCCGGTTCTTTAATTTTTATTTTTTTAAGGTTTGGCCCATAAAAAAAGGAAAAAATTAAAAGATAAAAAATCAAAATTAAATAAGTTTGATCTTAATTCAATTTTTATTTTGGTATTTTAGAAACTACAATGGTCGTAATGAGGTTTAAACTTAGGATTTCGTACATATTATCCAAACCTTCACTATTAGACCAATCCTAATGACTTAATCTTAATTCAAATATTTGAGTTTAGTTATGTAGTTGTTTAAGGTCAATTTTTTTATGGCTGAACAAAAAAAATATTTCCTAAACATTTTTTATTCGAGCAATGATAAGTCATGAGTAAAACATGCTTCCTTCATTATTTCTTGAATCATAAAAGTTTATTGACTAGCCTGTGCTAATTTAAACTTTGTGCAGAAGCATATATATATATATACAAAAAAATTTTAAAAAAATATAAGCCACAAACCCATAAATATTTTTAAAGAGTTATGTGATTTTGAATTTCTTATTGTACTAAAGGATATATAGGAAAAGGTAATTATTTCAAGATAAAATTTTATTTGTTTCTAGCCTTTTTTAAATTAAAATAAAAAATAAATGAATTTTTTTACTTGCTTCATTGTAATAATTTTGTCCCAATTTTCCTTAAAAAATAAAAAATCTTTCCTTATTTCACCAAAAATAAATAATAATAACAATAATAATAATAATAATAATTAGACTTGTTTCGTTGTAGATATTTTTGTCTTAACCTCTCTCTTTTCTTAAAAAAAAACCTTTTCTATTCACTCCAAAATATAATAAACAATTATTTAAGGTTATTTATTAGGGATGTTGTTAGATTAAGTTCTTACATTTTTTCTATGCAAGATTAATGCGGGAACTCAAATATGATTTTCATGACACTTTTTTTAAATAAATGGATTTTTCTAATATTTTTTCAATCCAAATAAATCTTGGCAGTGACTCTATTTTTTATTTGAAAATTTCCTCTTTTTTTCCGTTGCAATCTCTTTTGCGACATGTGTTGTTCTCCATCAAATGTGATATTGAAATTGAAAGCAGTAATGAAGGGGATGGAGAGAGGGAAAATTGATATTTATAGCCAAATTTTTTCATATTATATATAGAAAAGTTGTTGCACATTATTATTATTATTATTATTATTATTATTTGTATTGTGTTGCCCATTATTTAAACAAATATTCATAGGGGCAACGCTATAGAGAAAAGACAACAAATTTAACATGGGTAACGACACACACAATCTTCTATCGCATTGCACCACCCACTTGCTTGGTTTCCATGCTTGTTCTGACAATCACTATTGCACTTAGCACCACTTGGGCAGTCTTGGTAGAGTGTTTCATCACACCGTCTTGCCTCTGTAATTTTCAATAACCCTCCATTTTCTATGTCAAACATATACAAAGCATATAAAATTTTCCATTCTCGATTATATAACTAAAACCCATAAAATTGTTTAAAGCAATCAAAAAGCAAGCAAAACATATTTAAATATTGCCAATCCATGGGCAAAATATACCTATACCAGTTGAAAGAACAATGAAAGTGATCAAAACCAAATATATGGCCTTCATCTTCAACATTGTTCACCTTTGCTCAAGTCTGACAATTTTGTTATGTGAAACAACCCACACCTATCTATATCTATATATATATATAGTAACCAATATTGCCTTGGAATAGATTTAATAATAATAATATCATTTAACGTCAAGCTTTTTATGGCATTTTTAATTACAACTACAAAGGCAAACTTCCATACCAAAAATGATAGATAAATTGAAGTAAAACAAATATTTTATATAAAAATTTTCTGAAATTTGTTTTGCTTTTATGAACATTTTAAAACCCATAGTATTTTATATTTGCAAAGGAAGAAAACAAAAAGAAAATAGAACCTTAGGTATTTTAATGCATACCTCATATTAATCCATTTGTTGACTAAGATGATGTAAAGCAATCAATTTCATATTCAGACTTTAGCGGTTCAATGTTTTGTTGACAAAGATGCAAAATAACAAATTAATTTTCTATGTTTCACAATTTTGAATTATATTTTCTTAAATAGATTAGTTCGAGAAAAAATAATTTTGTAATCTGGATTCAATTTCCTATTTTACATCCATAACTTTTGCTAACTATGTAGTAACTCTTATAACACTTTTGTTTACTTTTATGATTATTTATATAGTGGGTTTGGGAAAATAATTATTTTAACTTATTACCTTTCCAAGTTTAAGTATATCCATGGCTTAGGTAGGATATCATTGTGATGTTTGATTCATATAGTCAATCCCATCTGCTTGGATAATGCTTTGGTTATTGTTGTTCTTCTTATTTTACTCATTTCCCATTCAAGTATCACTTTTTCATTTTTCAAACAACTCTTTCATGAGAAATACTTGCACATAATTAGTGTATGACAAAAGTGATCCATTTACAAAGAAGAAAAAATAGAATTACTAGATAAGTGATCTATACCAATTTACTCCACCTAGCATACTGCTATTACATTATGTGAAAATATAATTTTTTTTTTGATAATATAGAATTGCTCTTTAAAATAATAAAAATGCCAAAATTTTGAATAAATAATTAACTCATACCCTACTGCTTCAACCAATCCCAAAAAAAAAGAAAGAAAATACTTCTTTTTACTTTGATGATGACATAATTTTAGATTCTTTTTAATGTTGTTGTGTGGTTATTCATCAACTTATTAGGCTCAAAATGCATTACGTTGGAGTTAAAGATATTAAATAGAAGATTTGATAGAGAATATTTGTATTCTAATAATATTTAGATAAGGGTTTAATATAATTTGATAAATTTAATATCTTTATTAAGATAGAGCATGATCAAATAGACATTTTTGTATCGAATGGAAAATTAATCTATTTAAGAGAAAGATAAATTATTATCATTAAGATATATTTGTAACTGATGCTAATTCCACTGATATTTCAAAATTATCTATAAATCATTCCTAACAATTCATTATTTCAAACATTTTTGGTAGCATATAAATTAACATAAAATATATAAATAAATACATAATTATTGAAACATTAAATTATATTATGTTCAATTAGTATACAGTCAAATGTTAACTAGAAAATGAATTTTATAAGATTAAAAAATATTAGTTAATGTATGACATTAATTTAATGCATAGCTCATATCAATGCTTTTATTGACTAAGATGAGGTAAGGCTATCAATTTCTTATTCAAACATTAGAGGTTCAATGTTTTGTTGACCAAGATGCTATATAACAAATTGATTTTCTAAGTTTCAGAATTTTGAATTATATTTTATAAAATTGATTAGTTTGAGAAAAAATAATTTTATAATCCAGATTCAATTTCCTATTCTACATCCATAATTTTTCTTAACTACATTAATTTAATTCACTCTGTAGTAACTCTCGTAACACATTTGTCTACTATTATGATTATTTATACAGTGGGTCAAGGAAATAATTCTTTTAACTTATTACCTTTTCATTTTTGAGTATATCTATAGTTAAGACATCATTGTGAAGTTTGATTCATATAATCAACCCCATATGCTTGGGTAATGCTTTGGCTATTGTTGTCATTCTTGTTTTACTCATTGCCCATTCAAGTATTACTTTTCCTTGTTTCAAACATCTCTTTCTTTTAAAAATACTTGCACAAAGTTAGTATATGGCAATTTGATGTAATATATAAGCAACACATCATTATTAATCAATGCTAATTATAATTGTTAATAATTGATTACTTAATTACTATTTTGTGATTAGTTGTTTGGAATAGTACATATCTGTCTCTATGTGCATGTGAGAATTAATGCTAATGACAAATTTTAATTAATTGACTACTTAATTAGTATTTTGTGACTTTATAGGTTATGTAATTAATAATTAATTTTTCTATATGAACTATAAAAGGTGATCCATTTAAAAAAAGAAAATAGAATTACTAGATAAGTGATATATATCACTAGTCGTTCAACCTATGCGGGTAATATTAAAAAATAATATGTTAGTCATTACTAAAAGAAATAATAATTTAATTAAATATATCTTATCACAAATTGAATATATAAATTAATTTTAAAAATAAGTTAATAGTTAAATAATTAAATAATGAACAAAATATAAAAGAATATCATAAAATTTAATATCATTTGGACAATTGTATTCAATTAGAACACAAAATTCATCTATAAAATCCTATTCAAAATTGAGACAATAAAATTATGTAACTAAATTCAAATTAATTAAATCCAAGATTAAAAAATTTAATACAATAATAGTATATAAAGGCAAAAAATAGAATTAAGCTTTACAATCTTGATTCAAATTTTGAATTAGCAACTTATAATTGAAAACATAATCATAAATATTTTGTAAATTAGATTTTTTTTATTGAAATATATCAATAAGTTCATACCAAGACCATAATATTCCAATAAAATTATTAGTATTGATAACTAATATATATACATATATAATCTCCAATATTTTAGAAATCTATACCATTAAAACTACCTATACTAACCATCAACATATCTAGTAGTTACGTCATTCATATATTGCGTTAGTATGAATCCAAAAAAGATTATAATCCTATGCTTTCAAACTTCATTACCATATGAAATTAGTCATATCACTTATAGCCAATAAATTGATATCTTCTTAACTATAATATTCTTCTTGGAACAACTTGTACAATTCAATATGTTTATTGAAGGATGTTTCTTGATCATATAACTTGTCCCTCTAATCTTGAACTATTTTCAAAGCTTCTGAAATAATAGGTGAAGACAATTCAAACATGATAATGAACAGTAAAAAAATAAACACCTAAAATAATGAAAAGTATTAAATATATAATAAAAGATGAAAAATATAAATGTAATAATAAGAGAAAAAATATATAGAAATGATGGTAGTAAAAATTATTGTAAATTAAAAAAAGATGTACTACTTATCCGTATCAATTTTGATAACATTGAAAATTATCTTTTTCCCATTTCTCTATATAAATATAGAACTTTGAATTTTCATAACTTAGGATATTCCATAAGTGAAGAATTCTAGCATGAAATTAGTATGACTCATTGTTAGAACTCATATGGGAAACCATATTGATAGATTAATTAATATTATATTACTATATAGATTAATACTAATTATATTATTGTATATAATAAATAGAGGACCATTCTATTAGTTGCAAAGATAAAAAAAAATTATTATTATTTGATTTTATATTATTGATGAGCCATAGAAAGATAGGTATTGATATAGTGGCGGAATGATTGTAGGAAATATAAATTATTATGATATTGTAATTATTACAATTATAGATAGATTGTAAAATAATATGAATTAATTTGTAGAAGATTTAAATTTTATATTATAATATGTGTCGTTAAATGTATTTCTATTTTTAGCGAGGGAGCTTTTTCTAAAAGAATTAAAATTACCAAAAAAATAATACTTGACATTACAATTATTGTTTAATATTCCTAAATATTACATATATAGCTAGGTTTAACATTTTTTAAAAATATTTTAGGTGACGATTTGCTTATTAAATTATACGATGTATTATTTGAACAAATATTTAAATTTTAACTACAATCAGTTAAAATTTTGAATTAGTGACATATTTTAAAATTCAATTTCAATAACATACCCTAAAGAACATCATAAGAATAAATCCAATCAAAACAATAAAACGCATCCATATCCAATCCAATGGTGTAAATTGATAAAAATGTATATTATATATAAAAAAAAAGGTGAAAGAAAAATACTATTTTTCTATATTACACATCATAAGACACATATGCCAAAACTCTAATATTGATGGAGTTGTTTGAAAATATATATGATAGGAAATATATTGAATGGACAAAACGTTGTAAATTATAGAAGAGCGAATCAATTAAAAGTGAAAAATAGAAGAGTGAAGTAAATAAAAAGGAATATAAAGCTCAACTCGTACTATGTTCCTATGCATATAAAAGGCTGAAAAATACAAAATATTTAAAAAAAGATATCAATCTTAAAAATTCAAACAATACTATTTGTTTGCCACAATTGATATAACAATGTGTAATAAAATAAAAGAATAAAAATTTACAATGAAAATTATTGGAGAATGAATAGATTAGAATAGTAAAAGAGTAGGAAAGAAAAACAAATTTAGAGAAAGGAATGAAACTCATCTAACTTAAAAAAAAAAAGAAATGAATAAACTTGTCTTTGAACATGAGGCAATGTTTGATGGCATTAAAGCTGTCATCAACAATTGCAAAAATTCCATAATGGCCATTAGTGAGAGAGAGAGGTGAGAAAGAGAGAATAAAAGATATCTTATAAGAAGGAATGCAAGAGTTGTAGAATAATGATAAGTAAATCACAAAATGAAATCAACAATACTACTTATCAATAGTAAAATAAGATAAAAACAAATTAAGATAACAATTGAGGGCAGTAAAAAGTAAATAATTATAGAGTTGTTCACATGGAAAATTTCAAACTGATATATGAAGACAACAAATAAAATAACCTAACAAATTAAAACAATATGAGAGGTGCTTGTTATAGCAAAAAATGACCTTAATAAAAATTTATATTGAAAATTTGAAACTTAGTATTTATTATTGTATATATGAAAATATTATACATTGATTTAAAGTTGATATTAAATTTGAAATTTAAATTTTATATTTTTTAATTAATTAATTATATGAATTTTGAAATATGCCTTCTATTTTTGAAGTAAATAAAGCTTGAAAAAAATAATGAAAAAATGACACATGGTATGTAAATATGGATGAATAAATTTTATAGAATATAGATTTGAATTTTTAAAAAATTCAATAGAGATGTAAAAATCCAGGTAATTAAGCATAATAGTTCTCATATTCAATAGGTTTAGTATTTATTTTAGATTTGATCTTTTTAGAAGTTTTAGAAATATTTCCTTATTTAAATATGATTGTGAATTTTGTAATTTATATTTATTGTACATGTGAAAATATATGAATTAATTGAATATGATTTTTAATTGAAATTCAAATTTTTTTAATTAATTGTATTCATATTATATGAAATGTTAAATATACCTTTTATTTTGCATAAAAGAGTACCTTTTATTTAAGAAGTAAAAATAATTTTCTAAACAATATAAATTATGAGAAATGACACATGGTGAAACAATTTCAAAAAATCTATTATAATAACTTTTTTATAATAGTTGTTTCATTTATCTAATTATTTGTTATTATTAATTATTAATATTATAATTATAGTATTTTAATATTATAATAATATATTTGACTGCCATTTCTTTTATCTTCTCTTTTTTTTTATCATTTTGAAGTTCAATTCTTTTTAATTATAATATTTTGTTTAGCATTATTTCAATTGCTGCTTACAATTAATGCCATAATATTTCATATAGGGTATTTAGGTTGCATTGATGATAGAGAGATATGAAGGTGATTTTTTTTTTAAATAATTAAGATTATTTTTCGCTCTTAGTTTTTCTCTCTTCTATATTTGTGTCTTGATATTTTGTTTGTTTTGGAGTCTTTATACTAGCACGTGCTATTGTCTCATTTATTTTTATTTATTTTTTAATAGTCTTATATGCATAATAAATCAATTCAAGATATAGTACATTAAGTTAATAAAATGCAGTTTTAGAATATGCAAACAAAATATGATAATATTTCTTCAAATATCTATCTTTAATAACAAAAAAAGATTATAAAAAACAATAAAAAAGGAATGGTTTGGTGTCATTCAAAATAGATAGATTATCATATGTATTATTTAAATGATAAAAGAGATATTTCATTAAATGTTGATAATCTCTAATGAGATTAATGATATATAATAATTATGATTGTGATTTTTTTAAAAAGTAATTATAGATTAAAGTTATGAAATTGTGGTAAATTATCCTAAAAATGACACCTGTAAAACTTTCCTCAATATAAGTCTGGAATATTAGTATTATAGATTTTACACCACCTAGCAACTTCTATTACATTATATGAAAATAAAATATAGTTTTTTGATTATATAGGATTGCTCTTTAACATAATAAAAACTAGTTGTTTGACCTGGAAATACGAGATAATAAAAAATAGTTTCTTAATCATTATCGAAAATAAATGATAATTTATTTAAATCAATCTTATAGAAAATTGAGTATATAAATTTATTTTAAAAGTAAGTTAATAGTTAAATAATTAAATAAATAGACAAAATATAAATGTGACATTCTATTATATATCTTATTTTGAATATCATATTTATAAGGTTGAAAATTCTAGTAGATGAATTATAACTAACAATAAAGAGCTTATTTTATGAAAATTTTACACATTTCGAAAGTTGAAATTGTTGAATAAAAAAAAAGAATAACCAGATAATTTTATTATATTACAGTCATTTATAAGGATGATAATATGTATCCATGAGAAAAGGGATATATCTCACACTTCCGTCGCGTTAAGAATTTTGTCTCTTATCCATTATTTCCCTTACGGGTCTTAATTTCCCATTTCCCATTAGGATTTTGAATCCTTACGATATTCAGGGGTTTATTAACAAATTTCAAAAGAAGAAAAACTTTAAAAATATTTTACAATTTGAAACATAAATATCGATAACAACAAATACTATTAATGCAACATAATCAAAATTAAAATTAAAAATGCATACATAGTGCAAATCCAATAAAGATAATTGAAAAAAAAAATGAAGGCGTGTTATCCTTGTCCCTACCCCGTTTAACAAATGGAGACTTCAACCCCATCGATCATTCCTATGAAGATAAAATATGTCCCCAATCCCATCTCCATTGTGGGTAATTTTTTCATGTACCCACTTTCAACTTTTTTTTATCACCCTAACCGTTTATATCTTTTAGTAAATTAAAATATTTAATTTATAAAAATATATTTTCTAATTAATAAAATTAATGAATAAATTTAATTTATGTGATTTCAATTACATATCATTTCTTTGTATATTCTTTTAATAAATTAAAATATGAATTTTAAAATATATATTATAATTAACGTGTAATAATTAGTAAAAAATCATATATAATCCTAATTTACACCATCTCAATTATTAGAGTAGTATATCAATTATTACAATATTATTTTCAATAAAAAGTAATGTAAATATTTATTTTTTAAAAATTAATAAATATTTAGTATTATTATCAAATAAGTATAAATTGTGGAACTGATTTTTTAAAATATTTTAATGTTGAAAAATAGAAGGTTTTTTTTTTCAAAAAAATTAGTATGAAAAGGTGATGAAATTGATAGATTGAAATGTTCAAGTTGTAACAAATTAAATAAGGTGCAGTGAGATAGGTAGATAAATGTATTTTTTTAGTGCATCCAAACAAATAGAATGTGTCAAACAATTTCTCCAATAAAAATGAAAGGCATATCACGATAAAGACATTCCCCCTTTTTAAATTTTCAATATCACACGATTTTTTATTGTAATTGGCACTATTTATATTTTTATCACCCCAATACATTTATACTAATCCATTTTTTAATGATTCTTAATTTTATATTTTTTTTCCATTCTTAATGATTCTTAATTTTAATTGTAGGTCATAATTTTAATGATTCTAATTTTATTGATTCATGTAATCTTTAATGATTGTAATATTTGATTTCATTAATAATTAATAATTAAATTATAAATTAAGTTAAAAAAAATATGTAGACATAAATGTTGAGAAAATGGACCTTAAATAACTATATGAATGATACGTATACCTTAAAGTTCTGAATGAAAGACACGTATAATAGTTTCTATGAAATGACTCTCAAATATTGTAATAGTAGATAATGAATCTTAAATATTTGATTAAGAATAAATTTGGTAGAAATTGAATTTTGAATTATTATCATATCAAAATCAACTAATTAGCAATTCATTAACAATTTGACCTCTCATTTTCTTTAGAGCTTAAAAATATGTTGATCTTAAAAGTTATTTATTTTGAAAATATTTTCTTTTTAATTTTTTATATTACCCTCATAATGTGAGGCTATTAATGATTCTTAATTTTAATTAAAAATCATAATTTTATTGACATGGATCCTCTTTTAATGCAAATTATAATCTTTAATGATTGTAATATTTGATTCTTTAATGATTGTAATATTTGGTTTTATTTTATATGAAAAATAATTAATAAGTAAATTATAAATTATGTTCAAAAACATCTTTAGATATAAAGATTGAGGAAGATAGGCCTTACACTATATAAATGACACGTGAAGCCTAAATCATTATATGAATGACACGTGTAATAATTTCCAAGAAAGGAGTCTAAAATATTAGTATAGTAGATTTTTTCCATTGTTAATTATTCTCAATAATTGAGTTTTTAGTCTATCCAAACAAATAGAAGGTATCAAACAATTACTTTTCAGGAAAAGTGAAAAACATATCACGATGAAGGTATTCCTTTTTTTTTTCATACCACATAGTTTTTTGTTGTAATGGGCACCACTCATATTTTAATCACCCCAATACATTTATATTCAATCATTTTTTAATGATTTGTAATTTTATATTTTTTCTATTCTTAATGATTCTTAATTTTAATTGTAGATCGTAATTTTAATTATTATAATTTTATTGATTCATATAATCTTTAATGATTGTAATATTTGATTTTATTAATAATTACAATTAAATTGTAAATTAAGTTAAAAAAATTCTCTAGACTTAAATGTTGAAAAAGTGGACCCTAAATAACTATATGAATGATATGTGTACCTTAAAACTTGTATAAAAGATACGTGTAATAATTTCCATAAAATGACTATCAAATATTATAATAGTAGATGCAAAAGTGACAAATAAGATTTTCTTTTTTTCCGGTGATGTTTTATGATTGTTTACTCTTGAATAAATAAGTAACCCATGCTACTTTAATCAGTAAAAAAAAAAATACTTCTTTATACGTGAACAAAATTTTAATTTTTGTTTTTATGTTGTTGTCTGGTTATTCATCAATATGTTAGGCGCAAAATGCATTAAATTGGAGTAAAAGATATTAAATGGAAGATTTGATAGAGATTATTTTATTCTAGTGATATTTAGATAAGGGTTTAATATAATTTGATAAATTTAATATTTTTATGAAGAAAGATGTTGATCGAATAGAAATTTTGTATCATCGAATTAAAAATTATTGTATTTAAGAGAAAGATAAATTATTATCATTAAGATATATTTGTAATTGATGCTAATTCCACTGATATTCGAAATGTTCTATAAATCATTCCAAACAATTCATTTTGCAAACTTTTTTGGTAGCATATAAATTAAAATAAAATATATAAATAAATACATAATTATAACATACAGTCAAATATTAATTAGAAAATGAATTTTATAATATTAAAAAATATAAGTGAATGTATCACATTAATTTAATGCATACCTCATATTAATGCTTTTGTTCACTAAGAGATAAGGCATTCAATTTCTTATTCAAACATTAGAGGTTCAATGTCTTGTTGACCAAGATGCTAAATAACAAATTAATTTTCTATCTTTCACAATTTTGAGTTATATTTTCTAAACTTGATTAGTTTGAGAAAACATAATTTTATAATCTAGATTCAATTTCCTATTTTACATCCATAACTTTTTTGCTAACTATATGTATTTAATTCACTCTGTAGTAGCTCTTGTAACACTTTTGCTTACTGTCATGATTATTTGTACAGCGGGTTTGGGAAATAATTCTTTTAACTTATTACATTTCCTAGTATTTGTATATCCACAGTTTAGTAGGACATCATTGTGAGACGTTTGATTCATGTAGTGAAGCATACCTAGTTGGATAATGCTTCGGTTATTGTCTTTATTGTTGTTGACTTGTTGTACTCATTGCCCAGTCAACTATTGCATTTTCTTGTTTCAAACAATTCTTTCATGAAAAATACTTGCACAAAATTAATATATGTGTTGGGAGTCTAGAAGTCAAAATAAAGGACACATGTTTCTCTGTTAATAAAAGTAAGGATGTGTAAGGAAATAAGTGTCAAAATATGAGTGATAGAAAATTAGATGAAGGTATCCGCGCATGGGATGATGAAGTATGTCAAAACGGAGCCTAAGATGGTTAAGCATTGAGGCTTTGAGAAAAAAGGAAAATATCCTTGAAAAGTAAGAAAGAAGGTTAAGGAGATTCGTGGAACCATAAGTTCTTGAAGAGCAAGCAAATAAGGAGGAGTACCCTCATAGTCTTGGTTTTCAGGTGATGATCTTTTCTTTGAATCGTCCCTAGCAAACTCAATCACCGCTTCTTGTTATATCCTTCCACTAGTCGACATTTGTCAACTAAAGTAGCATAATCTCTAATCTCTAAGAGCCCAACGGCGCTTTGATGTCTTCTCATAGTCCACCTTCATATTTGATACACTTTTCAAGCTTCATTGGGATTACATTGATAAATGGTGGATAATTTGCAGAGCTCCTCAAATTTCATAGTGTATTCTACTATGCTCATGTTTCTTGCTTAAGCCTTATGAACTCTAACTCCTTTGCATTTCTACGAATTAGGAAAATGTTCTGATAGAAGGCTTCTTGAAAATATTCCAAGTGACTGCAATCTAAGAAGCCTCAAGGTTTCCTAGTTACATTCCACCAAAATTAATATCGGCCTCCAACATGTAAGTAGCAAAGGCCACCTTCTGACTTTCTATACAAGCCAGCATTGAGAAGATTTTCTCCATTGCTTTGATCCACTCCTCTGCCTTGCTTAGATTGAAAGCTCCTCTAAAAGGTATTGGGTTGGCCTTCCTAAATTACAAAATTCTTGTATTCTACATCCATTTCGTTCCCCTAGGTTTCCTGTTGGATTTCCTTTCGCGTTTCAATCTAATCTCTCCATCATTTGCTTTGCCACTATAGCTTGTTCCCTTATAGCAGTAGCCATCTCATGGAAAGTATCCATCATGTCTTCCGGCTCAGTACTCTCGTTCCTAGTATGTCTGTGGTTTGCCAATGGTCCCTGAATGCACCAACAAAAGATATTGAGTTGACAAGGCTCAACACCATGCTAAGTGTGACGCAACCAACTACAATACCACTAATTGTCATGCACACCTAAACCTTATATCCTATCATATAGATAAGATTCAAAGCATGACTTATATAACATCCCTAACTACCGTGCATTACTTGAGTGTTAACACAATAACTAGAAGAGTGTCACTTTTTGATAATATTTATACTAGTCAAGAGAAATGAAAAGAAAGTAAATTAAACTCATATATTGCAAGTTACGGTATTGAAAGACCATATAGTTCGCATATATATATATATATATATATATATATATATATATATATATATATATATATATATATAGACACACACACAAACACACACACACACACATCATGTACAAGTCACCAACATATACATTATATTGGAAGATAAGTTACTCCCCTAACAAGATTATTCAAGAACTAAATTCAAAACCACATCAAGTATCTAGCCTAACATGCTCAATCCTAAGGCCCAACAAAATAACATATAAACATAAACGAGCCTAAAAAAACATCTACCAAAATGGTCTACAGGCTCGTGAGTCCTAAAACTAGGCTAAACCTAAGTGCATGCAAACCTGAATGTATATATCTCATAGTGAGAGCCGTTTGCCATCGGTATAATGTCACCGTCCCAATGGGGCATCAAAACTTGTGGATGGATGGAGTTCCGAGGGGGAAGACTAGAGATGGAGCATCTCCGAAAGGGGGGACGTGGTGGTGCAAGGAGGGGTTACAAAGACAAGGGGGATTGCTAGGTAGAAGGGTACACCATCATATGTGAGGGGAAAGCGGGTAAAAATAAACCAACAAAGAAGAACACGAACAACTAGAGACACATAAGCACGGACCAGACACTCTACAAACAAAAAGTCTAGTACAGAAATAATACCCACTTCTCCTATTGTCAGATAAAGAATGATCGCATAATCCAGATAAATGCAATACAAAATGCATACAAAGCAGTTCACATGAGATATTATAAAATTCTAAGTAAGGCATTCCCTCAAATATAAACATAACATAACCAGTGATTTTCATACAAGAAAATTCTAGGTAAAATCATATGCAGAAACAATAATAGTCATACATCTTCTCTTGTGACCATGGAACTCAATTCATTACATTTTTGTCTTTTCATCAACATATGAAGACTTAGTTTTATACCAATTGGTATTATTGTGTGGTTTACACCACACATGGAAAATAGGCTGTAAGACTGAAGTTATTCCTATACGTGATCATCAACTTCATCTTTTTCTCTTCATATCTCATATAGTTCTACTCCTAATTGATATGTTTATCAACTCATAATATCTCTAAGGAAGTTCCTTTTTGAGTTCCCTTAATCACCTAAGTCTTGTTTTCTCTTTGCCATATGTCAAACATACACAATTGAAGTTCATACATTCTCTTTTATCACATATATGCATCATTTGCTTTCTTTTTCCAAATGCATGCATTAATCACATATAGACAATCAATCACAAGTGATTCTCATTCATTTATCATAAACCAATCTTTAAAGTATTTATCATGCATTTTACTCATCCTACTTGAATCAAAAGCCATTATATTACCAATTCAAGACTTTGGTTCCTTTCCTACGCATTTAGATTTTACATTTGTATAGCAAAATTTTGTTTGCATATCAAACAATGAATTCCAAGGCTAAAAAAATTATCCATGAAACCTCAATGTGTCCATAAGATCCTACAAAAATTTTAGATAAAAATAGTTCTCTAGATAGGTTAACAAAATTCTACAAATTTGGTGGTCAGAGACCACC
>JAMLFY010000009.1:5345372-5392836 GCA_030441495.1 Dalbergia oliveri
AAACATAAAGAGTTACTTCTCTAACTTCTTCATATGCTAAGGAGGAGGGGACAATGATGTTGTGATCTCCAGCACATCCTTTGCTTATGATAAACGGGAGGAGAGAAAAGATGAAAATCTTTTGTGGTAAAATGAAGGGGTAAAGCTAAGGGGAGTACTTTAGAGACTAAAATTCATGCGTGCATAATCATTTTTTTTTTGTTGTGCTTTTGAACATTTCTTTATTATTTTGTTATGCTTGAAGTGTTCTGATTCATATTTACTCTGTTCCTTATGGAACAATTCTTATACCTTGATACTAATGCTTTGATATATTTTCTACGGAATTTGGCTTATGAGCATTGATACATTGTTAGATCTTTTTCCTTTATGCTCTGATACAATACATATGCTTAGAATCTCTTTACTTCTATGCTTTGATACATAAATTAGAGTTTTATCATATGCGGTCATGCTCTAATACACAAGCTTGAGTGTTATATCAGAATATAAACATATGCTCTAAATACATAGTTGATCTGAGAAATAAGTTTAGAAAACTCCTACGTTGTTTGCAAGCTTATTAGTTGCATGTTTCATATGTGGTTTTAGAAAATGTTTCTTTAAGAAAGTGAATCTTTGAAATTTTTTTCCTGGACAAAGGATGTTGTATATGGGTTACAACTCAAGATTGAATATCACACGTATTATCATCCTTCATATCCAAGTGTGATTCTCAAGTTCAAAAAGTAAAATCTTAGGAATAAGTTGTTAATTTAGAAAGCTTAAATGCTCCTATACATTTCAAAAAAAAAAAAAAAAAAATTACAAGAAAATAACTTGATGCTAGTCACTTAAACTGAATGACTTGTTAATATCTACAACAAACCTTAAGTTAGTGACTCTTTGAAACTCTATCAACAAATATTTTTTGAAAGAATATTAAAATGTCTGATTCTAGTTTACTTAGATTCTACATTTTCTTTCAAAAAAATACTCTCCAAAAGATTTTCTCAAAATTGGGTTTATCATAATAAAAAAGAGAGAGATTGTTAGCTTTAGAACTCTTTCAGAAAGTGTTATCACTTAAAGTTTTAAGTGACAAAAAAGCCAATTTTGTTAAAATATTTTGAAGAATGACTAATTCTTTATTTGAGTTTCTTGAGTACTTAATATGACCATTCTTGTTGAAATACAAGTTCCTTTAACAAGTTTTATTTTCACGTTGCCATGTGTGAACATGTTTAATCTTCATTCAAAGAGATTCAGAACTTAAATGAAGTGAAAAATAATCCTTAAAAAATGACGTTATATTTACACATGAAGAAATGATTTCAGAACAAAAAACCAAGTTTCAATCTCAAAAAGTAGTTTTCATCTTTAGAATGTGATAAAATGAAGAAATCTATTCTCCTCTAAAGCAAGTCATGCTTATTGTCTCAATTGTTATGATATATTCACCAATGGCTCTGATTAAGAGATGAAGATTAATGAGAAGTCCAAACTGAATTAGTGCTTCAGAAAGCACATTTATCTCATGAAGCGATGCACACTTTACAAAAATGGGAGGAAAAATTCAAAATTCAAATTTAAAGTCAAATCCAAAAGGGGATGACGTGACATTTCACTTTTAACTCTTCAACAATTCCAGCTTCTAGAAGAAAATATTCAAACCTCATCCAAAAGTAAAAAGTAGTTTCTGAAAGATGAACTCAGAAACCTCATTGACGGTCTTTGTAATTGAAAAGTAGTGTTGACGCAACTAAGCTAGTCTTCTACATTATTTCCAATACACAAAAAGAAGATCAACATGTGTCAAGGGAAAATAGATCAAGGGGTAATGGTCTGAAATTAAAGATCAAGTATAAAAGGAGGTCATGTGCTTACAACTCAAGACTTTTGGCCTTACGTTGAAAATTTTTCAAGAATATAAGAATCCTCCTTCTTCTTCTGTAAAGTCATTCCACTTGTAATTTGAGTCTCTTCTTCTATAAATTCTTATTTCCAAGTTCTCATTGATAACATTTCTTCCTAGGAAGAATTGTTAGAAATAAGTTATTCAAGTTTTTAGGTATATAGTTTTTATTCAAAGAAAACTTGCATGTTTGGTTGTGGTTAACCAACCTTCAAAATCTTTGTACCATTAATCAGTAGTGATCATTGTGAGTTTAGCTTGGAGAGGCTAGTCAAACTATAAGAATAAATAGTGAGTGAGCTATTAGCCAATCCCTAACTTGAGAAGGCTATTAAAAAACTATGTAACTTTCTCAGGGTTAGAAGGTATAGTGGAACTCAATAGGTTGTTAGAAACTAGATATTGCTAGGTAGCCGAACAAGAATAAAAACACTCTAACAATATCTCTATACTCCTTTAATCTCTTTTATATTCTCTCTATGTTTCTCTATAATGCGTTTCTAAAAACACATTTTTAACTACTTTCTTATTTTCAACTTAGTTCTAAAGTTATTCTGATATTCACTAATAACTTTTCCATGGATTTTTAAGTAAACACTTGATAATCTTTGTTTAAAGTTTTCAAAAATAGGGAAAAGAAAATTGAAAGTATCGAATCAACCCCTTCTTTTTGTGCACTTTTCAACCTTTCAGCCTTAACTAAGCAACAACCACTATGCGGTCCTAATCGCTCTACGGTTAGAAATGCATGTTTTGCACTTTTAGGGTTTTTCATGTTTCTATCCTCTGGTGACACGTTAGGTCCTTAGGGATTCTAAGGCCATACTAGACTTTTCTACGAACATATAGACCTTAGCATTACGTTCTTCCCTCTTAAAAGCGATTTGGTCCCCAAATCTACACAAACATACCTTGATGTGGAAAAATATGTGAATACTTAATCTTCATGGCTTCCTCAGCTTCCAAAGTCATTTCTTTAGTAGAATGGTTCTTCAGATGATTTTCACTAAGGTCACCTCCTTCGAGCAAAACTTCTTGATTTGCCTATCCAAGATGACAATCAATTTTTCCTTATATGACAAACTCTCATCAACCTAAATTGCTTGTAGTATGAGCACATAAGTTCACCAGAGCATGTATTTCCTAAGCAAGCTAACATGGAAAACTAGATGGATAACCGATAAAATAGGAGGCAGTGGCAATCTATAGCCAAACTCCAACTCTTCTCTAAAACTCAAAAGGGTCAATGTAGCGAGGATTCAACTTTCTTGCTTATAAACCTCACCACTCCCTTCATAGGAGATACCCATAGAAATACATGATCATCCACCGCAAACTTTATGTCTCGACACCAATTATCAGAATTGGATTTCTATATGGAACTAAGCTGCTAATAACCTTTTCTTCAATTGTACTTTTCGAACTAGGTTCGGGTCTAGGGTCTTGTCTTCCCAAAGCTCAAACTACCAATAGGATTTGTTTACCTTCCATATAAAGCTTTGAAAGGTGTCATCTGGATACTCACTTAGTATTCTTGCTGTATGATAACTCTATCAATGGCAAGTGAGTTTTCATACCAACACCCACTGAATTAGAGGAAACATGCTCTGAGCATGTCCTTTGGGTTCAAATCATCATCTCTAATTGGTCATTTGTCTATGGATGAAAAGCTGTAGTCAAGTCCACATGCATCCTGAGGACTTCCTGGAAATGCCCTCTAGAACCACAAGGTGACTTGGACTCCTTTTGATATGATGGACACCAACACACCATGGAGTCTTAACAATCTTGTTAATGTAGAGTTGACCATCTCAATTGTGCTAAAGGTAGTCTTCATTGACAAGAAGTACATTGGCTTAACATTCTTTATCCACTATCACACAAATGTAATCAAAACCCTTGGTGGTCCACGGTAGCCCACTACAAAGTCTATGGTTGCTCCCATTTCACTTGAGGATCACCATTCTGTGAAGCAACACTATAGGTCTTTGTTGCTCAAACCTTGACTTCTAACACACACCAAACACTATGGCACGAAGTTGCCAACATCTCTCTTTATGCCTTTCCTCCAAAACAATTGCTTAATGTAACGCCCGAATTTTCCCTAAGTGCGAAAATGACAAAACGCCCCTAAGGTCATTTCTACAGGAAATTGAGGACGGCCGATGTTGGCTATCACCGAGGGGTTATCTAGTGCTTGAAGGGGATTATATATGTAGTGGTTGTGTTAAAGATGAAAATCTCATTTTTCCTGGTTTTTCCATACGTGAAATTACCAATTTACCCTTGAGGAAATTCAAACAGGGGTAAGTGGCAAACAAACTCTAGGTCACACCAAAGTTTGAATTTGATGACAAAGGGTGTCTCATGATGTTTGGAAAGTTAAGTGGTCCAGGGAGTCCTTGTGTGAATTTAGTTTTACCTCTGTTGGTGCTAAACGGCATAATTAAACGATTATGAAATATAGGCATTATTAGACTAATTAAAGATAAATTAATTTTATCTTTAATTTTGAGTCTAAATATTTGTTTGAGGTTATTTGAGGGTTAAGATTGCTTAAGGAAAATCAAAATCCCTTCTTAAACTAAAGACATTATGTCAAATCAAACTAAATAGTAAATTCTCTCTCCTATCCCTTAAATTAAGGAATATGTTGGAGTTTGAATTTCAAACTAATTGGGTTTAATTCAAACTAAGTGAGTAGACCACTCTAATCATGTCTTGCAAGCTTTAAACACATGATTACAAATCCAAATACCTAATTACCAATCCCTAATTCATTTCTTAATCAAATCTACCTCTAATACACATCCTGAACCTACATGAAAGATGAAAATTTTCCCTTCCACAAGGCCAAGAAGGCCACCGCCTCCTCCCCTTCAAACACCCTCATATTTAATGTTTTTCAACATACAAACACTCTCATTCACACAATTGCTTTTTTGGCTAAGACTTTATGTCAAAAAATTCTCTAAGGATTTTCTTTTCTCTCTTAACCCAAAGCTTTCTCTCTTCCCCTTCCACCACTACTCTCAACCTTACCTCAACTTACAAACACCCAAACACCTCATTCCAAGATCTAAGCTTTCTCTTTTCAATCAAAGAAAACAACTTGGTGGGGATTTGTTTTGAGTTTCTTCTTTTACTTCTTGTCTTCTTTCTTTTGGATTGGATGATGATGGAATGCTTTATGTTGTTGTTCTTTTTCTTTTTTCCCTTGTATTTTCAAATTTCATCTTCCTTTTCTTTACTCCATTTTTGGTTTTGTTGTTGTTGGATGATGGGAAACCATGGCTTGATGATGAGAGATCTTGGTGTTAGTTGTAAAAACCATCATGTGCTTGACCTCTAGAGCCTAAGATTGGTCCATTCTAGTTTTTAGGAAATGATGAGCTTGTTGGTTCCCTTGGAATGTTTTCTTTCCTTGATGTTTTAAAGCCATAGCTTGATGATGAGGGTTCCTTGATGTTTGGTTGTGAAATCATCATGAGTTGGGCCTCTAAAGCTCAAGGCTTGATTTGGTTTCACAAAAGTATGAAAGATTGGTTTATTGTTAGTTGTCTTTGATGGTTCTCTTTTGAGCTTGATGATGAATCTAGGCAAATGAGGTTCTTGGAACTATAGTGTCAAGAGACTCTAAAGCTCATTCCATTGGGTTAAGATTGATTGGGGTTAAGATTTGATTCTTTAAAGTCTTGAAATGAGCTCTAGTAAAATAATAGAAATGAACTTGCATCATGTTTATTTTTTCAAGCACTTGCATCTCATGTTTAAGTTTCAATGTCTTGCATTCCATGTTTATTTTCAAGTTACCACTTAAATCTTGAAGACTAAGTAATGGACTTGCATTTCCATATTTAAATTTTAGCCTTGCATTTCATGTTTATTTTTAATTCATCACCTAAACTTTGAAGATTTAAAAATGAACTTACATTCTCATATTTTCTTTTCAAGTCATATCATATTTAAGTTTCAAGCCATCACCTAATAATGATAAAGATCTAAAATGAGGTTTGTATAGTATGTTTATTTTTTTGTCATCACTTAAATCCCTAGAGCTAAAAGACTTGCCCTTGTATCTTAAAATGAATCTTGATCATGGCTATTGAATGTATTTTAGTCATGATACAATGTTGGAATTGATTTGTGAAAATGTGAAAATGATTTCAAAGGGATGTTAGAAATGTTTTAATGATCTTGAGGTGAATGAGTAACTTGGAATGTGTAAAAGTTTTGATTTCTCAATTTTGGGGATTCTGTAATCGATTACCAGCCTATGTAATCGATTACCAAGATGTTTGTTTGAAGATTATGGCCTTGGTAATTGATTACCAGTTCATGTAATCAATTACCAGATGTTCTTCATCCCAGAACTAGTTTTTGGCCTTTGTAATCGATTACCATTTTATGTAATTGATTACTATGATGTTCTTTGTGCCCAAGAATAAAATTTTGATTATGGTAATAGATTACCATGCCCATGTAATCGAACCCAGGATGCCTTTTACTCCAAAATAAGTTTTTGATTCTAATAATCGATTATCGACACCTTAATCAATTACCAGGACCCAAATGTGAATATAAGTGTGTTATAAGAAAGATGAATTAGATTGGTGACCCTATATGCTTATGAGTTGTGGATGATTCCCTAGTATGCTATTTATATGTATATATTGTTGAGTATTGCATATGCATTAGCTGAGTCCAAGTCCTTGACTTCTGCATACTGGGTAGAAGCATGTTTACTGCTATGATATGATGAGTGGTAATATGCCTATTAAATATGTGCAAAAGATGTGAATGCATATGTGAATAAATGATATGAGGATATTGTGGCATGATGAGATTATGATTGATTGGTTAAGATGCATGATAAGTGAAAGTTATGAGCATGATATGTTTAATGATTATGATTATGATTACTTATTCACATTTCATTTCTAAATTAAGATGCTAATATTAAGGTGACATAAGACACGTGGAAGTGATCCTCTAGACAAATTAAAGGTTATGAGAGGTGATCCAAAAAGGACCCTTTAGACTCCAGGATTTAATGGTTATGAAAGGTGTTCCTATGCCCCTAACCCCTACTGGGAGTTGGGAATTTAGCTTATCAAAAAGATAAGTGTAGACTAGTGATGACTAGTTAGGTATAAGCTCATAACCTAAAACTCCCAAAAGGGAGAGTATTAGGGTGGCCCTAAAGAAGAGAGAATAAGAAGTTTAAGTCATCTAAAAGGATGAATTATGTTGAAATAACTCATTCGTTATCTATATTCATTCAATGTGATATTATGATATCTCATTTTTGGCATTGACATGTATTCACGATTTAGTATGCTACACTCATGCATTAAGACTCATGCTAAAATGAACGGGCTTCGGCTAACGGTATTTTGAAAGTAATAAATAAACTCTATGCATATGCCTACTAATTTCATAATGAAATCTCGGGTTCCTAAGGACGTAGATGATGACATGCATGTTAGGAGGCGAAACCCTAATGAGATTCTTGTATAAGTTTCTATCCCTTCTTCTTTCTTTCCATCTCATTTTCAGAAGTCGATGGCAACGTTCGCAATCTTCATTGACACTCCCACTTGGGAGATACACCACACCGCTGCTCACAGACATATCATTTCGTGGGCTATTGCACTATCCACCTTTTGTTTTCATGGATCGTCCTTTTACACACCCAGTTCCAGCTTCAGATTCTCCACGTTATTCCATTTTCCAATGACCTCATCTTCGAGCGACTCGCTGCACGAGGAGCGTCGCCGCACTCCCCCTCCTGCTTCAGTGCGGGATATCCCAGTCTACGTGCCGTTGTCCACCCCGCCATCAGACTCATGGTCAGAACCTCCAAGGACTCACCCACCTAGGTCTACTCTGGGGTTCTCCCCCACCTTTCCTATGAGGATAACGGTTGGTAGTGACGGGAGGCTACCATGATACAGCCTATGAGAGGAGTTCGCACCGCCTGAGGGAGAGCCACCCGACCTTGCCGAGGTGCTCATGTTCGTCCTGCTTATTGCCTTGCCACACCCGAATGAGCTGGCCCAATGGATTGGCTATCTTCCTTCTTCCCGAATGCCAACGGAGGATTCAGTTTTGGATCTTTAGGAGTGCCTATGCACATGCAGATAGGACAACCTTTTTTAACTTTTTGATTATTAGAGGTTATCTACCTAGGTGCACCCCAATAAGTAGTGGGGAGAGAGGTCTTTTATTTAGTTTAATTTCATTCATGGATATTATGGGATTATTGTATATTTTGAGCCCAACCTTTGTTGGTGGGCATGATGTAACTCTTTTATGTATATTTTGGGTATGCAAAGTGAAACGATGATCTATGGATAATATATATATGGTGATATTCTTATGCCTATGTGTCTATGATGTGGTGCTTTTTGCATGTTAGTATCTTGTCATTATTCCTTCCTTTTGCGCATGATTCATATGTTGTTCTTTACGTATGCGTGGCTCATGTTTTGTTTCTGAAGTTTAAAAAAAATTCACCCATATTTTCATTAAAGTATTTTCAAGAGTTGAAGTAAGAACTGGAACAAAAGAGTAATAACTAATAATTAACTGGAATGTGTCCTAGGCGTGTTGGGTTAAATATTAGGGTGTTACACCTGAGGTCTTAATACACTTTTGCTAAACTAGGATGAACTCAGTATCAGGGCTAGAGGGACTCCTCCATCACTTCTTCTCTTCAACTCGTCTACATTAGCCATACACGAGCAGCGCCCAAAATGCAATACACCCTTCACATTTATTGAGAACTTTAAATTCTCCCATTTGCAAACATCCTGTACTAGCTTAGCTAACTTGGGATCTTCTCTCTCCTGTGCCTTGATCTGCTCTACTAGAATTGATTAAACCTTGATATGAGCTAAGAAAACTCCTTATCACTCAAACCAAACTAAACTCCCTTATCTTCCAACTCGTGGATATCCTCTACTAATGGTTGTCTCACTCAATGCTACATGGACCAGATTTCCCATAGACTTTCGGCTTAATGCATTTGCTACAACATTAGCCTTGCCTAGATGATAGGAAATCATGCATTTATAATCCTTTAATAACTCTAGCCACTAGTGTTGCCTTAATGTAGATTTTTCCCTAAGATGTAATTCAAGATCTTGTGGTCCATGAAGATCTCGCAAGTCACTCCGTACAGGTAATGCCTACAAATCATCAAGGCAAAAACCACAATTACCATCTCCAAATCACGAGTAAGGTAATTATGCTCATTCTTTCTTGAGTTGCCATGAGGCCTAAACTATAACCTAGCCATGTTGCATCATGACATAGCCAAGTCCAACCCTCGAAGCATCATAGAATACCAAAAACCCACCTGTACATGAAGGTAGAACCAAAATTGGCACCATGGTCAAACAAGTCTTGGGCTTTTGGAAGCTCTCCTCACACTTACATTTCCATCAAAATCGAACACTTTTTTGGTTAACTTGGTCAATAGTGCTATTATCTTGGAGAAGTCCTTGACAAACCTTTTGTAATATCCTGCTTGCCCTAAGAAATTGTGAAGCTATTAAACCATGGAAAGCCTCATCCATTGCTGTACAACCTCAACCCTCTTCAAGTCCACCAAGATACCATCTAGAGACACTATATTCCCAAGGAATGCCATTTGCTTGAGCCAAAACTCCCACTTAGAGAATTTGACATATAACTATTTCTCCCTTAATGTTTGTAGCACTAACATCAAATGCTGCTCATGCTTTTCCTTGCTCCTAAAATATACCAAGATGTCATCAATGATGATAATAACATGAAGTGATCTAGGAACAACTTGAATACCCTATTCATAAGATCAATGAAGGCTGTAGTGTGTTGGTTAACCCAAAGGATATCATCAGAAACTCATAGTGTTCATATTGAGTCCTAACGCCTTGGGCACATATTGACCTTTAATTTTCATTCTGATGGTAACTTGACCGAATGTCAATCTTGGTAAAGCACACTGTCCCCTAGAGATGATCAAATAGGACATCAATGCAAGCCACGGGATACTATTCTTCACTATCACTTTGTTCAACATGTAGTCTACATACATCCTCATCGACCTATCCTTCTTCTTTATAAACGTCCTGAGCACCCAAGGTAAGGTATTAATTGGATAAATCTTTTGTCAATCAACTCTTGTAACTAGTCCATCAACTCCCTCAATTCTACTAACGCCATGTGACATAGGGGTATAAGATGGGCCTCACTTCGGCTCAAGCTCTCCTAAAATCAACTTCTTTGTATCCCCAACCAATCATCTTAAAACACATCTAGAAACTCACAAACCACCAGACCTTAACCTAGACTAAGTGCCTCTGCCTCCACATCTCCTAACTAAAGTAAAAAATCCTTGACTCCCTTTATCCATAATTCGTAGGGCACTCAAAGCCAAAATAAAACTTGTAGGAGTTGATCGCTTGTACCTTGGAACTCTTGTGATGTACCTCCATAAACCTCAAACCTTACTATCTTTCTATCACTACAAGAAATATGACCTACAACCACACTTTTCTGGACCACGCTTAAAAAGTGTGGCCTATAACTAGCAAAGGCTATGCTTTCTTAAGAGTGGGCTTTGACTATAATTTTTTGCCACGCTTGCATGGCAACGTTTAAAAGTATGGTCTATTGCTAGCAATGGCCATACTTTTCATAAGGGTGGGCTTTGACAGTACTTTTGGCCATATTTTTTGCAAATGTGGGCTTTGATAGTGCCTTTTGGCCATGGTTGCATGACAATGTTTAAAAATGTGACCTATTATTGGCAAATGCCACACTTTTTGCAAGAGTGGGCTTTGATGGTATCATTTACCAACATTTTTCACAAGGTGGACTTTGACAGACTTTTTGGCCATATTTTTTGCAAGTATGGGCTTTGATAATACATTTTTGTTAGCTAATGATAACATAATATGGGTATAAGTTACAATACTTATATATCAAATTAAAAAATTAAAATATAATCAAATGACCATTAATTTTAACATATCAATTCCTCTCATATGATAAGGATCTCATAAATAGTGAATTTATGTAAGATTCTTATAGTTAGCTTATGTGAGAATTCTTAGAGTAGACACTCTTTTTGGTTATAATATTTTTAATTTAATATCATTTTTATTCTAAATTTTTTAAATCAATGACACTAATAAAATTTTGACATCAATTTATTTTTCAATTTTGACATTAATTTAGTCTTAATTTTTTTTATTTCGACATCAATTTAGTGATTTTATTGATGTCAAAATTTAAAATGTTATGACTAAATTTATATAAAAAATTTGCTCCTGGCCAAATTGATATTAAATTTAAAAATGTTGGACCAAATTGAAAATGCACTATACAAAAATATTTTAAAAAAATTGATATATTGTTATCACATTCGATTTTTAATTAATATTACATATTCCTTAAAAATATATTCTTATTAAAATAATTTTTAAAAAATTCATAAATCTATGTAACACATGGGAATTATTCCTAGTTGCAACTTAAAAATACGTTCTATAGGCTCTCACTCTAAATTTGACAATCCCACCAAATTTTCTGTGAAAAAATTAAAACATAACTTAGAATAAAATAATCATGTTAAAAACTTTTAGAGGGAACAAATTAAAGTTAAAAATTAAACAAAGAAAATTCCTATTCCTATATCTTATCTTAAACCTAAAATTTAAAAATAAAAGTTCAAGTTATATCATTAATAAAAATAGACATAAAAAAGCAAAAGGAAAAAAATGGTGCAAGGGGAAACAATGGTCACAACTACAAGGGTTAGGGATTGTGATTAAAAGATAAATAGAGGCTGAGTTTGGGGTTTGCAAGAGAGAAACGAGAGAAATGAACTCAATAGTGGAGGGAGACCGTGGAGTTGTGATGGCAACGGTGCGGTATCGATTTTGTCTAGGCGATGATGCCGAAGTGATTTAGTGGTGGTGCGTGATGGCTCTCTGTTGAAAATTGGTTGGATTATGAAGAAGAAGGCACTACCTATCGAAAGGTGAACCAACAATGCTTAATTACTACTTTCTTTGTTAATCTCATCATTCATCATATCTTCTTCTTCTCACCACTTACTTCTACTTGTCTTATTGATAGAGAAATTTTAAGGCATCTATTATGGTTGCATACTTGGCCTAATTGGTTTCTACATGTGTTTAATTTTGATGATTTAATTGAGTTTTTCATAATTGGGCTTCATTGGATTTAATTGTCAAAACTTGGTTAATTTCGGATTTTACACTCACTATGACCTTTCCATCTTGCACAGATCATTTTGGGCTCTACAAATATCGGATTTGGGTGATTTTGGTGTCTTCTGAAAGCTAAGACCGATATCTACAATTTTGGGTTTCACAAGCTTTATCAATTCGGCCCGATTCATGGCCTAATTGGGCTACAAAGTTGCGGAGCTCGTGCTGACGCGGTCCAAGACCTTTCCTCACATAATTGGGCATATCTCATTCATTTCTGGTCCAAATGAGTCATATAATGTGTCTATGGAAAGCTTATCCAGAGAGGATTATCTTATCCAGATCAGATTTCAGAAATCTAGAATTATTTTGATAGATAACATCTGGATAAGATATAATCCAGGGGACACTTTTGATTGGAGGGAAATCCTTCTTTTCAATTTTTCAAGCTTTATCTTATCTTTTCATTTTCTATTTAAGCCTAAGTTGTTCATTCAAAGAACACACATTAGAACCTATCATCTCTCTACTTGTCTTTTCATTTTTCCTTTGTATTCAGAAATAGAGCTTTCAATAGAGATGTCTATGGAAGGCTAAACTTCTTTCAATCCTTGACATCATAGATAATTGGTTTGAATTCGGAGTTTCTGTTTTGTAATTTTCCATTTTCGTATGTATGCTTTCCTTTCTCAACTTCAATTTCAAATATGAATTCAGTTATTGAATATGATTATGTTTGAATTATATTGAATTAATATAGGACGAATTCGTTGTTGAAATCAAGTAAGGCTGAGTAACTGAATTAGTTATCCAGGTTAATCCGACTGCATGTAATTCAACATTCATTTAAAATTACGATTGTGATTTGAAGGTTGTTGAATGATAACTATATGATCATATAGTTAATTTGGGTTAACAGAGTAGTATCCGGATTTGGACTTTTTGAACCATGATGAATTCTGCCAATAATCGTGATGTTGGGATTGATTCTTTGATCAATAGCATTTCATTCTGTTCTGCCATTTTTACATTCTGAAAATCACAAACCCCCCTTTGTTGTATTTAGCAATTTTGGTTTGATAACATAACCTGTGTATCCTTAGGAAAAATGACCTGAGTTACCTTATACTACAAATAAAGGGACTTAGACTATTTTGATAGTGGACTTACTGCATATCACTTATTCTTTCAGATCAAATCTACTTATTGCTCTTTAATTTATTGAAGGTGTACACATGGAAAACTATTTTGTTTTGTTTTGTTTTTCCTTTTTGGTTTTTTTCCTCTTTGTTCATATGCTTCAGGGAACTCATATGATGTAACTAGAAATTAATTAAATCTATTTTTTTCAGAAAAGAAAAAAAATGGAACTTCTGATTTCACTTCAGCCATGGACTCCTTATTTCCCATGTTAAAACCAACATCCATTTTTTTTTTTTTTATCTTGGGACAAAAACATATATACTACATCCCCATATGTTATGTTGTGTCATGATCTGAGTAGTTTGTATAGTCTTAACACAATCATTCCTGATAGAAAAATGCAGAGATCCTCTGATTACTTTCTTTGAACTTGTTAATGTAACACCTAAAAATTAGTTAAAAATTAATTTGAGTTTTGTTAGTCATAATTTCAAAAATCTAATAGAAGTAAAAAAAAGTGAATAGTAACTTGCAAGTCCAGGGCTCATTGTACAGTGAAACCTTAGAATTGGGACCTGGAGATTCCCAAAACTAAGAAATTATAGGATTAAGATTAGAAATGGGAAGGAATAAAGATTTTATACCTAGAATTAATTTTTGGGCAATGTTTGATTACCCAGGTACCTGATTACCCGTTTCGAAATTTCTGTGTGATTTCTAACACTGAAAGTAATTTATTCTCTACAAATGAAAGAGATTATCCACTTATATAGAATGAATGACTAAGATTCAATATTGGATTACAAGATTAAATCCTAGCCACCCATTTTTCTTTCCGAAATTAATGATTATCTATTCATATTAGATAATATTCCAACATTGTATAAGATATAAATACATCTAATCTTCTCCAAGAAGCCAAGAGTCATTCTCGGCCAGGACAGAAGCAAGGCAAAACCAACAAGCTCCATGTCCATGAGCTCCAAACTTTATTTCAAATGCCAAAAACACTAGCCCATAATTGTTAAAACTACCAACTTCCTTCACTAAGCTTAATCTACACCTCAACACCTACAATTCTAATTGATTAAAATTTCAATTCTCTACTAACCCTTACTTTGATATATCACTTCCTCACTGCCTAAGGGAGGTGTGGGGTTTGATTTGAAGTCGTTAAAGTGAAGAGAAAATCCCTTGGAACACCTTTGAAGTATAAAGCTCTAAAGATTTGCAAAGTAGGGTTTGTTGTCTTGTTTAATGAAATTCGTTTCTTGCAGATTTTGATGGTTTAAAATTGATATTTTCCAGTTCTATTGTGTGATTACACATATATATAAATGTATTTGCTTTGGCGGATTAGTTTGTTGTTGTGGAAAACTCATTTTTGTGAAAAGAGATTTTGAACTATGCTGCTGATTTTCAGTTTTGTATAGGCAGCCATTGATCATGAATTTCTGAAGGAATTGTGGGTATTCTCATGAGCCAAAAAAATATATGTTGGAGGTAACATCCTAGGCTAGTTCCATGAATTTTCTTGAGCTGTGCTTTGTACTTTTACTGAGTGAAAAAAATCATGAACCGAGACTATGTCTCTGTTGGTCTTGAAGCCTGAGATTGTCTAATTTTGTTACTATAGCAAATGATTGATTTTTCCTTTGAAAAGTTTCCAAAGTGTTGGAAATATATTGAAGTTTTACCATAATTTTTATTCTAAATTGATTCATTCATTTGCTAGGGTTAAAAGTTAGGGAATTCAGGAATTTAGCTGAGCATTAGTGGTCTTGACCACCAAATTTGTCTAATTTTGTTAACATAGTTACAGAACTCTTTTTGCTCTGAAATTTTTATGAAACCTTGTAAACACATTGAAGTGTCATTGGGAATTTTTATAGCCTTGGGTTTGATGGTTGGAAATGTAGAATAAATTGTGCTATGAATATGTGATATCCATTGTGCTGAAAATGAATTGATGCTTTGAATTAATGAAATAATGACATCTTGTACTAGTATGACATGAGCACAAGAATATGAATATGAATAATTGAGCATGTGAACTTATTGATGAGGTTAGGCACACATAGATATGAATGCTTATTACAATTGCTCATATGCGAAAGAAAAACATAGGATTATGTTTCTTGGGCTGGAGAAAGTAAATTCAATTGTTGGGAAAGTAAACCTGACTACCAAGAAAAGCATAAGGTTTATAATTCTTGGGTTAGAGAAATTAAATCTGTTTGTCGAGGAAAGTAAACTTGACTACCCTTGAATTAAGTCAAGAAAAGTAAACTTAGTTAGGAATAGATCTATGTGAGAATTGGAGGAAGTAAATTCAATGATCATATATATGAATGGTTAATCCTAAAATGAAACCTATTACCCTAAAGTGGTCAAAGCCACAAAAGTCGAGGGCCAAGACGAGTTAAAGTAGCAATGGTTCTAAGTAGTCATTTATCTTATGTGCTAAGTGAAGAATTTTAGTATCAATATTGAGGCCAATATGTTTAAGTTGTGATTTAGTAGTATATGGTTTATATGATGTTGAGTAGTATGATGTGTGATTGAATAATAAAAGCTACCCACTTTGGAAGGATGATTTTAGAACTTTGAAATGAATCTTTAATATGTATTGTATGATCACATTTTCTTGATAAAACGAAGTGGCTGGACGATGATGATGACATTATGATTATGTATTTTGGGGATACCTACTAGGAATTTTATAATTCTCACCTACTTGTTTGTGGTCCCGTGTTGTCTCTAGGTTAATTCCAGAAGAATAGTAAAGTAGCTACAAGAAAGACTAAATTGTAATTTCTATAGTTTAGTTGTGGAAACTTATATGTTGTACATAGTTATATATATATATAGTAAAGAACATATGTGAACTAAAGCTCATAGAAGAGCTTCCTTTATACTTGACTTGTATTAAATAAATACGTTATTTCTTGCTATATATTTTGAATGAACCATGAGTTAGTTAATACATGAGTTGATCGATTCTTGCTATAGATAATTAAGAAAAGTCTGCAAATTTATAAGTAACAACTCTCAAGTATGATGCCATGACTTAAGGATGAGTTTACTTAGGAGGATGTTAAAGTTAACATCTTCTATTTTTGCATAATATTATTTTTTTATTTGAAGAAATTTATGATTCTTTAGATTGATCTTGTTTCACCCTAGAAATCTAATTAACTACTCCATTTTTGTGTAAACATGTATGCAATTATTATTATTATTATAACATTATTTTGGGTTTGATATTAGTGAATGAATTTTGATAGCATGTAGAGCTTGAGCTAGCACAAGCTATGGAGGCACAGCGGTAATGGTGCAACATGGCTGACAAAGGCATGACGTGATGTGATGGGTAAATCAATGGCTGTCAATGATAAGGGGCATTTATGCCACTTATCTACAATCAAATCTTAGCTTTTTGCATAAGTTTTACTGAGTTATTGATGTCAATACTTAGGATTGTGATTTAGTCTTTATTGTGTGATTTTGATAGAATCATTGACTATTGCATTGATTTTGGGATAATTATTGAATTATAGCTTGTTGTTTTAACTTGTCTCTTTGAGTATGATTTAGCACAGGAGTTTTGATTCAAGTGCAAATGTTAAGAACAAAGCTGGAACTCTTGGAAGGAGCTTGGAACAAAAGGGAAGGAAAAGCATAGAAGGACATCCAGAGGTGAGCATAGGTGTTAGAATGACCAAAGAAATCTCAGAGCAACATTCTTTAGAGAGCGCTATAGTGCTGGTGTGATAGCTGGATTGCAGATCATTAATATGTTTTTAGGCCCCACTTTAGGCTATCTTAAAAAGGTATTTAAGGAATTGATACAGACTTTTACTTTAGTTTTTGACTCCGTTTTGACTTCACAAGGCTAACTAGGTTTCTCTCTCTCTTTTTCTTCTCTATTGTTCTCTCTCTAGGGATTCCATTATAGGTAGAAAAACACACGAGAAGGGGGGTTGAATCGTGCTTCACCTTTTCATTCCTTTCTCGTTTCTTTAAAACTTAAATAAAATACTTTCAAGTATTAAACTTGAAATGTAGTGGAAATAACGTTAGTTATGTCAAAAAGTAACTTTTTGAACTGAGATATACAATAAAATGCGTATGAGCAAGTTTTCCAGAAAACATAAAAAATAATCACAAGGCAATAAAAGAAGGAACGATGAAGGAGAATGATACGTAGGAGTTTTATACGGTTCGCCAACTTGCCTACATCCAGTTCTCAATAACTGTTGAGTTGCACTAAAACCTTTCTCAACCCGAGAAAGTTTGATAGTTTTTATAGTAGCCTTCCCAAGCTCTTAGAGTGACCAACAAGTACACACCACTATCACAACCTGAGTAGTCTTTAACTAGCCTCTCCAAGCTAACACAATGACCAGCAAGTACACTCTCCGTCACAACCGAGTAGTATTTGACCAGCCTCTCCAAGCTAACATAGTGACCAGGAGTACACTGTTGTCACAACCGAGAGTCTTTGACTAGCCTCTCCAAGCTAACACCATGACCAACAAATACACTCTGATGTCATGTTACAAGTAGTCTTTGCTTAGCCTCTCCAAGTTAACTCACAACGATCACTACCTGGATCGGGATTACAAAGGTTTGTGTTTGGGTTTGAACATTTAAACTAAGCTACACTCAAGTTTTCGTAAGATGAACAACAACAGACCTAAAAAACTTGAATGACTCCTTTATATGATTCTTCCTAGGAAGAACATAAGATTTACTAAGAACGTAGAAAGAATATTTTTACAAACAAGAAATTGATTACAAAAAGTAATGAACTTTACGAGAAAAATGAGGAAGGATTTTTTCAGCATTTTAGCACTATATTAGCCAACCATCTCTTTTTGTTGATAGCACAACATCTCTATTTATAGATGATATGCATTTATGACCATTGTTCTTGATCTGTCTTCCAAGTGACACGTGTTAATTTTCTTTTTGTGCCTTGGAGAAGCAGTCTAGAGGAGTAGGTCTGCTCTGTCAGATTGCAAAAGTCATTGTGAAATAGAGGTTTCTGATGTCACTTTCAAAAACTACTTTTACTTTCTAATGAGGTTCTGAACTTTTCCTTCTAGAAGCTCGGCAGTTGACCAAGTTGGAAGAAGAAATATCACGTCAGTCTATGACCGAATTTCACTTTAAATTTGAATTTCAAAATTCCCTCCATTTTTGTAAAGTGCAATATTTCACTATGAAACATGGTTTTTGAAGTGGGCAACAATTCCTTGATTTTTTTTTTATCTTTCGGTCTTCAATAAGAGCTTGTAGATGATGATATGTTTGCGATCATGATAATTGAAGGTTGTAAAACACACTTGCTTCAGAGTTGGACTTGAAACCTTCACTTGAAATGTACTTTTAAGTCATGTGCTACTTTTTGAAGATCTGAGTCTTGGTTTCTTGTACTTGAGTATTTTCGTCAGTACATTGAGCATATATATATATTCACTTCATGATATATTTTTCATTTTGATTAAATCCCAATCTTTTTAAATGAGATTAAACATGTTTGCACATGTTATGTGAAAATATTTACGTTTTATGAACCATGTTATGCTAACGTAAAGACCTTTTGTTACTTCAAGAAATTCAAGGAAAATACTAGTCATTCTTCAAAAAATTTTCTTGAAATTGGCTATGTTATCATTCAAAACATTTAGCATTGAAGCTTTTTGAAGGGTTCTGGAGCTAACAATCTCCGTTTTTTTATGATAACAAACCAATTCTAGAAAATCTTTC
This sequence comes from Dalbergia oliveri, assembly GCA_030441495.1. Lineage (NCBI taxonomy): Eukaryota > Viridiplantae > Streptophyta > Magnoliopsida > Fabales > Fabaceae > Dalbergia > Dalbergia oliveri. The sequence goes on from JAMLFY010000009.1 coordinate 5,364,411, forward strand.
GAAGAGATTTTGAAAGAAATATAATAAGATATAAAGCTTGATAAATCAATTTTGTTTCGAAGCATGATATGATATGATTCTAAGAGAGTCATTTTCTTAAAGCATGATTTGGATAAAATAAAAAATGTATTATTACCTTAAGTGATTGAAATCAGCTGTTTTTATTTCAAATAAGGTTTCTAAACTTAATCAGAATACTTACTAAAAAGTATCAAAGCAATTTTGAGAAAAGGTATGAGCATTTTAGCTTTCTAAAACACAACTTGATTTTTAGTCATTTTGACTTTTCTAAAAATGCAAGCGTTTGAATAGCATGAGTAATACTTGTGATATATAATCTTGACCTTAAGTCCATACTCAGCATCTTTATCCAAACTTTGATCTTACATTTTCCTTAGAGATAAAAACATATGTAAACAAAAGCTTAGATGTGTTAACCATGAAACTGATATGATATGCATGTGAAAACTCAAACTTTCTAAGGATAATATGTTGTGCATGAGTGTAAAGCATTGAGTTTCTAAGCATTTCTAAAGCTCCCCCTCAATTTGACCTTTGACTTAGTGCAAGCACGAGAGATTTCTCTTCTTTCTTTCTCCCTCTTTTGTCATCACAAAAGGGTGTGCACATGGTCATACCGTCAACTGGCCTTTTCATTCCCTTCCTCTTCTCCCCCTTTTGTATGGGCTTGCTCCAAAATTTCTATTGAAGTCCTTTACTTTGTTTAGCCTAGTAGCCATGTATCTGATTATGTAGTAGTAATAGGATTTCAGTGAGATTTGGATGGTGCTCTGATTGAGTTTGAGGTTGGCTTGGTGTAACACCCGAAAATTATTTAAAAATTAATTTGAACTTTATTAGTGAGAATTTAAAAAATCTAACAGTTTTAGCAATGATGAGGACGGTTCAATGGGTGTGTTAACCGTTGGACAACTGAAACCTTACATCTAAGATCAGGAGATGCCTTAGATCTAGAAGGTAAGGATAAGGTTAGAAATGAAGATTTTATACCTGGATTTAAATTTCGGCAATATATTATTACCCGAGTATGGTGTTTCACCCGTTCAGGACAATTTCGGTATGCGATTGCTAACATCAAAAGATAGTTTAATCTTTACAAAGAATAATAATTATCCTTTATGGTCAAGTGTAAGGCTAATATTTAATCTTGATTTATCAAATCAAATCCTAGCCATCCATCTTATATTCTTTTAGAAAGAATTTAACCTTTATATTAAATAAATACTTAACACCAACATGAGATAAATACAAGACCAAACAACCTTATCTCTCTACACAAACATTTCGGCCGCCAAGGAAACCAAGCAACCCCCATTTTTGTTTCTTCAAGACGCTTGAAACTTGTTTCAAACATCCAAACTCCTAACTTAGACTTGCTAAAACCATAAACTCCTTTCACTAAACTTAATCCCCTCATCAAGATCTACCAAACTAACCATTGAAATTTCAAATCCTCACCATTTTTCACCTTTACCTTATTGACTAAGGAAGGGTTTGATGTTGGTTTGGAGGGCTTGCAAAGAGAAATCTTTCTTGGAACATCCTTAGTCAAGATCCATAAGTCTCAAAAAGTAAGGATTTTGTATCTTGTTTGTTGTAATTTTGTTTTCTTGCAAATTTTGATTGTTTAAATTTGATAATTCTAGTTCTAATGTATGATTACACATAGATATGATGTATTTACATTGGTGGAGTAGTTTTGTGTTGTTGAAAAATCATTTTTGTCAAAAGGAGTTTTGTACTATGCTACTGGATTTTCAATTTCTGCTGGCAGGAATTAGTCACGAATTTTCTCATGTATTTGTAGGTAGTTTTATGGCTGAAAATTTTATATGTTGAAGCTAACATCCTAAGATAACTCTATAATTTTTCTCGGGTCATGATAAAGGCTTTTACTACCTTAAAAAAAATCAAGAACTTACTGTACATATTGCTTGAATTTCTATACTGAAGCCAAATTTTGCTAATTTTGTTACCATAGAAAATGAATGAATTATCACTTGAAAAGTTTATAGGGTGTTGGAAATATCTTAAGGTTTCACTATGAATTTTATTATGAATTTAGTAACTTATTTGCTAGGGTTAAAAATTTATACAATTTTGTTAGCATAGCTAGAGGATGATTTTTAATCTAAAAATTTTACAGGACTTTTGGGACACATTGAAGTGTCTTGGATAATTTGTGTAGCCTTTGATTTGGTTATTTGATATGCAAAGTAATTTTTACTAGATAAGTGTAAAATCTCTCATTGTGCTGGAAATGAACCAAAGTTTAATTGATGATATAATAGCATTGGGTACTAGTATGACATGAGTACTTGATTATGAATATCTGAGCACATGACTTGTGACATATAAATGCATGTAGATTAGGCATAATTGAAATCATATTGTGAATGAATGCCTATATATGCTTATTGCATGCATTTGGAATAAGAAAACTAAATGATGCATAAGTGTGGTAAAAGAGAATATATGAACATCAATTGTGCATGTTCTGACATATAGACACAATAGAAACAAGACTTATGTTGAATGAGTGGAAGGCAAAAAGAGGAACTTCCCTAAAGATATTATGAGTCGGTTGACTTATCGGCTAGGAATAAATTTGTGTGATTTGGAGAGGAAAAATGAAGTTTGATTATCACGTATAGGAATGAGCTAGTCCTAATAACAGCCAATTTCCCATATATGGTGTTATCCAATATAGATACCATTTTGTATGAACTAAGTTTTTCCTATGTCGATGAAAAGAGAAAAATGCATGGAATTGAGATCTATGACCACAAGTAAAACTAGGGCACTTTGAGATAATTTCGCTGCATCAATCATATGCATACTCATGTTATTCTAGATTATGCTTATGATTTGCTATGTATTTGAAGATTATGATATATGTGCATTAATTGATTGAATGCTAAAAGAAACCCACTTCTGAGGTATGATTTTGAACTTTAAAAATGAATCTCTGGTATATAATGCACGATCACATTTTTCTAATAAACCAAAGTGGCTGAGATGATGACGATGACATTTATAACTTATTTTGGAATACCTGCTCTGAGAATTTTATAATTCTCACTCCTATGTTTGTGTGTTTGTTTCATCTCCAAATTACTCAAAAGTACGATGAAGCTACATTCGTGGAAGTTTACGTTTTGTAATAGCTCAATGGCCAAAGACTAATATTAGTTTTTGTTTGAATAATGCTTATGTTTGTAATACTTAAGAAGACAGATATACAGGAAAGCTCTTAGAAGAGCTTTCTTTTATTTGGCTTTGTATTAAATAAATACTTTGTCTCTTTTTCTATATGTTAATAGAATTATGAACTAGTTACTATTGATTCACTCCAATACGCTATAGCTACTTAGCAAGGTCTGCTAAAGTTATAAGTAACAACTCCTAAGTATAATACCATGGCTTAAGGATGATGTTGTACTTTGGGAGGATGTTACACTTGGCAAGTGAATTGTTAGTGTGGGGGTAGATTTGAGAGCAGGTTCCTCTTCAAGGATATCTAGGGAACATTTTCCCCAGATTATGGTGATTTCAAGAGCTTCTTCTTACTAGGAGAGATTAGAGGAGATGAGGTAGTAATCGTAGGTGATTTGATCTAGAATATTTCCAGGCATGAGCTTGGGCTTCTTTTATGTGAGAGCCAGTTTTGAGGTTCCATCACCTTCCTCCAATGATAGGAATCTAATGGATCACGGAGGTTAAGGTATGTTTTTCAGAATGATTGGAGAGAATGACTAATAAAAAATGTTCTTCTTTATGCTCTTCACTAAAGGCTCCAAGATATGAGATATCTTACTCATGTATATCTTTAGTTCCTTGAATTTCCCTCTTAGGTCATGATTCCTTTTTCATGTTATTGGCCATGCATTTAAGCATCTACTTGAGATCAAGGAATCATGATCATTTCTCAGCTTCAACATTACCTGCCTTTTCTCCACAATAGTCATTCTCTCAACTTTACAAGAACTGCCTTTCTCATATTCCATTAATTCCTTAATGGCCTTCTCAGTATAGCACAACATTAGGACAATTGTAGACTTAGTAGTGAAGTGATATCTGAATCTTCAACCCATTATTGAACTTCATTTGCTCAGTAATCTTCCACTTCTTGAACTCATGTACCACTCTTTGAACCTCCTTCTCCTTTAGCCTTGCAAATGACATTTGAACTTAACTTAATGATGTTCTTTAAGAGGCCTCAATTTAGAGTTTCTTTTGGGGATTCCAGAAGATTTATGTATGCATGAATGTAGAAAAGAAAAAACTTTTGAGGTTCCAAAATGATTTCTAAAATTCAAAAACTATCTTCAACTTATGGTTTAGTGAATATATAGATAAATAATCTTCTAATCACAAACTTTAGCTCAACATCACTTTTCTGAATATGATCTCTAATAAAATGATGTTTGACATCAATGTGCTTGGATTAGGAGTGCTGAATTTGGTTCCTAGCAAGATTAATAGCATTTTGATTTATCACAATAGATAGGGATCTTGTAATACCTTAGGTGATAATCTTTTAGCTGGTTTTTATTCATAGCATTTGAGTCAGCTCTTGCACGACGAGTAACAAGACACTTTCCACAAGTGTCCGGGCTTTACTTTTCTCTAATCTAGTTTCTTTTGCATATATATTACCTAACTTTGATTACTCAAAGCATCTCCAATGCATTCTGGCTCAAAAGTGAAGATGAAAGCACAATTGGTTTCATTTTTTGAGGTATGATCTAATTCTTTCACCCTTGAAATGTCCCTATGAGCTTCATTGAGTATGCCTTAAGCGAAACTTCTGCCATTTTCTGCTCCTTTGTTGATCTATAATATCTCTATGATCTTCAGAGTTCTCCCTTGTGTTCATAAATGTTACTTTCTAAAGGCTTTTGAGTTATGAGAAAGCTTTTTGACTTGTTCACTTTCTTGGAGCTTACTCTTTGAAGATAGTGCCTTCTCTTGCCTTTGAAGGTTCCTTGATACTTAGTTTTCTCAAGGCCTTCTTCTAGATCTTGAACAATGTATATGACTTTGGCTTTTTCTCCATCAACAAATATCACAAAGGTTGAGTTCCTTGTTTTTAGGCTTTCTCTTGCCCTTTTCTGAAGGTTCCTTGATACTAAAAATATGAAAAATAGCTACGAATTTTGCTTGGATTTCCTTGTTGAGTAAATTGGGTGATATTTTGTTGCGGATTTTGAAATCCGGAGGAAAATCTGCAAGTAACTTACCCTCCACAAGGTGGAAAAAATTTTACATGTGAATTTTTACTTGATTTTTTCACAAGAAATATTTTTGGAGATAATGTTACAAGTAAAATGTCAATATGCTTAGTCAAAGTCATTTTCATAGCTAAATTTGGAAGACATATATCTATGAATTTTGTTACGATGTTTGCGGATTTTGCCGTGGAAAATTATTTTCATAGGGATTTTCCTGAATTGTTTCCTTGAAATTACTTGGATTTTTGCTGAATTTTACCACAAAATTTGTTTGTGAATTTCCTAGGGATTTTTGTACCTCGAATTTAGTTGAAACATTTTGATGCGAATGTTATTGCAGATTTTGGTTGCTATGACTTTTTTTATGTCAAATTGCTGAATTTTACTGTGATTCATTGCTGGAATTGTCCTTAATTTGTTTACTACAAAATTATTTGCAAAATCTTGATGCAAATTTTGTTGTGGATTTTGCTTGCTACGACTTTTCTTACAAATTCTTCATGCAAACTTAGTTGCGGATTAGTGCAACGAATTTTCTTGTGAATATTTTTCTTGCGAATTTATCTACAAAATTACATTGCGGATTTTGCTTTGGATTTGGGTTTATGCGGATTTTCTTGTGAATATTTCATGCGAATTTAGTTACAAAATTTTGCTACACATTTTCTTGCAAATCCTATACCTTGAATTTATCTTAGAGTTTCCTGAAGATGACTATTGTAAACTCTCTTGCAAATTCTTTTCCAATGAATTTAGTTGCAGATTCTTTTTATAGATTTTGCTACGACTTGTTTCCTACAAATGTAGCTGAGAGCTTTTGAAAAGAATATTAATTGCATAGAATTCAAGAAAATCTTCATAAGTTATAATGGATTTATGTGTAATAATACAATGTATGTAACTAGGTTGTCCAATTGGTTTGTGCAAATTTTGTTTTTAAAGTTGAGGTTAAGGGTTCGAACCCTACCTCCATGTTTTGCTAATATATTATTGCATCTCTCTTTAAGATTATGGTATCATAATATAATTACTCTTGAAGATTAACAAATAAAATAAATGCAATAATATACCAGTAAAGAATTGATTATGATTTTAAACAAAATCAATTAAAACAAAATTAAAATTGATTAAGTGAAATCAAATTGATTTTGATTTAAATGATTCATTTTGTTTTAATCAAAGTAATACTATTTCAATCAAATTTTGTTTTAACCTAATTTTATCAAATTGAAACAAAAGATTTCAGCTATTTTAATTAAATATGAACTTATTGATATTAATTGTCATATCGATAAGTAATTCATAAATTTAAAAATATGGACATTAAATATTAAATTATTCATTTCATTTTAGTCAAATGATTCTTAATCATTAAATCATATTTGTCTTTTAAAATATTAGAAAATGATATCTCCATTTCAAATCAAATCAATCAATATGTGCATGTGTGGAAAATCCTACGTGTTAATTTAACAATTTTTCATTTTTCCATCGAAAATTTTTATCCACTGCATTAATTATTTTTTTCATTTTAGTTTAATTCTTAAATATTTCTCTTCTCTTGATTTTCAATAAATGATTTCTAATAATTACTATATAAAATAAAAATATTTTATACGTATCTCATATCTTAAATCTCAATCTGGATATATCAATTTCAATCTTCAAATTTAATATATAATTTAATTTTCAAACAAAAAAATCGTTGATATTTGCACCCATATGTCAATTTGTTGTTATCATGTTATTTTATACTATTTTTTGATATTATTCTTAATTGATATTATTTTAATGTGATATTGATTCTAATATCATATCTGAGAGATTTAATTACAAATGAACTCCCTACAAGCATATGAATTGCACAGGTAACAATTAGTGTGTATATATACACACACATACATACATACATTCATATATACACATATATTACATTTATACATTTTTAATTTCATCATAATAATTATGTTTTAAAACCTTTAAGAAGATAATGTTGCTTGCATGATAAAAGAAATTACTCAGAGAACAAATTTCTTATTTTTATTGTTGCTTTTATTGGGTAATACCAAATTCATATATTACATGAGTGATAACAAAAATATACATTACATGGGTAATAATTTAGTTACAACTTGATTAATATCTATTTATACTAAATTAAAATTAATCCTAAGTAATATAAAAAAACACACACACACATTGATATATAAACATAAAATTTTGGAAAATTATTTATCTTAAAAATAAAACATATTTATCTTAAAAAGCTACCTTGATAAATTATTTTCATAATAAATTATACAAAATTAATATATTATAATTCAATTCAATTTTATAATATATTTTTTATCAAATTTTTTAAAAATTTATAAATATAAAATCCGCACATTCAAGGTAAAAAACTAATATAGTAGTAAAACATTTAACCTCTACTTAAAAACATAAAAGGGTACTATAAAATTACATGTGTTATAAATAATTACACTAAAATTATAGCTTATGACGATACACATTTAATAACATGTCAAAAATCGTTGGAATGGTCTAATGACTCCGCCCAATAATAACCTTATGCGTGTTAGCCCACCACGAGTTGCTAGCTAAAATGTCAAATCCGGGTTGGCCCACTTTAATAGCAAGTTAGGAAAATGTTAAATCGACTCATCCTACTCGAAGTTAGTGGATTACGTGGGTTGACTCGCTAAATAATTAAAAAATAAAAAAGAAAATTTAAAAATCTTCAAATTTGTAACAAGTGAGGACTTTCAAATTCAGAAAATCCCTAGATTAAGGAGGCAATTAATCTCTAATAGAATTAATTAATTAATTAAATTTATAATATTAAATAATAATAATAATAATAATAATAATAATAATAACAATAATAGAACTATTAAAAAAAGGAATTAATTAAAGAGTTTAATTTTGATGCACTAACAGTTGTAAAACTCTTTTACACTATCATCCAATCATATTTGTTAATGTATTACATTATTGGATAAATGTATAAACTTCTTTAATTATTAAGCAATTAAATCCTTAATTAAAGCCAATACCTATTCAATCTAATTCAGATATTTAATCTATCTACTAAATAATATTATCAAACATAAGAAAGCCAATTAGCTAAAATTGGTGTTTAATATATATAACTATAATTGTTGAATATATAATACCAAAACTTTCATATACTTACAATCTTAATTGATCTTCTATGTCTTAACATATGCCTAAACTAGATATGTGTATATAATGCAAAATTAAGAAATATTTAGATGAGCATGTGAAATTAATTACCATTAATTAACTTTACTATCATATTAAACAGAATGTTTATATAATTAGCAATTTTTTATTATAACATATTTTATATTTGAATTTATAATTTTTTATCTATTAATTTAGCTATTTGAAAATGAACAACAAATAAATTAGTCCATTGTCTAAATTAAATGTAAATAGGATAATTTTATGGTGCCAACTCCCTTATATTTTAGAGGTCAATGTAATTCTTTACATTTGCTTTTAACCACATTTCTTAAATGTGGTTAAATTAGATAAAAGTGTGGCCAAACACAGCACTCATCAAAGAAGGCACTATAGCTGAACTGAATTAAAGTCCAAATTCAGTTAAAAAAAAAAACTTTTCAGTTGTCTTTAACCACATTCGTAAATGTGGTTAAATGCAAATAGTGTAGCAAGTTGCAACTAACCACATTTTAAAAATGTGGCTAAATGAAAAATTAATGTGGCTATCACCACTTTACTCCCTTTGCCACAGAAGTACCTATTCCTTTGCCACTTTAACTTATAACAAATTGGTCAAAACCAAACAAAAACAAACATGTTCAAACCCAAATTTCAATTCCATCCCGTTCTCCATCATTCATCTTCCTCCTCCTTTAGCCCTTCATCACCACCACCATGTCATCGAGGCATAGCCCCCAATCCACCAGCGCCACCACATTGCAACCCTATGTTCCACTCTCCTGATATGTGTAGCTTTCTTACCACGTCACGTGCCCGTTTGCCTTGCCAATCTCACACAAGATCAGGACAAGTCGCTGTTTGGTAGCCACCACCAAGTTGGACGTGGAGGAAAAAAAGTAGCGGAAGGTTTTGGAAACGAGCGGAATAGTGTATTGATTATGGTGGTGGCGACAAATTGAAGGGTGTTTGGTGGCGTGGAGAGAGGAGTGGTGAGGAGGATAAAAGGGTGAGGGAAACATGAGAAAGTCGAAGCTTTTTGGGAAGGGAAGGGAAGGGAATGTAGTCCAGGTTTAGCAATATTAATTTTCACTTAGCCACATTTTTTAATGTGCTTAAATGTCAAGCAGCATAGCCATTGACCTTTAATGTGTGAGAATCTTCCTAATTTTATATTCTGTCCCTAAATTTAAATTTTAAAATGTCAAATTTTGATATTTAATCTAATTTAGTGAATTGAGTAATGACAACTGATTTTTAAATAAAAATATATAAAATTAAAAATAGGAGGATTTTATATTAGAGGTTTCCCACAAACAATGAAATTTCCCACTTAAAAATCTTAAAAAAAAAAAAAAAAAAAACCCTCTTAAATTCACTAGAAAAGAAAAATAGTTTCCTACTTAAACTACAACTCCCTTCTCATTTGAACTATTTCATGAGTAAAACTTTTTAATCCTTCACTTTTTACTCTATGAGTCATTTTAACAGTTTTAAAATGAGTGAAATTTTATAACATTGCAAAATGTAAGTCATATTAGTCTCCAATTCACTTTACTTGATATTCTATCAATTAAACAATAGATAATCTAAGTGATATTTTTATAATATATTTTAAAGTAAAATTTTTTAACTCATTTTAGTATTTAAAATTATACAAAATGAGTCATTTAAGTGTTCATTCTAAGTCATAAAATGACTTATTTTATGTAATTTTAGATATCAAAATAAGTTATTTTAAACTTTATTCTACTTCATATAACATATTTTATAATAACAATATCATTTAATGTTGCACATAATTATTTAAGGATAAAATGTTAAATAAGTGAATAAGGGACTAATTGCTAATATTTTATAATGTTAAGGAAATTTAACTTATTTAAAAGTTTTAGAAATTAAATCACTAAAAATTAGATTAAATAAACGTTTAACTCATTTTTCATTTAATTTGTTGTTTAGCCGAGATTCTCTATTATACTTCGCGCCTTCTCATTGCAAACCCCAACCGTCCCTGATGCAATGCACTAACCTCTCATTTTGTTGTTTAGGCTGAAGGCGCTACCACTGATCCTGCGTTCGTCCCTGATACTCCGCTTTCCTGTTGACGCCAAGTGCTCCGATGACTCTGCTTTTGCTTTCCTCCGCTTTGGACAGTGACCGATTTGAAACCTGGCTTCTCTCTCCGGAAGAAGCTCAAGGCTGAATGTAAGAGCGCACAAGAAGAATTCCAAGAAACACTGGTATGTCTTTTCCAATTTGCCCTCCAATTTGCTCAAGGCTGAGTACCAATCTCTTCCTTTCTTTCATTCACAGAGTGAGGGAGTGAGAGCAGGTGAAAGAAGGCTGTCCAATACATGCACCAACCTTCAACGATCTTCCGTAGGTTTCGTCTCTTCTTCTTCTTCTTCTTCTTCTTCTCTTAGCAGATTCCATAAGTTTTCATTCTAAATATCAGATTCCATAAGTTCTTTTTATGTTATTGAATACATAGTACTAATTCAGCTCTTCTTGTTGCCATAAGTTGTAACGTTAATTTTGGCATAATGAAAAGAAAAATTCTCGTGTGTCAAGATCCCTTTTCCTATTTTTCATATTGCCCTTTGATTTTCTCCCACAGAGAATGGCGGCCAGAAACATAGTTTTAAGGCTTGTGATGGTTATAACACAACCAACAATTATCTAAGGAAAGAAAAAGAACATGCCAGAAGATATGCATAGTTGAATAACATACATTGACTCTTCACTCTTGTAGAGCTCGTAGGATTGACTATTGAGAATTGAGCACTTATTATATCGTTAAGTCAAAATTCAAAAGTTATGTACTTTTGTTAGGTCCATTTAGCATGGGGTTTATTAATCAGAAACACGACGAACAAGTTCTGTGGACTTCGTCTTTGGTCTTTGGGTTGCCTCCTTGACCTTGAGCATAGGACGACTCAGCTATTTACTTTAGTCTGATTGAGAATAAATAGCAGAAGGAATGAACCGTATGCTATAGTATATAACATAAGAATATTTCAGTTTCCTCCATCTTTGGGAGAGTTCAATCTGACTGATGTAATTTTAGCAAGAACGATTTTTGAACTTGAGCATATTTATCTTTGGTATGGAGATTGAGTTTTGTCCTGTTGTCTCTGAACTGACATCATGTCCATTTCTATGAGCTGTTTTTGCTTAAAGAAAGCTAAACCAAAGGTTCTCTGCTTTCGCATATGGTTTATTTCCAAGTCATTTAGTACTTGCTCCCTAGTCCCCACCTATTTGATCAAAGTTGCCAACCTATCCTTGAACACTGATATATGTTTGTTACTTTCACTTGCTGCTTTCTCTGTATATATTTTTTTTTGTATCAAAATGACAACCCCATTTCCTACCATGCATTATATGATTCATTTCAACCTCTGGGGCAGAAAAATGTGCAGAACTTTACTGTTAATTTGATAGCTTCTACTCTTCACGTCTCCTTCATATGAAAATTTTCAAGGCAGAATTTCTGGCCTGTATATTGATCATCGCGTTCAGTTCTTATAGCCTATCCATAGATGTGAGCCTCTTTGGTTTAAAAGTTTTTGTTTTGAGTTTCTGCAACTGAATTACATACTGACATGCCTGTGAATTGCTCAGATTTGATAGAGATTGGAAGAAAATTGAGGAATTTGTAGGCTCAAAAACAGTTATTCAGGTTAGGAGAGGCTGCTCTTAGTGTTCATTTTCTTTTTCAAATTTCATTTAATTTCTGTCATGGAATCGTTATCTGTTACTCACGATGAATGAATCCTCTTCAGATTCGAAGCCATGCCCAAAAATACATTTTGAATGTTGAAAATAATGGGAAAGCATAGGAAAATATTCTGACAGTAAAACGCATAATGAAAAGAGAGGAAGGAGAAAGAAGATATGAAGAAGGAGTTATATGAAACAAAAAATATATTGAATATATTGATGAAGAAATTAGGCTATGAAGCAAGTTCTTCTCATTCAAAGCCTATATCCCATAATCAAAATAATTCAAATGATGAAGAGGATTCAAGTGATGAAGAAGATGAGGATAGTACATCATCTGAAGACTCTAAGTATAGTTATCACTTATTAGAACTATTACTTTGTTTTATGTTTATCGATCTTAGTACTTAATTATATATGATGATAGATGACTTATGAATTTTTATTTAATTTGGGTAATACATTACATTGAAGTTATTATATTATGAGAAAATTGATTTTCGTTGTTGAATTAGACATTTTGTTTATTTGAAAGTGAGTTATTAGAAATAGATTATATATATTGGTAGGTAAAGTGATAAATAAATTTAATGAACAAATATTAAATTTGTTCAATTTGGTTGTAAATTTTCCTATGAAAATTATATTAGAAATATTTACTTGTGAAATTTCCTAAATTTAATTAAATTTTGCATCATATTTCATGCAAAATTTGTTGTAGAATTTATTATTTGCCAATTTTGCTGAAACTTACATGCAAAATTACTTGCAAAATCAATTTTGTTGTGAAAATTAATTCAGATTTTCAAAGACCATGATGACTTGTGGATTCTCCTAAATTAAATTACATGAATTTTGTTGGGCCAATTAGATACGGATTTTGATAGAAAATTCCTGCGCAATTACTTAGGAAATTGAATTGGGATTACCTCCAGATTTTGTTGTGGATTTAGTTACCTCCAGCTTTTGTTGCAAAAAATACTTGTGGATTTTGCCTCCAACAATTTAATTTGAGGATTTTCTTGTGCAAATTATATGCAAATTTTCCTGCAAATATTTCTTGCAAAAAAAATCTGAAACAACATCCCATAAAATTCCTTCCAACCACACACTTGGCCATGGAAATTAGTTGCGGATTTTTTGTATTTCTTGTGAAAAAAATCCAGGCGCTAATTACCTGTGAATTCAAAATCCAGCAATCAATTATCCACGACCATATTACCCGCGATTCTTTTCCCCAAAATCTACATGAAACGTGCTTACCTATGAATTTTTAACAAAAATCTCTAGCAAAATCCTTAGTGGCAAGTTTTGAGTAGTAGTTCCACTTCTCTCCCAGGTCATGATTCCTCTTTCATGTTATTGGCCATGCATTTAAGCATCTACTTGAGATTAAGGAATCATTATCATTTCACTTGGGAGTGGATTTTGGAACAACAGAGCTGGCTTTCTTAGCTTCATTCTCAGTTGCTTTTTCTCCCACAATAGTCATTCTCTCAACTTTGGCAGAAGCTTTTCATATTCCATTAATTCCTTAATGGCCTTTTCTAGTATAGCACAAGCAACATTTAGGACGGTTGTAGACTTTGTAGTGAAGTTGGATTCTGAATCTTCAACCCATTCCTGAACTTCATTTGAGCAATCTTCCACTTCTTGAACTCATGTACCACTTTTTGAACCTCCTTCTACTTTCTAGTCTTGCAACTGACTTTTGAACTTAACTTATGATGTTCTTTGAGAGGCCTCAAGTTTAGATTTTCTTTTGGGGATTTAGAAAGACTTATGTATGCATGAATGCAAAAAAAAAAAACTTTTGAGGTTCCAAAATGATTTCTAAAAAAAAAAACGATCTTCAGTTTATGGTTTAGTGAATATATCAGATAGATCTTCAGTATTCACAAACTTTAGCTCAACATCACTTTTCTAAATATGATCTCTAATAAAATGATGTTTAACATCAATGTGCTTGATTAGGAGTCCTGAATTTGGTTCTTAGCAAGATTAATAGCATTTTTATTTATCACAATAGATAGGGATCTTGGAATACCTCAGGTGATAGTTTTCTAGTTGGTTTTTGATTCATAGCATTTGAGTCAGTTTTGCACGCACGAGTGACAAGACTCTTCCACAAGTGTCCAGGCTTTGCTTTTCTCGATCTGATCTAGTTTCTTTTGCATAGCTTTGACCTAACTTTGATTACTCAAAGCATCTCCAATGCATTATGGCTCAAAGGTGAAGATGAAAGCATAGTTGGTTTCATTTTTGAGGTATGATCTAATTCTTTCACCCCTTGAAGTGTCCCTAAGAGCTTGATTCTGAGATATTGCTCTTAAGGCAGAAACTTCCATTGTATTTTATGTTCCTTTGTTGATCTACAATATCTCTATGATCTTTAGATAGTTCTACCTTGTGTTTAGAAATTTTACTTTCTAAAGGCTTTTGAGTTCTGAGAAAGCTTTCTGGAGCTTACTCTGAAGATAGTGCTTTTATTGCCTTTTGAACGTTCCTTGATACTTAGTTTCTCAAGGCCTTCTTCTAGATCTTGAGCAATGTCTATGACTTTGGTTTTTTTCTCTATCAGCAAATATCACAAAGCTTGAGTTCTTTGTTCAGGCTATTGAACCATTTCTTCGATTAAAAGTAGTTGGAGCGCTCTCTCCATGTACCATTTCTTGTCCTCTTCAGTGCCCTTTGACACACCTATAATAAAAATGGTTTTCATTGTTGATACCCACACTTTCTTGGGTCCTATTGGGTTAGTTGCATTTGAGGAGGCTTTTCAACTTGTTTTACTAATTTCTTTATCATAAAACGTTTGTTAGGTTGATGACCCTTCTTGTGATAAAAATATAGGATGATTTAAATTTTATTTTCTTTGACAAGAGTGCTTTTGATTTCTTATCCAATTTCATCTCATATCCTAATCCTATTTTCTGAAAGTATGATTTCTAACCACCATGCATCATATCTAGATTCTTGGAGCCAATTACCATTTTTTCTAAATCAGTTTTGAGAAGCTTTGAAGTCTTTTCTTGTTTAGAAATTTCTTTGAGTTTTCTAATTTCTCAGAGACTTTAGCTTTAAGGACTTGAGTTTTATATTTAAAAACTTGTTTTCTCCTTGAATCTCTTCTTTCTCAAGCATTAGATTCTCAAAATCAATCTTCACTTTCTCAAGATTTAAAGAGATTTTTAGATGTTTCCTTTTAGAGAAAGATAGTGAGAAGTGAAAATCTGAGAATTATCTAGAAACTCATCATATAAAGCAAAAAGTTCTTCATAAGAAAGATCAATTTCTGAAGGTTTGTTTACCTTTGTTTCTCCTCCAGTGGTGTAATAAGCCATGAACGATGTGTTGACAATATGTTCCAGCTTATCTTGGCTTTTTGCTCCTTCCCTTTCCTCATTTGAGTCACTCCAAGAGCTAGGCCTTCCTTTTCTGCTTTCTGTGTTTGATGTCCTTCATTTTTCTGGTTTTGCTTTTCCAAGCTCTGGACATCCTCCTTGCTAGCATAGAGACGAAATCTTCATCTTCCTCAGATACTTCTTCAAAGTAAGAGATTTTAGCGACCTTTATTGCCTTACCCTTGCTTTGCTTTTTGTGAGATACAAGAGCCACAAATACACTATTCTTTAAGGATTCATCATGAGCTTCAGAGAGTACTATCTCATAGGTTTTAAGGGACCCAATGAGTGCGTCTAGGTTAAGATTTTGGAGATCCTTGGCTTCTATGATGATTGTAACTTTAGGAAGCCATATGGAAATGAGACTTCTTAGGATTTTACTTACCATCTTTGAGTTTCAGTGCCTTATACCCAAACTTTTGAGTTGGTTTACAATATGCATAAACCTAGAGGTCATGTCATCAATAGTCTCATGTTCACCATCTTGAACATTTCATATTGATGGACCATCATGCTCATCTTAGTCTCCTTCATCTGATCTATTCCTTCATGCAACATATGTAGTCTATCCTAAATCTCTTTGGCTATGTCACAAGTAGCGATTTTGTCATATTTAGCTTTGCTTAGTGCACAGGTGAGCAAATATTTAGCTTTAAAGTTAAGCTGAATTTCTACTTTGTGTCACTCTTCCATATGCTCTTGGAATCTCAGCTAGGGTTATCATAGCACCTAAAACTTCTTCCATAGGAGTAAAATCTCCTTCTTGTATAGTTTCCCACAAGTCAAGACTTGTGTATTTGATAAATAACTCCATCCTTTCTCTCAGGAGGCATAGTCTTCACTATCAAAGAATGAAGGTCTATTGATGGAGTGTTTATGCTATATGGATATTTTGTCCCATAACTCTTTAGGATCTTTAACCTCTCAGTCGTTAAAATGTTCAACCCCTTAGAGGCCTAAATTCTTATGCTACTTGTAGGTAGAAAAGCGCACTAGAAGGGGCAGTTGATGCTTTGCCTTTTTTCCTTTCTCATTTTTGAAAAACTTAAACAAAATACTTTCAAGTATTAAACTTGAAATGTAGTGGAAACAATGTTAGTTATGTCAGAAAGTAACTTTCTAAACTAGATATAATAAAACTCTTAAGATGAAGTTTTTCCAAAAAAAAAACACAAAATAATAATCACAAGGCAATAAGAGAAAGAAAGATGAAGGAGAAGAAGATACTACACAAGAGTTTTATACTTGTTCATGACTGCCGACATCCAGTTCTAACTACCATTGATTTCCACTAAAACCTTTCTCAACCTAAGAAAGTTGGATAGTTTTTACTAGCCTTCCAAGCTCTTACCATGACGGCAACACTCTATCACAACCTGATTAGTCTTTAACTAGTCTATCCAAGCTAACACAATGACTAGCAAGTATATGCTACTGTCACAACTGAGTAGTCTTTAAGCAACCTCTCCAAGCTAACACGTGACTAGCAAGTACACTCTATTGTCACAATTGAGTAGTCTTTATCAGCCTCTCCAATCAAACACTGACCAAGCAAGTATACTCTGCTATCACATTACAAGTAGTCTTTGCTTAGCCTTTCGAACTAACTCACAACGACCACTCCTGGATTAGGGTTACAAAGGTTTGCGTTTGGGTTTAAACACTCAAACTAACCAACATTGAAGTTTTCGTAAGATGAACAATAACAGACCTGGAAAACTTAAATGACTCCTTTCTATGATTCTTCCTAGGAAGAATGTAAGATCTAATAAGAACGTAGAAAGAAGATTTTTACAAACAAGAACCTGATTATAATAAGTAATGAACTTTCAAGAAAATGAGGAAGGATTTTTTCAGCATTTCGCACTCTATCACCAACCATCTCTTTGTTGATAGCACAATATCTCTATTTATAGATGATTTGCATTTATGACCATTGCCCTTAATCTGTCTTCCTAATGACACATGTTGATCTTCTTTTTATGTCTTGGAAGCAGTCTAGATGAGTAGCTCGACATTGTCAGTAGAATCATGTAGAAGTTGTTGTGAAGTAGAGGTTTCTGAAGTTACCTAGAAACTACTTTTTACTTTTAGAACAAGGTTTCTACACTTTTCCTTTAGAAGTTGGCGAGTTGACCAAGTCGCAGAAAGATGTCATGTCAGTCTATGATTGGATTTGACTTTAAATTTGAATTTTAAATTCCCTCAATTTCCTATAAAGTGTATTGTTTCACGTGAAACGTGCTTTGAAGTGCGGATAGTTCTTTAATTTTTCTTTGAACTTTTAGTCTTCAATCAAAGCTTGTAAATGATGATATGTTTTGTGATCATGATGATTGAAGGTTGTAGAACACACTTGCTTAGAGAGTTGGATTGAAATATTCACTTGAAATGTACTTTTTGAAGTCACGTGCTACTTTCTGAAGAGCTGAGCCTTAGTTTCTTGTACTAGAGAATTTTCTTTAGTACGTTAAGCATATATATGTTCACTTCATGATATATTTTTCACTTTCATTAAATCTCAATCTCTTTAAATGATATTAAACATGTTTGCACATGTCATGTGAAAATATTTACATTTTATGAATCGTGTTATGCTAATGTAAAGACCTGTTTGTTACTTCAAGAAACTCAAGGAAAACATTAGTCATTCTTCAAAATATTTTCTTGAAATAGGTTATGTTATCATTCAAAATATTTAGCATTGAAGCTTTCTAAAGGGTTATGAGCTAACAATCTCTGCTTTTGATGATGACAAACCAATTCTTAGAAAATCTTTTGAAGAGATTTTGAAAGAAATATAACAGGATATAAAGCTTGATAAACCAATTTTCTTTCAAAGTATCATATGATATGATTCTCAGAGGTTAAGGCATAATTTGGATAAAATCAAAAATGCTTTATTACCTCAAGTGATTGAAATTAGAGCTATTTTGATTTCAAATAAGGTTTTTAAACTTAATCAAGAATACTTCCTGAAAGGTATTATAGCAATTTTGAGAAAAGGTATGAGCATTTTAGATTTCTAATAAAACACAGCTTGATTTTTAGTCATTTTGACTTTTCTAAAAATGCAAGAGTTTGAATAGCACGAGTAATATTTTTGATATATAATCTTGACCTTAAGTCCATACTCAGCACATCTTTATCCAAACTTTGATCTTACATTTTCCTTAGAGAGACAATATCAACTTTCATAAAAACATATGTAAGCAAAAGCTTAGAGTGCTAGAGCATGAAACTGATATGATATGCATATGAAAACTCAAACTTTCTGACGATAATATGTTATGCATGAATATAAAGCTTTGAGTTTTCTGAAGCATTTCTGAAGCTCCCTCCCCTCCCCCCCTAATTTGACCTTTAACTTAGTGCAACACAAGAGATTTCTCTTCTTTCTTCTCCCCTTTGTCATAAGTAAAAGGTGTGCACATTCTCTTCCTCTTTCTCCTCCTTTGTATGAGTTGTGCTCCAAAATTTCTGTTGAAGTTCTTCACTTTCATTAAATCATAATCTCTTTCAATGAGATTAAACATGTTTACACATGTCATGTTTATGAATCGTGTTATGCTAACGTAAAGACCGTTTATTACTTTAATAAATTCAAGGAAAACATTAGTCCTTCTTCAAAACATTTTCTTGAAATTGGTTGTGTTATCATTCAAAACATTTAGAATTGAAGCTTTTTGAAGGATTCTGGAGCTAACATCTATTAGTGAATTAGGTTTATTCTTGGGATTTTAACAAGGATCTTTACTATTATTTTGTAGTTACTCTTTTTAATTTATTGTTGTAATCCTCGGAGATAAAGGATTAGATTTGCTTACTAGTGGAGGGATTTTGATGGATTAGGATGATATTGGAGGGATTTTGTTTATATTGAATGCATTAGTTTCTCAATATTCTGAATTTCTATTCTTATAATTGTTGTTGCTATTGTTACAAAAAAAATTTGGAATAACTAAATTGTCAATCGTTAGGGAAATCCTTTAGGCATAAATTGATGGATCCGTTGGTTTATGTTTGAGGAGAATATTAGAATTAACCTTCTAATCCTCTTTAGGCCATAGCAATTAGTACCTTAATTCACTGAAATTTCTAAATAAATTGAGATATCATTTATTGGTTATTTGCTGGTCAAATTCTAGGGATTGATTGATCATTAGTAGAATTATTAGTAATTAATTACTAATATCTGACTAATGGGTTTAATATTTAGTCAATAAATAATTAATTTATAATCCTAGAAATACCTGGCACTAGTGCCTTTTATTACTGTTTGATTTCAATTAATTTCAATTGCTTCAATTTTAGTTCTCAAAACCCCAATTTTTCCAACTAAGTGATAAAGCCTCATTTAGAGACGACCTAGGTTGTGCCATTTGCTACATTTTTTGTGCAACTTAGCATTAAAACAATTTATACTCTGAGGGGTGACAACCTCACTTCAAATTTTGGCATTGCCTGGAGGATTAGAACTTAGTTGTTTATTTACCGTTTTTATTCTATTTTATTTTATTTCAATTTTTTTTAATTATTGCCCTTTTTATTGTTCCCTTGTATAAGGTGTTCCCTATCTAGGCAATTTAATACTCTTGATTCTGAAATTAGGAAAACCTTAAGGCGGATCAAATAGGCAAAGTGCAAAACAAAAGGAACTATCTAAGCATTTTAATCCTCTATCCCGTTTCAAGTGATACAACAATTATGGGAGATCATAATATGACACTTAAGGAGCTCATTGCCCTAAATTTACCTAGTAGCCTTTGACCATTACATACTATCACAACGTACCTGGAAGGCACTGATGGGGATGACAACCAATTTTAAAGATGAATTTGGGAGTCGCCAAATTTTAATTCTGGCTAAAATTGGAAATCCTTTTTAATTTGTAAACTGCTTTTAAAAGAGATTTAAGGTTCGGAATCTGATTATGATTAGGGAAATGGAAACTTAATCCTAATACACCCCTAATACATCCGTATAAAGAATCGGTTATCCTAGAGCTCATTATGCAAATTAATTATAATTTTAATAATATTTATTTCCTAAAAGTCATAATAATTACACAAGCATAAATAAAGGTGAAATAAAAAGAGATTAAAATTTAAAGGAAAGTTAATTTTAGCTTGATAGTTGTTGGCTACGAGCGACGTATCCTCTGTGTACAATGAGGAACTCAAAGCCATGTCGTCTCTTGTAGAAAATGATTCTATGTTGATAGATTTTAAGAAAGAAATGTTCGTTAAATGATTTTATTCGTGAAAATATTTTCTGATGGACCAATTATTTTTAATTTTATTTTTTATTTTAAAGAGAGCTATAAAATAAAAGAAATTTTTATTTTATTTTTTTAATACATGACCTCAAGTTATAAAAGAAAAAAAGAACAACCCAAATTTTTGAGACCAAAAAATGGACTAACAAAAACAAAACAAAAAAAGCCTAACACTAAAAAAATTTTGAACAAAACAAAAAAAAATGAAAATGGCCCAACCTCAACAAAAATAAAAAAGAACTTAAAAAAAATTTAACAAATCATTTGGGGAATGGGGCTCATCAACGCACCTAAACAACATCTAGACCTCACCAAGCACTACCCTAAAGCCCACTAGATAAGTAACTCCTTTACAACTCCTCTACTATTCAACATCAATAACACCCGAAGCCCAATGGAGAACGACCCTTACTCGATTTCCACATGAGCAATGCCGAGTTGTTTAAGCCATTTGTGTATAGACAACTTGCTAGGTCCACGTCCTGGGAAGAACTTTGTGCCACCATATCCTCTGGCACAACCCAAACCAAACTTGTGACTATCATTCCAACTCTGACACTCTAGTGAAGATTGTTAGGAGGTCCAGAAGGTAAGACATTTGATTAAAGTGGCACCATCAAGCTAGAAAGGAATCAAGACCCTATATAAGGAACAACCTTTTCCAAATCACCTGTAAAGGACAAGTGAATTCTATTTGTGAGGAGCATGCAAAACAGGAAGTTAGAAATGCCAAGCTCCCTATGAAGGAGATCCTGGAAGCATTAAGAAGGGAGTTAGAGATGGAAGTGAAGGAAAGAAAGGAAGAAGACTGTGAAAGGAGATGAAGACGACCTATTATGCAAGTGCTCTAGAAGAGAAGGAAAGCCCCATATAGAGGAATGTCCAGACTGAAACTCTACATTGAAAGATGATCAAGCTAGGGGTGTTGAGATACCAAAGGGTAAAACAAAGCATCAATATGATCCACCATGCACCCCTTATTTTTAAAGCCTATAACCACGAACCAACACATGTTTTTAAGGTGCTTAAGTCGTTCCTTACTAATAACCATGGTACTTCATAAGATATGAAATCGTGGTAGAACCTAACTTTGTGATGTCCTAATGACATCTCCAGTTGTAAAGCTGTAGTACCTCTCTTCAAGGTATTTAGTTTCCTTCTTATCATGCGACAACGCAAAGCCTAATAAGCCAGAAGCAACTGGTGAATATGGCAATGAAGTTTGTTCAGGACCTTGCATTGGAGTCTATTACAAATGTTAAGTGGAATTACTTGGAGTGAGATGTTATACTCTAGTTTTTGAAAACCCCCAAGCAATACCCTGAAAGAACTGAGTAGCATCTGAAGGAAGAAGGAGAAGAGAAAAGTTAGAAGAAAAGAAAGAAGAATTCCTAAAAATAATGAAACAAGTAAGTATGACATAGTGGAACAACTGAAGAAAATGCCAGCAAAGACTCACTTTATTCCTTGATCTTATCTTCGAAGCTCATCGGATATGATTAAAAAGGTGTTGGATCAAGCATATGTATTCCAAGGATATAACCTTGATAGGGTTGAAGGAATTATGAATACGATTAAAATGGCTAATGCTATCACTTTCACTGACGATGCTTCCTTCATGAGTGGGCGTTCAAAGGCGCTCCATATCACCCTCAAGTGCCAAGGTTGCAATATCCGAAAGTATTGATTGACAGAGGATCAGCCTTCAATGTGCTTCCTTATTCCACATTGGAGGCAATGATCCAATCATCCTCCATGATTGAGCCAAGTGGGGATCAAGGCATTTGATGGATCATTGAGAAGATCATGGGTGCCATTGATCTTCAGTAGAAATTGGACCAACTACTTTCATGACCAAATTCCAAGTGATGGACATTGAGCCAGGGACACGATGCTGCGAGGAAGACCTTGGATTCATGAGGCAGGTGTTGTCCCTTCAATACTTCATCAGAGGGTGAAGTTTATAGATGGCGGGAAACTCATTACCTGTCAAAGGGAAAAGAATTATTAGTGACTAAACCTGTGGCAGTGCCATATATTGATTGCGCTGAAGATACCCTTGAGGTTTCATTCCAAAACCTCAGAATAGTGAACCGGTAAAATCAAAAGGTGATGTGCATCAAGTGGCCGCTTGGATAATGCACAAAACCATTTAGCGAAAAAAGGGTTAGGAGTCAGCTGCAGGAATCAGTGATTGATCACTTCCTAACAATCCTGGAAAACTTGGCCTTGGATATGAAGCTACAAGCGAGCAACAGTCTTTTAAATCATCCAGGAAAAAGATCCCATATCTCATGGACATTTCCTTGCTCACCGCAATAGTGATGATAGAAAGCTTGAGTTGTTGGCACTCTTAAAGGAGATGGAAAAACCTCGGCTAATCTACCCTAGCCTTAAGCCAATGAATAACTTGAATCTACACCCTTGAATGATTTGTGTTTTCTTGAGTAATGGATGCTTTAGCCATCTCTATTTGTATTTTAATTAAATATTAAAATGATTATGCATGATTTCTCTTTTCCATCTCTTGTAAATTTTGTCTTTTTTGTTTATTTTTCTTTTATTTATTAAGAATCTTATCTCAATTCCAGGGATTCCTCTCCTTCAAAATCTCTATCTTGTGCAAATAATTGTGAAAGCTTGTTAATCTATTATTGACAATGGACTCTAATGAAAATGAGCAAGATGAAGATCCCAAGTTGTGCCAACAATTTGCCAAAATCATAAATTCAATGCAAAAGGGATAAATCCATCAAAAAGGTCAATTTGGAATGATGAGGATGAAAAGAAGTGAAAATAGTTGACAACCCAGGAAAGAAAAGATGGTCATGTTGTTCCGCGAATTCCTGGATATTTTTGCCTGGTCTTATAGAGATATGCTTGGTTTGGATCCAGAAATAGTGACTCATAAAATCCGTTAATTGAGAATGGAACCTAAGCGATAGAAATTGAAGAATAAGCCCAGAAATGTCACTCAAAATCAAGGATGAAGTCAAAAAGCAACTTGATGTAGGCTTCTTGGAGGTTCCACTCTACCCAAAATGATAGCCAATGTAGTACACAATGCCAAAGAAAGATGGAAAGGTAAGAATGTGAGTGGATTATCGAGATTTGAATAAAGCAAGCCTAAAGGACAATTTTCCCTCCCCCATATTGATGTCCTAGTCAATACAGGAAGAAGTCATCGATTCTCCTTCATGGATGGTTACTTAGGCTACAATCAGATCGATAATGAGGAAGACAAGGAAAAGACGTTATTTGTCACTTATGGGAGTATTTTGCTATCGAGTACTATCGTTTAGGCTAAAGAATGCTGGAGCAATGTACCAATGAGCAATGGTGACCCTTTTTCATAACATGATCCATAAGGAGCTAGAAGTATATGTGGATGATATGGTAGCAAAGTCACAAGAAAGGAAAAGTCATGTTGCTTTGCTTAGAAAATTGTTTGAAAGGTTGAGAACTTACAAAGCTCCAATTGAATCCAGCGAAATGCACCTTTGAAGTGTCTCCTGGAAATTGTTGGATTCATTGTCAACAAGAAGGGCATTAAGGTTGACCGAGACAAAGTTAAAGCATACAAAACATGTCATGCCCAAGATGGAGAAGAGGTTCAGGTTTCTTAGGCCGACTGAATTACATAGCAAGATTCATCTCCAATTTGACTCACACTTGTGAGCCAATATTCAAGTTATTGAGGAAAATCACTGGGGAGAAGATGACAAGTGTCAAGAAGCCTTTGACAAAATCAAGAACTACTTGTCAAATCCATCTTGCGTTGACACCAAGACGACCACTCAATCCTATATCTCATGGTGTTGCATAGGTCTATGGGGGCACTGGTCAACATGATGAGTCCGTTGAAAGGAGCAAGCCATTTACTACTTGAGTAAGAAGTTCAACAACTGTGAAGCTAGGTATTTGGCTATTGAAAAGACTTGTTGTGCATTGATCTAACAGCAAGGAGGTTATGGCAGTGACATGCTTTACTATACAACTTTGCTTATATCTTGCATGGACCCCATAGAGTACATTTTTAGAGCCCACACATTTCCATGGGATGTCCAAATGGCAAATGGCTCTAGCAGAATTCAACATCAAGTATGTGACTAGAAAATCAATAAAGGGAAGTGTGGTAGCCGATCACCTGCCGAAAATCCACTCAAAGAATATCTCAATGGAGCTCAAATTTTGGACAAGGATATCCTAGCATCTGGAGAAGAGGATAGTGAAAGTGGGGAAGAAGGGGACTTGATGTGGAAAATGTACTTCGATGGTGTAGTTAACATCCATAGGAATAGAGTTAGAGCAGCCCAGTGTCCCTAATGGAAAACATTCCCGATTGCTATTAAATTGGCATTTGATTGTACAAACAACATCACTAAATATGAAGCATACATAACAGGTTTAAAGGCAATGATATCCCTTGGGTTACAATACTTAGAGGTCTACGGGACTGAGCCCTTAATCATTTTTCAAGTTAATGGAGAATGGCGAGTCAAGGAGCATAGGTTGCCTGTTATTATGAACATCTCATGAGCTTGAAAGATGAATTCAGGATGTCAGTTTCCATCATTTGTGCCGAGAAGAAATCAGTTTGAGATGCCTTAGCTACCTTAGCCATGATGACCAACCTTAATCTAGAAGGTGGTAGCGCAACCTTTGCAGGTTGCCATTAGAAGAGACCCAGCTATATTCAAACATTGAAGCATCAGCTGTGACCATGGTTCCACAATATTCAAGAAATTCATCAAAGAAGAGGGAGTATCCACAAACAACTGATGAGAAATAGAAAGACACTCAGATGACTATCCATGTCATTCTTCCTTCTTGGTGAGGTATTATAAAGGCACGTGAATTTTATTAAGATGTGTCAATGTTGTAGAAGCTAACTCCATCATATCAGGAATCCATAAAGATATTTGTGGAACTCATGTCAACGGACACATATTGTCCAATAGATCCTAAGGCAAGGATATTATTGGCTCACAATGGAAAAAGATTGTATAGAGTTTGTTTGAAAGTGCCATAAATGTCAAACCTATGCTAATCGAATCCATTCTCCTCTACCATTGCACACTCTTGCATTGCCTTGGCCTTTTGCAATGTGGGGCATGGATGTCATAGGACCAATTAGCCCCAAAGCCTCCAATGGGCATCGATTTCATTCTAGTAGCCATTGATTATTTACCCAATGGGTGAAAGCTGTATCATACGCCAATGTAACCCGAAAAGTGGTTGTGAAATTTCTGAAGAACAACATCATTT
Source organism: Dalbergia oliveri (assembly GCA_030441495.1). Lineage (NCBI taxonomy): Eukaryota > Viridiplantae > Streptophyta > Magnoliopsida > Fabales > Fabaceae > Dalbergia > Dalbergia oliveri. The sequence continues at coordinate 5,390,549 of JAMLFY010000009.1, forward strand.
GTAGGTACCCTGAAAGACTCAATGGATAATGCCACTAATTTCAACAATGTGAGGACGAAATTGTGAGCAATTCAAGATCAAGCATCACAACTTGGCTCTCGACCAAAAATGAATGGGGTGTGAAGGCAAACAAAAACATTAAGAAGATCTTGGGGAAAATGGTGGTCACGCATAGATTGGAGTGATATGGCGCCTTACACATTACACGCCTATCGCACTTCTGCGAGATTCAACTGGGCAACCCCAGATTTGGTGTATGGGATGGAGGTGGTAACACCCATAGAAGTGGAAATACCGTCTTTAAAGGTCTTGGCGGAAGCTAAATTGGAGGAAGCCGAGTGGGTCAAAATGAGATATGAGCAATTGAATATGCTTGAAGAAAAACAGCTAAATCAGTTTGCCATGCCAGCTGGACCAAAAAAGGATGGCCAAAGCATTTAATAAAAATGTTCGCTTTCAACTTCCAACCAGGTGATCTTGTTCTGAAAGAATTTTGCCAAATCAAGAGGATAACAGAGGCAAGTGGGCACTCACACATGAAGGCCCTTACATTGTCAAAGATGCATTTTGGAAGAGCATCTGATATGACTGACATGGAAGGCAAAGCACTCGCTAAACCACTCAATCAGAATGTCGTGAAAAGTACTTTGCCTGAAAATAATAATAAATAATAATAATAATAATAATAATAGAGAAAGCTTGTGGTTAAAAACCCTAAAGGCGACCTAGGCAAAATCTATAGCACAACTCTTAGTTGCTAGGTTGAAAACCTGAAAAGGCGGCCTATGCAATGGTGAAGGTAGAGTCATGATCAAGAAGCTATGTGGGACATCAAAATTAGGGCAATTTGATCACAATATTGTTGGAAACACAATAAAGGATTGCAATTGCTATCATTAGACCGAGTTTGTTGTAACCATGTGATAAGAATAAGTGAAATAGGTTGATCACATGAAAGTAGCACCTATCTTCTTTTCTTTCTTCCTTCCTTTCTCTTAACAATTATTAAAGTCCTGTAAATACTTTCTAGTTTCAAATCCAATAAAATTGCCTTTCTCTTCCTTTGTGTCTCTATTTATCTTTCTCTTTTTACTAAAATTTTTGTCTCTATACTCTCTTTTAAATTCGTGCATAATCATGATGTTATAATTGAAATACAATCAATGGACTAATTTTCTAACAAAGCTCATAAATGATAAGTCAAGAGGGTGCTCAAACATCAAGATTGAGTCACCATGGAAATGGGGCAATTTGCTTAGCCAAGATTTGGAGATGAACCAGCCGTGGGTTTTAATGAAAAAAGGGGTACTTGCTTGATCAAAAATCCGCAGGTGATCAAGTCAAAAAGTGAGAACAATAAAAGAACTGAGGCAAAGAGGGCGTGAAGCATATCTGTCAAAATATGTTAGGAAATCTGATGGAGAGGTTTACATAACTGATCATCTAAAGATAATTTATATTTAGACAAAAGTTTTCTTGAAGGATAATGCAAAGATACCTCAAATTGGGGCAATTTTAATTTTTGAGAGTTATTGTCATTATTTTTGTCACTGAGCACATCATCAATACATTAGTTTTGCCTCAATTCATCATGTCATCACTTCACTAGCTTTACATCATTCATCATATCATCATCACATCAATTTGATATTATCATTTCATCAAAATTGTTAATCATTCATTTGTCTTTGCTTTCACAGTCTTTTAAATTTCACATTTCAATTTTTACATTTCACAAGTCTTTTAAATCTCATATTTATATGCTTTCACCTTTACATGATTTCATAGTTTAAGTGCTTTTACAATCTTTATATGCTTTCACATTTTACATGCTTTCACAAATTTTACTTTCACATGTCTTTAAATTTTACAAACATTTACCTTTCAAAATTTACTTTCATATGTCTTTAAATTTCACATATGTTTATCTCGTTTTCACATTTACTTTCACATGCCTTTACTTCATTTTCACATTTATTTTCACAAATTTTAAATTTCTATGTCTTTACTTTCCTTTCACATTTACTTTCATTGTGTTTATTTTGTTTTCAATAGTTTAAATTTCACATCTGTTACTTTGTTTTCACATGCATTTTCTTTCACATGTTCTTTACATTTCACATGCATTTGCTTTCACAAATTTCACTTTCACATTCATTTTCTTTCATATGCTTTTAAATTTTACATGCATTAAGTTTTTACATACATTTTATTCTCAACCTAACTTTGCATGTGCATTCATCATGAGGTCATCTGGCATCATCCACTAGAACATTGTCATTATGCAT
>JAMLFY010000009.1:5393336-5500749 GCA_030441495.1 Dalbergia oliveri
ACTCCACACCATACAATTGTGTAACATCCTCCCAAGTGCAACCCCATTCTTAAGCTATGATATCGATCTTCGAGAGTTGTTACTTGTTAATTAGCGGACCTCTCTTAATTATCTATAGCAAGCTCGATTTACGTATAAGATAACTAAGCGTAATTCTATTAAAACATCTTACAAGTAAACATCAAGTTTATTAATCATACAACTAAAAATACATAAGGAAGCTCCTCTATGAGCTTTAGTACATATATATTCTAATACATTTACATACATACTCATTTCACTAAGTACAACAATAAAATAGTAACTGCTATACCACAGCAATCCTACACTCTTTGCATAGCAGGATCCCATCCCCTGGCTTAACCTGGAGGCGACACGGAAACAAACACATAGGGGTGAGAATTTTATAATTCTCAGGAGGGCAACTCCCAATCACAATCATAATGTCATCGTCATCGCCCCAGCCATTTCGGTTTATTCAAAGGCTGATCATGCAATATATTCTAAAGGTTCATTTTAAGATTTCAAAATCATCCTTCCGAAGTGGGTAGCTTTTAACAATCAATCAGTACATGTACATATATCCAGAAGCTCAAACATATAGTAAGAAAATCTACTTAAAGGATTTCTTATGATATAGGTGATACATATGTTAAATAAAGTAAAGTTATCTCAAAGTGACTTGGTTTCCATCATGGCCATAGAAAGCCAATTAGTGCATTTTTCTTTTCATTGACATAGGAAAGACTAGTTTATACCCAACGGGATTTTCAGTGGACAACTCCACAATAGATCCGTTTATACCAACGGGTATTTATGGTGGATCACACCACACAAGGGAAACAGACTGCTTATCAGGACTGAGTCATTCCTATACGTGGTCATCGAACTTCATTTTTTTTCCATTTTGAATCCCACACAGATCTATTCCTAGCCGATACGTCTACCGACTCAAAATAAATTTTGGGAGTTACTACTTTCGCCTTCCCTCATTCAATCTAAGTCTTGTTTCTATTTTGTCCATATGTCAGAACATACAATTTTAAATCTATACATCCTTATAATGGCATCATATACTTTTCTCATACTTCAATCCTTAAAATCCATAGCATGCATTTATATGTCATAAGTCACATGGCCAAACACTTAATATCAAATACTCATGTCATACTAGAAGCCAAAGTGCCATTACATTCTCAATTCAAAGCATTGTTCCATTCCCAGCACAATGGGCAGTTTTCACCCATTGTGGCACAATTTGTTTTGCTCATCAAACAATCAATTTAGAGGTTATAAAAATTCTCTAAGACACTTCAATGTGTCTAGGAGACCCTGTAAAAATTTCAAGACAATCAGAGCTCTATAGCTACCTCAGTAAAATGTACAAATTTAGTGGTCAGGGGCCACCAATTCCCAGACCAGAACCGAGTTCCCTAATTTTTAACCCCAGCAAATGATTGAATTAATTCCCAATAAAATTCACAGTGATACTTCAATATGTTATTAACTTCGTGTAAAAATTTCAAAGGCTAATTCAATCATTTGCTATGATAATAAATTCGGACAAGTTTACTGCTTCAGTTTCAACAATCAGGACAGCATCTGCCTCATTTCGGTTTCTGATTTTTCTGAGGCATCAAACCTTAAAACTAACACCCAAGAAAATTCATGTAGTTATTTTAAGGTGATAACTCCAACATATAATTTTTATAGCTGATGAAAGCACTCAAAAATATTCCAAAAAATTTCGTGAACAACTGCAACATACAGGAAAACAGAATTTCCAGCAACTTAGTCCAAACTTACTTTGATAAAACTCATTTTCTAACACCATCCAAACCCACCACCAAAATTCACACATCAATACAAACATAATATCATCCAATAACCAGAAATTTTGGACTTAACACAACCCAAAATAGATTAGAAAAATTTGACAAAGAAAGGCAAGAAAAACCCTACTTTTGGCAGCTTAGTGGATCTTTGGCTTCAAGATAATCCAAGCTTGAATCCTTCCACTTCAAAGCCCCCAAACCAACTCCAAACCCTTCTTAAATCAGTGAGGTGTGAGGTACAAGACAAGGTTTTGATAAGGAATGGAAACTTTGTTCGGTTAGATTGGTAGAGAATTAAGTGTAGGACATGTTTTGTGAAGAGATCTAAGGTTTTATCAAGTTTAGGCTAGGGTTTATGAAGCTCCAAGTTTGTTAATGGAGTTTGAGAGGAAGAACAATGGAGGAGAGCTTCTTGGAGTGTGCTGGACGAAATTTTGGTGAAGGAAATGATAAGATATTGATTTTATGAGTTTATGACAAAATGCATAGAATTTTCAAGTCCAAAATGTTTTATTTTCTTAAAGATAAGTCTAGTAATTTTTGTAAGCATCCTATTGGTTGTAATAAAGTAGTAATGGTGTGGCTTCTTCTAAGCCACACACTTGTCTAGTTAGGTGGCAAAATTTCACTGCAAGTTTCATTCGGTGTAAGAAACCTACACACGAAATCTCATCGAACGGGTAAACACCTTACCCATTGAACCGATATTGCCCGAAATTAATTTTAAGTATAAAACTATCATTCCCACCTATTTCTAACCTTATTCCCATGTTTTCCTAATTTCGGGCAACTCTGGAACCGAATTCTGGTTTCAGGTCCGCAGCTGGGGCCCACAAGGTTACTATTTCAATTTTTAAATTTTTTTTTTCAGGGTGTTGGGCCACCCTTATCATTGCTAAACTCTTAGATTTTGAAATTACAATTAATAAAGCTCAAATTAATTTTTTAATTAAATTTTAGGGTGTTACAAATTGCAATATAGAGAGTGTGTGAGAATGAGGAATGTTGGCTTTCTCACTCTCTGAATGGACACACCAGAGGAACAACAACAATAACATCAACGCTTTTCATGTTAGCTTCATATTTCTAATTTTACTACATGGGTTTTTTTTTAAGTTCCATTTTTTGGCTTTTTTTTTTTAAAATGGTCTTTGAACCTTGAAGTTAAAAAAAAATGCCCCATTTTCTGGGTTTTTAAAAAAAATCAAAGGAAGTCATGTTAATTAGCTTTAGTGATGTAGATCTCTTTCAACTTCCTTACCTTTCGCATTTTCTCGTGTTCTATGCTCCTTATTTTTTTGGCTTGATTTCTTTTTAATAATTTTACTTTTAATTTATGGATGCAATGTTCTAATGTTTAAGTGTTCCTTTTTAATTTCTCCACCTATTGTTGTTTGACCTGTAAGTTTTTTCGATGCAACAAAGAAAGGAGATGGAGCTATGCCCTGATTTTGAATTTTTTACAATTATAGCCTTAGAGACCTTTAGGTCAGGGGAAGCCAATGAACAAACCAAGCTTAGACCTAAAAGATTGCCTATACAGGTTACAGGCAAGTTTAGGCTATATTTGTGGTACAAGCTTGACCTGCGAAGTAGCTGTCCTGTAACCTGTTCCCATTTAACTATAGGTGACTATCTTAGACAATAATGGAAATAACTTAGACGTGTATATGATATTCGACTAGTGTAAGTTAGGTAATATAAATGATATTATTCTAATTATTGTGTTAATACTCCGAGTTATAAATGATATTATTTTATTTAAATAATTTTTATTGATTATATTTAGTTAAAAATAAATAAATAAATAATAGTTTTATGTATAAAAATATTGAGAAATCCAAACATCTTTCTTTGGTAGTAATTTTTCATGCCATTAGTTGTAATTTTACTAAAAAAAGTACTTCTTTGGAAGTAATTTTTCATACCATTAATTGTAGTTTAACAACTTTCTGATTCTAATAAAAAGTACTTCTACAATTACATCTAAATGTATAAAAATTTTTTATTTTTACCGATCATTTTGCTTCTAAAGAGTCTAAAGAAGTACTTCTCCTACAATTTTAACCAAATAAGTTCAATATGTGGAATTTGAATTATAAATCCATAATTTTTATTAAACTCAAATGTAAAATTTAAGATTCTAAGTCAATTCTCACTATTTTCTGATTGAAATTGAAATGAAAATTCTAGATCACAATTTCAATGCCGATTTCCACACGGACTCTTATTATAGTAAATGAAGCATTTGAACGATGCAGTGTTATTGGCATTATTTATAAATTTACTAATACAACAGCGGAAAAACATCCATTTTCCCAACTTTCTTTCTCATACAAATGATTCTTATTTATTTAGATTTATTTATGATATTTCATGTCAACTCCAGCGGACTGCATCTTGACTATATCTTCTTCCGCCAACTTCTCAGGCCCTGAATATGTAACAACATCGAAAAAGAAAAATAAGATATGCTAAATAAATAGATAGGATTGAGTTAGTCACGCAATGAAAGTAAAACTTGCTCGGCTAGTAGAGATGATGATAGAGATGGAATTACGGGGTATAGTCAATTTTAATTTTTCCAGCATTGAGATCAGCGATTGCAGAGAAAGCTTCTTTAGAGAGATCAAGCGTTCCTTGGCACCCTGGTGAAGGGCAAAGATCCACAATCTTCACCGTGACACTGCCACTCTTGCAGGGTTGAGGCACACCTTGGTTTGTAGGACCTGTGCATGTGATCTTATACCTTTTGCCACACGCAGCTCCGTTGTTCCAGATTGCCTGGCTTGCCGCCGCGATCATCGTTCCCTGGTCTTGGTTGCCATAGCATGCAGATGCTGCCAAGTCAAGTACCAACTGCACGTTATCACTTTATTTCTATACATATGTATATATACAAAATTGTTTGATTTGTATTATATACACACACAAAATCATCCTTTGGTCTGATTACAGCAGAACCTTAACCAGCCAGGAGAGTTTACGTCAATGTCGTCATATATATATATATAAAATAACATATATCTTATTTTGACATGATTGGTGTTCCATTTGGAATCATCTGTGGATAAGATGATCTTATTCAAGGAAGTGGGTGTCCAGATTTAAATGTTAAAATAACATTGTTGATATAATAATATATATGACTAATTTTTAAGTGAACTCTATTTGGCGTACTAGAGGTACAGAAGTGGAAGAGCTGATCTAGAATTAGAAAGCATATGATTTGCCTTAATAACTGGTCACCAAGATCAAGAGACAATGATAGTAACTGCATTTCAGGGAACAGCCTTTGAAGATAACTTTCTAGTCTCCACTCACCCTTCAAAGGTCTCAAACGACATCCTTTTGTTGCCATTTTTTAATAAAAATCAAAAAGAAAAAAAGCACGTTTATTTTTTTTTAATTTTCTTTTATTTTGCATTTTTTTTTTTTGTAGAATATAAGAGTAAAATACATAAGTCTTGTTTTTCAGATAAATTGCGGTGAAAGAAAGAACGATGGTCTTGATAAATGCATAAACTTTAGCTTACACTCCGATAAGTAGTATATGTTGTAAATTTAGATTTCCATAAAAATTATTATCAGAATAGAATTAATTTATATAAAGCGGCTAACAGCTAATATGCATGAAAATTTGCAGTCTACTCACGAACGTAAACAGTGTAATAAGTGGCAGTTCCAGATGTGGCAGATGACATTGAGACGAGGCCAATGATGATCATCCCCACAAGCACTGCATTCATTTTGTTTGCCATAGCGCTGTAATATATGTAAAGAAACAAAGACTGATTATGTATATATAGTACAATGTCATTCAGACTATTCAAAGTTTTCGAAGGTTTTCAGTTTTAGTCCCTCAGTGTCCTTTTATATTAAAGCAAAGGACGTAATGTCATTATATCAGTTCCTATTCTTGCAAAGAGGTGACGGTCTCCACTCGCATTCTATATTTACCGCAAGCGGACGTAGAGTTAGAGTGATTTGGATTGGTTTTTTCTAAAAATCAAAAATATTTTTGTTAAAAAGTGTTTCTTTATATTTTTTAGGAATTTGCATTGGTTTCATAGAAAATTAATTAAAAAATAATATTACTATTTATTTTTTAAAATATTGATATTCAGGCTTTAAAAATATATATATTTTACAGATATTGTTAACATTATTTACCGATATATACTATTTTTCAATTAAAATAATATGACTAATAGTCAAATATTTTTCATACACGTAATATGCTTAACTATCAACCGTATTGCATGTTGTCACATTGACATATTTTTTTGAATCACATATAATACGTTTAGCAATGTAATGTATTACATCTAATAGTATGAATTTTAAAACTATTTTTTAGCCCCACTACTAGTCGTATTTTGCAACAAATTATTGCACGTAATTCGGTTGTTAGCTGAATTATATTCAACAATTTATTGAAAATATGGCTAGTGTGGGACGGTTCAGAAATCAAGTGCGGCTTCAATGTATCAGCATAGGAGAAGTTTCACGGGTCTTCTATTATATGATTATTATATAATGTACGTATGGGGCCAAGTTTGAATTCACAAGGATAAGCTGATTAGAAAAATTAAATTACCTCAAAAGTTGATGGTTTGAATATTAAATGGATTAGAGAGATTTTTTTATTCTACTTTCCCCCGGCATCTGGCTTGCATATGTCATTAAAATGAGATGTTATTTTAATTATACTTTGGAATATTGTGTCAACACACCAACCACTATTGAATAGGGTATGAGATCCAAACTAAATGGGATCCACATCCAATTCAATGGTGGATGTGAGTGTATTACGTATCCCACAAAATGTGAGTCAAAATAACATTTCTCTTAAAATGGAATGAATCAAGCACCATACCTTTATTTCAATCCTCTAAGAATGTGTTTGAAATGAGAAACAAAAAAGAAATTGGAGGTTTTTGAGAATTAAATTAAAGTAATTGAAAATAATTGATAAAGAATCTAGAATTAAAGGCACTAATGTAAGGTAATCCTATGATTAAAATTAATTATAATAGACCAAATATTAAACACATTAGTGGCTATTAATAATCACTTACTAGTAATTATACTAGTGATCATTAACCTTTAATATTTGAACAATGCAAAAAACTAGAAAAATGAGACCTCAATTTAATAAAAATTTCATTGATTTAATGTATCAATTACTATAACCTAACCACCAATTGAAAAATTAATTCTAATGTTTCTTTTCAAACATAAAACAATTGATCAATCAATTTATATCCAAAGGGTTTCTCTAAATGACGATCGTCAATTTATTTATTTCAATAAAAATTGTAACAATTGCAACAATAATTATAAAAATAGAAACTCAAAAATATTGAAAAAAGTAATGCATTCAATATAAAAAATGTCTCAAACATCATCCCAATTCATCTAGAAACCCTTACACACAAGTAATCTATCTCCATTTTTAAATGATTACAACAATGAAATTAAAAGAGTATTTGAAGATAATAGCAATGATCCCTGTAAAATCTCCAAGAAGAAATCAAAATCACTAAAGGAATCCTAAGAGAAAGAAGAATAAAGAAGAAAAGGTAGAGAGATGTAGAGAGCATTAGGGAGAAAATCCTAGCCAACACTTCTACTTCTAAACTAAGGTAAAAGTTTATAAAATTCCCTTAAATATTGTTCTCTAATATGACCAAAGCGGGCCCAACAGAGTTAATTATATGTAATTTGTGCAGCTCACGCACCGCAACACTCACCAGCATTATACTCGAGTGATTCTTCAAGTCATTTTGTTGAGCGTCGTAGAGCTAAATGAGCACTACAACCCTCAACCGTGAGTTGCTTTTTTTGCTTTTATTCACTTTTTACAACCCCTTAGCTCCAAGCTCCTTCCAAAGAGTTCCCAACTTTATTCGTGACATTTTACACTCAATCCAAAACTCCCGTATATAAAATCATACTCAAATAGACAGGTTAAATACAATAGACTCTAATCCATTAATCATCCTAAAATTAGTGTACTAGTCAATATTTTGTTAAAAATGCACAATGAGGACCTAGTCAAAATCCTAATTATTCACAACAATAACACAGTCAAACTTATACAAAAAGCTAAAGTTTAGAAGTAAAATAAGTGGCAAGAATGCCCATTATTAAGGTCCAACCCTGAATTTTTCTAGGAATTGTTAAGTTCATTTGCTATGTTATAAAAATTAGGAATCCTGACTGTTGGCTAAATATATGTGACTATGACCATTGAATTTGTATAATTTTGTTAATATGGCAAGAGATTTTGTTTTCACCTAAAATTTTTACAATGCCTTTTGGACACATTGAGGTGTCTTGGTGAATTTTTGTAGCTCTATTTTCATTGTTTGATATGCAAACTAAATGTATTATTGAGATGTGAAATCTGGCTATTGTGCTGAAAGTGAACAAATACTTTTCAATTGATGTGATAATGGTATTTGGCTATAGTGTGATATGTGTTAATGCATGCTAGAGAATTTAAACATTGTGTTATGATGCATGATTGAAATTGTTTGTGGATAAATGCCTATATTTGACCAATACATGCATTTGGAAAAGGAAAAGAATATATGCATGCATGTGAGAAAAGAGAATATATGAACTTAATTGGGCATGTTTTGACATATGGGTTAAAAAAAAGGAGAAAAGAATTATGTCAAATGAAAGGGAGGCAAAAAAAGGAACTTCACTTGAGATAATGTGAGTCCATAGATGTCATTGGTAGGAATAAATTTGTGTGAGATTTGGAAATTGAATAAAAAGAACATTTGATGATCACATATAAGAATGAGCTTAGTACTATAGTCATGTCTATTGCCTAGATGTGGTGTTATCCACTGATACCAATTGATATAAATTAAGTCTTCCTTATGTTGAAGAAAAGATAAAGCACATAGTTGAGTTATTTGGCCACAAGAGAATTATATTATGATTTATTGATTCCATATTTGTTTTATATAGGTTCTTATTATTTAAATTATTATTATTGCTATGTTTATGTATGAGGAGTGACTTACTGAGAATTATATAATTCTTATCCCTATATTTGTATGTACTTTTTATTGACCTCAATTCTCCAGATGCCGTCTAGTAATCTTCATTGACATGCCAGTGGGAGTGGCATTATGATCCAATTTTGGATTTGCACTTTCTCATGGCCCACTCCAAGATTCGAGTGTACATATTTCTTAGCCACTCATTTGCCTAGGTCTCTTTTTAGTGTCCTCTTGGAACTTAGTTCCCATACGATGATGTGCTTCTACACCTACATGCCCAGTTTTTTGTACCCTTGCTTGCACCGCCAGCACCCCTACGGAAACACCCTATCACAATCATCCTCGTCCGACTTCCACTCCTCTCCGACTCCAGTGCTCCAGCTGGAGACGATGCCATCATCCCAATGGCAAACAATTTCCTATAGAGGATTTAGGAGATCTCAGAACCCCATTGTCTATAGATAGCTATCATCTAACTTAGTGACTTTAGTATCTTTTGACGGCTTTGCTTATTTTTCCTAAGACCCTTTATGTATTTATGTTATTTTTGTTGGGTCTTAGGGTAAAACAGGTTATATCATGACTGTTGCTATATTTTGGGGTTGGCTTCTGAGTAGTTCTACTAGTAGTTTGACATTGTTTTTATGATGACTGTATATGACTATTTCTTTTGTTGGGTTACTGCTACTAAGGTTCCACGAGATGTATATATTGGTGGGCTTTTGATTGTCCACATTAGTACTTTGGTTTGCTGATGCCACATTTATTTTACTTAATTTTTATATTCCTTGCGCCTAGTATGCATAATAGGAGACTATCTTAGACAATAATGGAAATAACTTAGACGTGTAAGTGATATTCGACTAGTGTAAGTTAGGTAATATAAGTGATATTCTCCTAATTATTTTATGTTAATACTCGAGTAATATACGGTAGTTAGGAGAGTGATACATTCTATAAAAAGAAATTATTTTATTTAAATTATTTTTATTTATTATATTTAGTTAAAAATAAGTAAAAAATAAAAAATAGTTTTATATATAAAAAAATTTTCAAGTGCAAAAAATATTGAGAAATCCAAACATCTTTCTTAACAAATAATTTTTCATACCATTAATCGTAATTTTACTAAAAAAATATTTCTATATCTACTCAATCCAAATGGTTTAACAACTTCTGATTCTAATAAAAAAATACCTCTACAATTACATCCAAACATATAAAAAGTTTTCTGCTTTGCTTATGATTCTGCTTCTAAAGAGTCTAAAGAAGTACTTCTCCCATAATTTTAACTAAATGAGTCCAATATGTGGAATTTTAATTATAATTTCATAATTTTTATTAAACTCAAATATAAAATTTAAAATTCTAAATCAATTTCAATTATTTTTTAATTGAAATTAAAATGAAAATTCTACGCCACAATTTCAATTACCATGTCCACACGAATTCTTATAGTAAATAAAGCGTTTGAACGATGCAGATGTTATTGGCATTATTTATAAATTTATTAATACAACAGCGGAAAAACATCCATTTTTCCTAACTTTTTTCCTCATATAAATCATTCTTATTTATTTAACTTTATTTATGATGTTTATGTCATCTCCAGCGGACTGCATCTTGACTATATATCGTCTTCCGCCAACTTATGAGGCCCTGAATATGTAACAACACAGAAAAAGAAAAATGAGATGTGCTAAATAAATAGATAGGATTGAGTAAGTCACGCAACGAAAGTAAAACTTGCACGGCTAGTAGAGATGATGATAGAGGTGGAATTAGGGGTATAGCCGATGTTAATTTTTCCAGCATTCTATATTTACCGTAGGCGGACTTAGAGCTAGCGTGATTTGGATTGGTTTTTTCTTAAAAAACTTTTTTTTGTTAAAAATTTTTTCTTTCTATTTTTTAGGAATTTGCATTGGTTTCATGAAAAAATTTAATTAAAAAATAATTTTACTAATTTTTTAAAATAGTGATATTTAGGCTGTAATATATATATATATATATATATATATATATATATATATCATTATTAACATTATTTATAAATATACACTGATTTTTTAATTAAAGTAATACGATTAGTAATCAAATGTTTTTTATACACGTAATACGCCTAACTATAAAACGTATTCCATGTTTTCACAATGACACACGATTTTTTGAAGTATATATAATACGTTTAGCAGTGTAATGTATTACGCCTAATAGTGTGAATTTCAAAGCTATTTTTTTTTGCCTCATTTTAGTCGTGCTTTGCAATAAATTATTGCATGTAATTCGGCTGACTGTTAGGAAATTCAACAATTTATTGCAAAACACGGCTAGTGTGGGGACCGTTCAGAAATCAAGTGCGGCTTCAATGTATCGCCATAGGAGAAGTTTAACAGGTCTTCTATTATATGATGATTATATAATGTACGTATGGGGCCAAGTTTGAATTCACAAGGATAAGCTGATTAGAAAATTCAATTATCTCAAAAGTTGATGGTTTGAATATTAAATGGATTGGAGAGATTTTTTTATTCTACTTTCCCCGGCTTGTATATGCCGTTAAAATGGTATGTATCAAGCACCATACCTATATTTCCATCCAAAAAGAATGCGTTTGAAATGAGAAAAAAAAAAGGAAATTGGGAAGTTTTTGAGAATTAAATTAAAGTAATTGAAAATAATTGGTAAAGAATCTAAAATTAAAGGCACTAGTGCAAGGTATTTATAGGATTAAAATTAAATATAACAGACCAAATATTGAACACATTAGTGACTATTAGTAGTCACTTACTAGTAATTATACTAGTGATTGATTAACCTCTAGAATTTAACCAATGCAAATAACTAGTAAATGAGATCTCAATTTAATAAAAATTCCATTGATTTAATATACCAATTGCTATAGCCTAACCGTCAATTGAAAAGTTAATTCTAATATTCTCCTTCAAATATAAAACAATTGATCAATCAATTTATACATAAAGGATTTCTCTAAATGACGATCGCCAATTTAGATATTTGAATAAAAATTTTAACAATTACAACAATAATTATAAGAATAGAAACTCATGAACATTAAGAAAACTAATGCATTCAAATAAAAAAGAGATCAATATCATCCCAATCCATCCAGAAACCCTTACACTAATAAGGAAATCTACTCCTCCATCTTTGAAGGATTACAACAATGAAATTAAAAGAGTCCTTGAAGATAATAGCAATGATCTTTGTAAAATCTCTAAAAAGAAATCAAAATCACTAAGGGAATCCTAGAGAGAAGAATAGAGAAGAAGAAGTAGAGAGATGTAGAGAGGGGTAGAGAGAAAATCCTAGCTGCAAAACTTCAGAACTTCAAAACACTACAAAAAATTATGTAAATTGTGGCAATTTATGGAAAAAATGCACTTTACCCCCTGAAGTATAACTCGTATGCAATTTAGACCTTGATATTTTAAAGTGTGCAACCCGATCCCCTAGAGTTATCAGACTTGCAAAATGGCCCTTCTATTAGTGTGACATCCAATTCTCAGGTAAGTGTCATGTGCCCCTCACATGAGCACTTTTATGGATAAAAATACCCTATTTAAATTTAATTTTCCAACCCAACTCCAACCTACCATAGTCTTTGCTTTATTGAAAGAAGAAGGAATATTCAAGTTAGGAATAGCCTCTTTCAATAACTCCAAAGGGACGTGAAAGAGGCATTGCTCCACCCATGTAGACATTTCAGCAAGTATAACCTAATAGTGAAAGATAATGTAGAGAATCCTTCACAACCAGGATATAGTTTTTTACTGGTCTCTTCAACCAAGTTATAAAACTTGTTGCATCTTCAGTCAAACCTTCATGAATTCCTTCAATTTGTACTACATCTCTAACTCTATCAATTAGCAAGCCTTCAATGTCAACATGTAAGTTAGTTTCATCATCAGTGTCACTATCAACATCCATGCCTATTACACTTTCCCCATGGTCAACCCATCTTGTATAACCTTCAACAAATCCATAGCATATCAAACGATCATAAATTTTCTTTCTTCTATACTAATACATATTACAACATGTTGAACACGGACATTAGATTTCCTTTCCTTCAGGATTTCCAATAGAATAAGCAAAGTCCAAGAAGTTCTTGCTAGCTCAAGAATATTTCAGAAGGCTTTAGTGCTTAATGTTTTGAGTGATAACAAAACCAATTTCATGAAAACATTTTGAAGAAGGACTAATCCATTACTTGAGTTTCTTGAAGCAACAAATAGGACCTTTCACGTAATCATACTTGTTCTTAAAACGAGGTTATTTTCACAATGTTATGTGCAAACATGTTTGGCCTCATTTAAAGAGATCTAAAACTAAAAAAAAAGGGAAATAAATCATGAATTTAAAGTTTCTATGCTTAACGTATGAAAGAAAATTCTCACGAACAAGAAACTAAGGTTCAGGTCTTCAAAAAGCATGCCACTACTTCAGAAAATAAGACTTAAGTGAAGATTTCAATCCAGCTTCTAAGAAAAGCATGGTTATCATCTTTAATCATTATGATCGTGATCATTTCCTTTACAACAAGATCTGATTGAAGAATAGAAGACCAAAAGGATTGTCAGGAAATTGAGAAAGCACTTCAAAAAGCATGTTTACTGTAAATAGTGCACTTTAGAGGAATGGAAGGAAAAATTTGAAAATCAAATTTAAAGTCAAACTGAGTCAAGGATTAATAAGTGACAACTCTTTTCAACTTGGTCAACTGCCCCAGCTTCTAGAAGGAAAAGTTCATAAACCTCGTTCAAAAAGAAAAAAGTAGTTTTTGAAGGTGGACTTAGAAACCTCTATAGACAACATTTTCTGCAACTTGCAAAAAGTAACTTTGACATGCTGAGCTACTCCTCTAGACTTCATTTCGAAGACACAAGAAGAAGATCAACACGTGTTACTAGGAAAACAGATCAAGAGCAACGGTCATAAATGAAGATCAAGTATAAAAGAAGATGTTGTTCTTACAGCAAAATGACTTTTTGCTTAATAAACCATGCTAAAAAACTGAAGAAATTTCTACTCATCTTCTACAAAACTATTATAGTTTGTAATTAGTTTCATCTTTGTAAAAAAATCTTCTTTCTATGTTCTCATTAGATAACATCTTCCTACGAAGAATAGGTAGAAAAAAGTCATTCAAGTTTTTAGCTTTGATATTGTTTATTCTGAGAAAACTTGAGTGTTTGATAGTTTGAGTGATCCAACCCAAACACAACTTTGTAACCCGATTCGGCAGTGATCGTGGTGAGATAGCTTGAAGAGGTTAGGCAAAGACTACTTGAAGGTGACAGGAGAGTGTGTTAGCTCCAGAACCTTTCAAAAAGCTTTAAAGTAATATGTTTTTAATAATAACAAAACTAATCTAAAGAAAATACTTTGAAGAACGACTAATGTCTACCTTGAGTTTCTTGACATAGCATACAGGTATTTCCAGATTGCATAACATGGACTTGAAGCGAGAATAATTTCACTTTGCATATACAAACATTATTTATCTCTTTTAAAGAGATTGAGCCCAATAGAAAGTGAGTATTATATCATTCAAAGTATGCATACATGCTTTATGGATGAAAGGGAATCATATCAAGGGCAAGAAACTAAGGCATGGAACCTAGAAAGTAGCATGGACATAAGAAAGTATGCTTAAAACGAAGATATCAAGCAAACTCTGATAACAACGTTTTACACAATCTTCAATCATCCTGATCGAAAATCTTTCATCATCATAAAGCTTGGATTGAAGATCAAGGACCAAAGATTCATCAAAGAACTGTTACGCACGTGAAAAGGTCATTTCTATGTGGAGCACTGAACATTATTGGAAAAGGAGGGAAATTTGAATTTTTGAAATTCAAATTTAAAGTCAAAACCCAGTTTCAACCTAGTCATCTCTTCTGCCAACTTGGTCAACAACTTTAACTTCTAGAAGAAATAGTTCAGAAACCACATTTAGAAAGTAAAAGTAGTTTCTAAAGTAGCATCACAAACCTCAATCTTGCAATGGCTTCTGACAGCTCTCACAAACAGAAGCTACTCTTCTAGACGCTTTTTCAAGACACAAATGGATGATCAACATGTGTCACTTGGAGATCTAATCAAAGGCAACGGTCATAAGGAAGACCATCTATAAATAGAATGTTGTGCTCAAAGGGTAAGAGATTGATGTTACACAAGAGTGGAAACTCTGAAAATCTCCTCACATCCTGGAAGGTTCATCACATCATGTAATCAGATTCCTTACTTGTAAAAAAATCTTCTTTCTACATTCTTGAATAGATATATGTTCTTCCTAGGAAGAAATGTTAGAAAGAAGTCATTCAAGTTATCCTAGGTTATTCATGTATATTTTAAAGAAACTTGAGTGTAGGTTAGTTTGAGTGGCAACCCAAACACAAAACCTTTGTATCTTGATCCAGGAGCAATCAGTGTGAGATAGCTTGGAGGTGCTAATGTAAAACTACTTGCAACGTGACAGTAAGGTGTTCTACTTGTCACGAGTTCAGCTTGGAGAGGCTGGAGAAAGACTACTCAAGGTTCAGCTTAGAGAGGCTAGTGAATAACTACTTTCAACATGATAGTAGGGGTTGTCTACTTTTCAGGGTTTAGCTTGGAGAGGCTAGATAAGACTACTCAAGGTTCAGCTGGAGAGGCTGGTGAATAACTACTTTCAACGTGAGGAGGGTTGTCTACTTCTCATGGGTTTAGCTTGGAAAGGCTGGTGAAAGACTATTGGTTTAGCTTTGAGAGACTTGGTGAATAACTACTCAACTTATGATAGTAGGGGTTGTTCGCTGGTCATAAGTGAGAGCTTGGGAAGGCTAATGTAAAGACGATCTTTGTTCTTTCTCTAGTTTGAGAAAGATGTTTTTATGAAACCTCAACGTGTGTTGAGTACTAGATGTAGGCAGTTTGGCCGAACCAGTATAAAAGTATTTGTGCCATATCTTCTTCTCCCTAATCTCTTTTACTTTCTCTCTTACATTGTATAAATTGCTGAAATATCATCTTAGCTGTTTTGTTACATATCCTATGCTTTAGAGATCTACTTTATTAAACAACTAATCTTATTTTCCCTGCACTACAAGCTTAATACTTGATAATTTTTGTTAAATGTTTCAGATGAGAAAAAGAGGCAAAACACGATTCAACCCCCTTTCTCATGCACTTTTATACCTACAAAGTGAGCTACTGGTCATGCCTAAGTTAGCTTGAAGAGGCTAGTTAAAAACTACTTGTAAGTAGTAGTAGAGTGAGCTACTGTTCATGTGGATATAGCTTGAGAAGGCTATAGAAAGACTATCTAACTTTTTCAAGATTGTGAAAGGTTTAATTAGTGGAACTCAACAATTGTTGAGAATTGGATGTAGGTAGATTGGTTAAACAGGTATAAATATCTTGTGTAGTATCTCTCTCTTCCAAAATCTCCTTTATACTTTGCTTTGTGCTTATCATATTTATTTCTCTAAAAAGCTTATTTAATCTTGCGTTTATTATATTGTTTTAGTTTATAAAGTTACTTTTGACACCTCCTGACTCTATTTTAACACTCAAAAAATTATTTAAAAATTAATTTGAGCTTTAATAGAGAGAATTTCAAAAATCCAATAGTTTTAGTAATCCTGAGGACAATCCAATAGATGTGTTAAAAAAATGTGAATAGTGACTTGTGGCCTCGCGGGCCCATGGGATAGTCAAAACCCTATATTTAAGACCAAGAAATGCCGGACTTAGAAAAGAGATGGTTAAGGTTAAAAATAATTAGAAATGAGGATTTTATACATGGAATTAATTTTCAGGTAATGTTTGATTACCGGGTACGGTGTTTTACCGTTTGTAAAATTTTATGCGATTTCTAACACCGAAGATATTTTAATCCTTACAATAGGATAATGTTTATCCTTTTTAGCCAAGTGTAAGGCTAAGATTTAATCTTGTAAAGCAAGATTAAATCCTAGTCATCCATGTCTTTTTATTGTCAGAAAGAAACTATACTTTGACTATATAATTAATACATCTAACTTAGGATATATTCAAGCCACCAAACCTCATTATTCAACTTAACATTCTAACACTTTAGCCTCCATTGTTTCTTCTCCAAGAACATCAAAACAAGATCTCAATAATTCTAGCCTAGACTTGCTATATCCTCAAACTTCCTTTACTAAACTTCTTCTTCTCATCAAGATCTACCAAACTAATCGATTGGAATTTCAATTCCTCACTATTTTTCACTTTGATATTTCATTATCCAATATTTAAGGGAGGGATTAGGTGCTGTTTGGAAGGTTTGAAGTGAGAAAAATCATCCTTGGAGCATCCTTTGGAGCCAAGATCTCTAAAGCTCCAAAAAGTAGGGCTTTTGAAGCTCTTTTGCTTCAAATATGTTTTTCTATTTTAGTCACTGATTTAATTTGATATCTTTGTTGTATTGGTTGATAATATATAGATATTGATGTGTCTAATTTGGTCGAGTGTTTGAATGATATTAGAAAATCCTTTTTGTCAAAAGAAGTTTTGAGTTAGTTGCTGAATTTTTGGTTTTATCATAAGCAACTAATCATAAATTTTCTGATGTTTGTGAGTACTTTTATGAGCTGAAAAATTATATGTTGAAGCTAACATCCTAATCTAGTTGCAAGAATTTTCTTGAGTTTTGTTTTGGACTTTTACGCTTTAAAAAAATCAAGAACCAAAACTATGTACTGCCTGAATTGTTAGAGTTGAAGCTGTAGATTTTGCTAATTTTGTTACCATAGAAAATGATTGATTTTCCTTTGAAAATTTTACAGAGTGTTGAAAACATCTTAAGGTTCAATCATGATTTTTATTCAGAATTGATTCACTCATTTTCTAGGTTTAAAAATTATGGAATTCTAGCTTTGGGCTAAGATTAGGTGGCCTCTTGACCATCAAATTTGTAGAATTTTGTTAACATAGTTAGAGAATCATCTTGCTCTGAAATTTTTATAGGAACTTGTGGATACATTGAGGTGTCATGGAGAATTTGTATAGCCTTTGAATTGGTTCTTTGATATGAAAAATAAATGCTGTTACTTAAGTGAAAAATTTGCCAAGGTGCTGGAAATAAACAAAGTCTTGAATTTATGCAATAACGACATTTGGTACTAGTATGACATGAGTACTTGAATATGAATAATTGAGCATGTGAACATATTGATGATGTTAGGTACATATGGATGTGAATACTTATTACAACTGCTCATATGCGAAAGAAAACATAAGATTATATTTATTGGGCTTAAGAAAGTAAATAATTTATGGGGAAAGTAAACCTGACTACCCTTGAATTGAGTTCAGGAAAGTAAACTTGGCTAGGAATAGGTCTCTGTGAGAATTGAAGAAATTAAATCCAATGATCATGTATAGGAATGAGCTCATCATGAAAAAATTATTACCCTAAAATGGTCAAAGCCACAAAAGTTGAGGGCCAAGACAAGTTGAAGTGGCAATTGTCCAAGTAGTCCTTTATCTTATGTGCTATGTAAAGATGAGATCCCTTTGATGTATAAAGGGCACGTAAAGTTGAGAATGAATTACTGTGATGTTGAGTAGTATAACATGTGTATATTAAGTGATTGAATAATAAAAGAGACCCACTTTGGAAAAATGGTTTTTGAACTTTAAAATAAACCTTTGATATATGTTGCATGCTCACATTTTCTTAATAAACTGAAGTGGCTTGGACGATGACGATGACATGAATTTCAGTACATGTTTTGGGGATGCCCTACTAGAATTTTAGAATTCTCACCCCTATATATTTGTTTTTTCTGTCATCTCCAAGTTGATCCAGAAGGACAGTGAGGCCGCTACAGGAAAGAATAAATTGGAATTTACAGTAGTTAGTGGCGGATACCTGTATCTATTGTACTTATGTGTATGTATATGTCTATAAATATAAAAGATAACAGATGTACTGTAAAGCTCCTAAAAAAGCTTCCTTTTGTATTTGACCTTGTATTAAATAAATACTTTGTTTCTTTGATATATATTTTGATAGAACCACGAATTAGTTACTACATGATTCGCCCAATTCTTGCTATATATATTTAAGAAAGGTCCACAAATTTATAAGTAATAACTTTCAAGTCCAATGTCATGACTTAAGGATGAGGTTGTACTTAGGAGGATGTTACAATTATTGTTGCACTTTAAGTTCATACTTGATAGTTTCTATTTAAGCTTTTAGAATCAAAAAGGGAAAGAAAAGTTAAAGCATGATTCAACCCCCTTCTTGTGCACTTTTCAACCTATAATTGGCATTAGATCTCAGGCTTCTAAGGGGTTAAGCATTTTAACGACTGCAGAGGACAAAGATCCCTAGGATAAATGGCACAAAACATTCATATTGTAGAAGGACACTCCATAAACAGACTACCATTATTTGATGATGGAGACTATGCTTACTGGAGAGAATGAAGTTGTTCATAAAATACACAAGTCTTGACTTATGGGAGATTATTCAAGAAGGAGACTACGTTCCAATGGAAGAGGTTCCTGAACTGAAGATGCACCAAATACCTCCAAGAAGTCTCCAGAAGTTGGTAGACAAAGCAACATAAGGCAAGAGTTCAGTTGAACTCAAAGACCAAATACCTACTTAAGTGTGCATTGAGCAAAGTTGAATATGATAAAATCATTGCTTATGACAGCTAAAGAAATATGGGACAAACTTCATATGCTACATAAAGGTACTGATCAAGTCAAGGAGACAAATATTAGTATGTTGGTCCATCAATATGAGATGTTTAAAATGATGGAGCAAGAAAGTATTGATGACATGACCACCAGGTTCATGCACATAGTGAACCAAATCAAATGTTTGGGAAAGAGATACTTAAACTTTATGGTAAGGAAGATCTTGAGAAGCTTCCTACAAAATGGCTTCCCAAGGTCACAACCATTATAAAACGCAAAGATCTTCAAACACTTTGCCTGGATGCTCTCATTAGGTCTCTCAAAACCCATGAGGTTGTGCTCTCTAAGGTTCATGGTGAAACTATGAAGAAGAGCAAGTCCATGGCTCTGAAGTCAGCACACTGAAACAGGGCAAGTCCATGGCTATGAAGTCAGGATGAGTAGGAAGATGTTGCAAACCTATGCTTCATGGCGGACTACTCTCAGAAGGAGAACCTGGGGTAAATAACTCTTTTGAAGCTGATCCTTCTTATAATGAATTACTAGCTTTATATGATGAATTGCTAGAAAATTCTCAAACCCTATCCTTTCACTATCTCAACCTAAAAAGAATCATTAGAAAGTGGTTCTAGAGCTTGAAAAGGCCAAATCAGATGCTAAGAATCTAAGGCTTGAGAAAGAAGAAATAAAAGGAGAAAACAAGTTTTTAAATGTTAAACTCAAAGCCTTAGAAGTTAAAGTCACTAAAAAATATCAAAAGGCTTAGAAAGTAATTTCCAAACTTGAAAGGACTTCAAAACTTCTTAAATCTGATATGAAAAAAGATGGTCAATGGCTCTAAGAATCTTGAGTTGATGCTTGGTGGTCAAAGGCCATTCTTTCAAACTAGGTTGGGATATGAAAATGAGATGGATGAGAAAAGAAGAATCTTATCAAAGAAAGTAAAGAACAAAGTATCTTGTACTTCACAGGAAGAGACACCCACCTACAAGTGTTTTATGAGAATGAAGTCTATAAAAAGGTTTAGAAACCTCTCCTAAGGAAAACTAACCTAAGAGGACCAAAGAAAGTCTAGGTACCTAAAATAAAAACTATTTTTGTTGCAAGTGTGTCTAGAATGTACGTTGACCGAGACAACAAATGGTACATGGACAGTGGCTACTCAGACACATGTCTAGAACCAGAAGATAGTTCAGACCAGAGCTCTGAATTAGTTAAATTCGCTAATAAAGATAAGGCCAAGGTCACAGGTATAGGAAATGTTGGTAAGGATAACTTTCACCAAATTTCTGATGTTTTACTTGTTGATGGTCTAGCTCACAATCTGCGAGCATAAGCCAATTCTATGACCAAGGCTTCAATGTTTTATTTAATGCTCATGCTTGTAAAATAGTAAATCCACTTCTAGAGAAGTCATTTTATTTGGCAAGAGCCATGATAGTACCTATGTGTTCTTTGATGACCTTCTAGATCAAGATGTAAAATGCCTTACATCCTTCATGGATGATAAGTGGCTGCGGTATAAGAAGCTTGGACATGCTCATATGAAGCTTATTTCTTAGCTACCTCAGAAAAAGCTTGTTAAAGGCCTCAAAGATCAGATATGACAAGGATTCAACTTGTGATTTCTGAGAAAGGTAAGCAAACCAAAGCTTCTTTCCACAACAAAAATGTGGTTTCAATCACTAAGCCACTTGAGCTTTACATATGGATCTCTTTGGACCAACCAAGACTACAAGTCTTGTTGGGAAAAGATACCGCCTTGTCATAGTGGATGATTACTCAAGATTCACATGGGTTATCTTCCTAAATTTCAAGGATGAGGTGATTGAAAGATTCAAAGCTTTTACAAGATATGTTTATATTGAGAAAGATTCTCAAATTACCTCTATAAGATCTTATCATAGAGGAGAATTTGAAAATCATATTTTTGAAGAGTTTTGTGAAAAACATGGCATCTCTCATGAGTTTCTGCACCTAGAACTCCCCAACAAAATCAGGTTGCTGAAAGAAAGAATAGAAGCTTGTAAGAGATGGCTAGAACCATACTTTTAGAAAGTGATTTATCAAAAGGGTTTTTGGGTAGAGGCTATAAATACCTTGTGCTATATTCAAAATATCATATTTCCATATATTTGGCTCATCTTGTTTTATTCTTAACACTAAGGACAAGCTCAAAGTTTGATTCTAAATCTGATGATGAAATTTTCTTAGGATACTCTTCAGTCTCAAAAGCTTAGGGTATACAACAAGAAAACTCTATGTTTTGAAGAGACTATTCACATAAAATTCAAAGAGCTCATGAAAAACTTTGATGATGATCTGAAGAGCTAAAAGAGAACCTTGAGAAGCTGAACCTCAAGGAAACCTTAGAATGCAAGCAGAATGAAAGCACAATTTTCAGAAAGTAAGCTCCAAAATAAGGACAATTTAGAAAGCTTACCCAAAACTCCAAAGCCTTCAAAAAGTGACATTTTTGAGCATGAGGAAGAAGAATTTGAAGATGAAAGTGAAGTTGAAGAATATCAAGGTTGCAAAAACTATAGAGGAGTTTCTGATCTAAAGTTTTCTCATAATAAAGTTCTAGAGGACATTTCCAAGGGTGTAAGAACAAGATCCTCCCTAAAAAATGTGTCCAATTGTGCTTTCATTTCCACCATCGAGCCTGATTGCATTAAAGATGCTTTGAATGATCAAAGTTGAGTGGATGTTATGCAAGAGAAGTTGGACCAGTTGAGAAAAGCAAAGTCTGGACGCTCGTGGAAAAGGCCAAAGGAAAAATCATCATTATAACCAAATAGGTGTTTAGGACCAAGCTTGATGAAGTAGGAAAGGTTATAAAAAATAAAGCAAGGTTGGTTGCCCAAGGTTATAATCAACAAGAGGGAATTGATTATGATGAAATCTTTGCACCAGGTAGCTAGGTTTGAAGCCATAAGAATGCTACTTATTTTTGCTACCTTCAAGGGATTCACTCTATATCAAATGGATGTTAAGTCTATATTTCCAACAGATTCCTCTCTAGGAAGTTTATGTGAAGCAGCCCCAGGCTTTGAGAGTAAAAACCTTCCCAACCATGTCTTCAAGTTAACAAAGGCATTTTATGGTCTAAAACAAGCTCCCCGACCTTGGTATCAAGGGCTAAGTACCTTTTTACTGAAGAATGGGTTCAAAGAGGTAAAGTTGACATAACCCGTTTACTCTTGAGCAAAATAATCACTTTTTGATAGTTCAAATATATGTAGATGATATTATATTTGGCGCCATTGATCATTCTCTTTTCAAAAAGTTTTCAAAATTGATGCAGAGTGAACTTGAGATGAGCATGATGGGTGAACTCAAGTTTTTCCTTGGATTTCAAATAAAACCACAAAAAGAAGGAACTTGGATCCATCAAGCAAAGAATAGAAAAGAGTTTTTGAAAGAGTTTTATATGGATCAAGCCAAACTAATGAGCACCCCTATGTATCCATCTCAAGTCAATGATACAGATAAGAATGGTGAAAGGGTGTCAAAAAGTAATTACAGAGGAATGATTAGTTTACTTTGTAACACCCTAACTTTCAACACAATACGCCTAGCATGCATAATGGTTAATCATTCATTGTTACGTTTTATTCTTAGAACTTTACTTGATTTTTTTAAACTTTTAAAGTAAGTTTATGGAAAATATGACCTTTTTTTTTTGAAAGACCAAACTATGAGCCGTTTGCGTATAAGTTACAGCGTATAAATATTCACCATATAATACGTAATAATAGTACATCTCATCAGCATATTCTTAACCATCCATCACATGACATACATGCAAATCCAGGAGAGCATATCATAAATTGAAAACTTCATCATAACACAACATTAACTAGAGATATAATATAGTATAACAATAACAATATAAAGATATTCCACAAGTATAATATAATAGATGGACCCAACCCACCAATAGTGGTTGAGCATACAATAATTCAAAAGCTAAGCATAACTATGACATAGCCAAACCCATCGTGGGTGCACGTCTACTAAAACTAACTTATGAACATGCATGATGATGGGACGACCCCTAAGAGAATGCAAATAGGAAGGACTATATACCCACTTTCACTATGCCATTCTGATCAACACCATAGTGCAACTCCCATGCCGGCATCTCAAGGAAATCCATGAACATCACCATCAATCTTGTCTGAAGACAAGATGGAAAGAAAGAGGGAGTGAGAAACTTATATAAGAATAAGGCTCATTTATTAAGTTCCAAATACCATTAGCCAAGGCCCATGTCTTTTAGCATGAATCTTAATGTCAGGAATGCACCATACCACATTATGAATGCATGTCAATATCTTATGCAACATTCCTAGTACACAATGACATAATATAGAAGCATAAGGAACATATTCAACTATGGCACACAACTTTCCTCTTTTTCTTTCTTAGGTGACTTAGCTTCCTTAATCTTTCTTTCATAGGGGCTACACTAATACTCTCCCTCTTGAGAGTTCTAAGGTTATGAGCTCATACCTAACTAGTCGTCACTATTCTATACTTATCTTCTCGATAAGCTAATTCTTGACTCCCAGAATACGGGATAGGGGCATAGGATCACCTTTCATAACCATTAATTCTTGGAGTCTAAAAGATCACCTTATTAGACCACCTCTCCTAACCATTAATTCCTGAGTCTAAGGGTTATCTCCATGTGTCTTATGTCACCTTTAATCTTAGCATGTGATTCAGAGATGCAAACATGAGCATATAATCATAGCCATCATCATAACTTATCATTTAACATTTCATGCTCGTAACTTCATAATTTTTCTAAGTCCACAAATTTGGCAGGAAATCCAGCATAATGGCTGGAATGGAGCTTCCCAAATTTGCTTCATGCCATAAAACACATCAATTATGCATCTCAATCATTTGTACATAATCACAACATGCCACAAATTATCATGTAATTGATCACATAAGCATGCATCACATTCTTTGCATATATCCATAAACATGTTATCATCAATGTATCATTGAAAAGTAAACATGCTCTTACCCAGGATGCCAAATATGAAGGACTTGACTTAGCTAATGCATATGCCATGTTGAACAGGATATATACAATATAATCGAAATCATTACTTGCATAGTTTAAGAATCAAGCATGCATAGTCATCAATACATAATCTTGCACAATTATTTCAAGTCATATAATTTCCAGCTAAATCATTTGAACATAGTCTTCATAACATATCAATCACATCAATATCATAAAGTTGTTGATAATTACTTTTAGCCCTAAAAGGGGTCAAAATTATAATTTCTAGAGTTTGTGGGTCAAAGTGTAAATTTCCCCTTTTAACAAATTTTCTCAAACTAATGATCCTCAAAATTAATTTACACTTTTAAAAGACCCATAACACTTAGAAATAATTTAAATTCATCATCAAAATCATTTTGGGCTATTGGCCAAATTTTGTTAGATTTTAGGGGTCAAAGTGCAAAGTTTCACATTTTTTACACTTAACAAGCGTCAATGCTTCTAAAACTTTTTTAAACATCACAAATGGTATTTTGAATACATGGGCACATTCAAAATCATTACTAAATCTAATTAAATCCATTTGGCAAAAATTTCATAATGATAAGTTCAAAGCATAATTTTTCGCATTTTGCAAAATGGCCTAACCTAACACTTGTAATTATCCTTTTAAGCACCCAAGACACCAAAATAATTTTTACAACAATTATCACTAATTTTTAAGCATGTAAACAGGACCAAATAGTTTTGAACAGTGCTGAATAGTGCTGGAAATTCATTTTCTAAAGCTTTGGAAATTATGTTTTTGACCTTTTCTAGTTATTAGTTTTTCTTAAGATGCTAAAAATAATTTTCACAATAATTAGTAATAATTTTTATGAACGTGAATAGTGCCAAAATGGTGAACAGTAATGAACTTTTTTGAATAGTACCAAAAATTAAAATTTCAAAATTTTTAGGAAATTACATTTTTAACCATTTCCAATTACTAGTTTTTCCCAAAAGCCTTTCTAAGACATCTAAGACATATGAAACAATTTTTAACATATTTTTAACCTCATGAACAACACCCAATAGTGGTGAACAATAATGAACAGTGTTAAATAGTGCCAAAAATTAAAATTGCAAAATAGCTTATAAATTGCATTTTTAACCTTTTATGTTACTAGTTTTTCTTAAAAACTATTCTAGATACTTAAAACACATGAAATCATTTTCCCCTCTTAGAAAATATTTATTACCATTTAAATTAGTAGCAAAACCTAAAGTTTCATAAATAAGGTTTTTTATTTATTTAAAACCACATTTTTGTCTCTTTTAAATTCCTATCTCTTTCAAAATGCCTTTGTACGCTCAAGACACAAGATTCAAGTCTTAAAATAAGATAAAACCAACTTCAAATCTAATACTTTGATGTGGTCGAAATATATATGTATGAAT
This sequence comes from Dalbergia oliveri, assembly GCA_030441495.1. Taxonomy (NCBI): domain Eukaryota; kingdom Viridiplantae; phylum Streptophyta; class Magnoliopsida; order Fabales; family Fabaceae; genus Dalbergia; species Dalbergia oliveri. Next base: position 5,419,358 of record JAMLFY010000009.1, read on the forward strand.
ATGTGTCCATGATCAAAACTTCCATTTAAGATAAAGGGGCAAGTCTTGAGCTTTAGAGACTTAGGTGATGGCTAGAATCATAAACATGCCATGCAACTCATTTTAACATTTAAGGTGACAACTTGGAAATATAAACATGAAAATGCAAGTCCATTTTTAAGTCTTCAAGATTATAAGGTGATATCATAAAATGCAAGACTTGAAATATAAATATAAAAATGCAAATTCATTTTTAAGTCTTTTTAACATTTAAGGTGACAACTTGGAAATATAAACATGATATGCAAGACTTGAAACATAAACATGAAAATGCAAGACTTGAAACATAAACATGAATGCAAGTCCATTTTTACATCTTATTATAGCTCAAAAACTCAAGACTTTAAAGAGTGAAACTTGCAACCCCATCAATCTTAACAAAATGAAAATGTTCTTTAGAGTCCTTCATTTCTATGGTTCAAAAAACCTCATTTCTTGGACTCATCATCAAGCTCAAAGACAATAAAGAAACCAAATAAGCATTCTTTCTCTCTTTTTTTTAAACAAAAGATCAAGCATAAAGCTTTAGAGGTCAAGCTCATGATGGTCTTATAATCATAATCAATAACACTCATCATCAAGCTATGGTCTTGATCACAACAACAACAAGAGAAAAAAGTAGAAATGAAAAGAAAGCTCAAAAATAAAATCCCTACCAAGAAGGTTTCTTGTTTGCAAGTGAGAAAGCTTGATTCTTTGTGAGAAATGAGAAGAAAAGTCTTCTCTTGGAGTAAGACAAGTTTTGGTCAAGAGAAAATAAAATGGGAGGAGAATTTTTCTTGTGTTCTTGTGTATGAGGATGGAAATGTTAGGTGTTTAGGGGTTGATCTATGGTAGAAGTGTGGTGGTTTGATGTTTGTAGCTTGAAGGAAGATCAAGAATGGAGGTTCTTGAAGGTGAAGAAGAAGAAGAAGAGAGCTTGAGTTGAGAGAGAGCAAGAATGTTTTTTTGACACAACTTAGTAGACAAGTTTTGGCCAAAAATGTTGATTGTAAGAATGAGAGAGTGAGTGTAAGAGAGTTGAAAAAAATCACATATTGGAGGGAATTGGGGCTGTTGGCAAAATGTTCTTGGGGGTTAGGTGGGATTATTTTTGTGCTTTGTGTGTGTTATGATTAGGATTAATGGTAGGTTTAACTAGGAGAATGGTTAGGAATTTGTAATTAGGTGTTTAAGGCTTTCAAGACAAGGTTAAAGAGTTGTCTTACATGTTTAGTTAGGCTAAGCTTGATTAATTCAAATTTCAAATACCAACATGTCCCTAATCTTAAGGAAAGAAGGAGAAAGAGTGTACTTTTTGTCTCTTACTTTTGCTTTTTGGTCTTATGAAGCATCTTTGAATAAGAATGGGATTAAACTTTTCCTAAGTAACTTTGGGCCTTAATTAACTTCAAATAATTATTTTGACTCAAAATTAATAAATAAAATTAATTTATCTTTAATTAGAGCCTAATATTACTTATATTTCCTTAATTACTCTAATTAAGCTTAATTATCACTAAGTATGAGCAAAATGGTAATTTTACAAAAAAATCTCCAAGACTTCTTGGGATCCATCCAGATATCACATATCCCCTCTAATTAGAATATCCAACTCCAGGTAATGACTTGTCACTTAATCCGCGTTAAATTACCTCAAGGGCATTTCAGTAATTTTGTGCATAGGAAAAACCAGAAATTGAGATTTCCACATCTATTGTCATCCAAAACACATCTATCCCCCTTCAAACATCAAACTAACCCCTTAAGGATAGCAGAAGCGTCCTGAATTTCCTGTGCAAAAATGACTGGGCATTTTGGTCATTTTGAACATGAGAAAAATCTGGGATTGCATTTTTCATACGCTTTCTAAATCACATATAGCCTTATTCTAATATTAAATTACCCCAATGAGGATGGCCTATACTGTCCGTCCTCATTTATTGCAAAATGACCTTAGGGGCATTTTGGTCATTTTGCACGCAGGAAAATTGAGGGTTACACACTTTTGTATCTTACAGCAAGTAACCCAAACATTCAATTAAGTGTGGGAATTTGTGCTAGATTTCAATCTGACCCAAAGTAATCACACTTAAATGTTGTTAAAAGGATTTTAAGATATTTATCCGGTTATACTAATCTTGGTTTATGGCACGAGAAGGTACGTCGTGTGAGATTACAATGTACTATGATGTGGATTTTCCTGAGATAGAGTAGAAAGAAAAAAGCCCAATGGATGCTGCTATTTCTTTGGTCATGCAAGAAGCAAAATACCATTACTCTTTCTATTACTTGAACTTAATATATAGCTACTACAAACTGTTGCACCCAGATATTATGGATAAGGAATCAACTAGAAGATTATCACCTAAAGCATTCCAAAATCCCTATCTTTTGTTATAATACTAGTGCTATAAATCTCCAAAGAATCCTATTCAACACTTTATATCCAAGCACATTGATGTTAAGCATCCTTTTATTAGAGATCATGTTCAAAAAGAGGATGTTGAGTTAATGTTTGTGAACATTGAAGACCGTGTGTCTGATATATTCACAAAACCATTAGCTGAAGATCATTTTTGCTACATGAAATGCTTTTGAACCTTAAAAGTTTTTAAATCTGCATAGTATTCATGCATGAATGTCTTTAGCAATCCTCATCATGGTCCTGAACTAAAGCCTAAATGAAGTCATCTATACAAGATCAAAGAATTAGTTTGCAAGACCAAAAAATCCATGTGCAAGACTCAGAAAGTCATATTGCAAGCTTAGAGAAATCAAAAGTTTAGAAAATATGTTATAAGGTCTTACGAGGTTCAAACTCTAAATATGGATCAGTATGAGGAAGCTATATTATCCTGATATTCAGAAAGTTGACAAGGTTTAGAAAGTTCACGATTCAAAAACCACTTATTCTGGAAAAGTGAAAAAGGTGGGATAATTCCCTCTTTTTTAGTTTCTCTCTCCCATGTCGCCTCACCTTCAGACTTTATGTTCCATCACTTAAATAACTTCCTATTTCCACGGCACATATAAACCCCTTCATCTTCAACCTCAAAAGCTTTCACCTTCAACCAAAACCGTTTCATATCCTCTCATGAACCTCTCATTCTCGCAACCCTCACTATTTCTCAAACACTTAACCTTTTTATTCAATCCTCTCAAACTCTCACCTCACCATGGAGGAAGGATAGCAATTCGATGGAAGCATTGCATGTATAGGAACTCTTCTCATGTACAATGAACCCATTATGTAACAACAATACACAGACACCTTCTCTCAGAAAATTCACACAGGAAGAGACTAGCAGAGAATCAATGAATCAGGTACCTTTTCTTAAAGAGGTTTTCTCTTCTAGGGCTGGGAGGAGCTCTTGGAAATCTCTTATAGAGTTTTCCCAAGAATGGTAACTGCTAGGAGTTGAAGTTAGAGTCCACAATGAAGACCTCTATTAAGGGTACCAACATAGAGATAGAATCAATGACATCTCCAACGTCATTCAAGCACCAGGATCTAGAGTCAAATGCTTAACCCAGGGAGATTGGTTAATATATCTCAGTTCTTGCTGAAGAGGTCTCCAAATGTCTTACTGACTTTCCTAGATACCAAGCGGGTGAGATCACAATTGCCTTGCTAAGTTCTAGGGCACGGCAAGTTTTCATGGTTGTCCAATTCTCTCTTCTCCCAAGATTAGGAAGTCAACTTGCTCGTTGGGATGGACTACATGCTGCTTATTGTTTGTTGGCAAGGAGGATGGTGAACTTGCCTAGACTAATATTTGACTACATGCTCAATGCCATCTCCAAAGAAAGAGGAGAACTGTTGTTGTTCCGATGTATCCTACAGAGTCTTCCAACATTTGAACTAGCCCCTAGCGAAGGAGTGGTTTGAGTACATGGAAGATACTGAGTATACCTTCAACTTTTTCAAAACTCTAGAAGAAAGACTAGAGCACCCACAAGTGTCAGGAGGCAGAGTGCAAGGATCAAAGATGCTATCACTGAGAAGGCCATTGAAGCAACAAAGAATAGAATAGGGAAAAGAAAAGTGATCCTCATTGAGTACAACTCAGAGAACACTAAAGAATCTGAGGAAGAGTCAGAATCAGGGTAGAAAATGAAGCAAGTAGAGGTAAAACAAGTCAAGAGATGGAGGAATCATTCTTTTCATCCAAGTCTTCAATTCTAAGGCTGAGTACTCAAAGGATGAGCAGTAAATGAAGATTCTATGACTGGCTCACCTAATGCCTTCCCTTTAATTCTGATCCTGTTGATGAGCCTTCATTCCTTCTCTAGTTACCGTTTCTGCACCATCTTCAAAATGTCACCCCCACAACAGCAAGAGTCACTTATTCCTTAAGCTAACCTCAACCTGTGCCTAACCAAACTACTCAAAAGTCTAGCTACTACTATACTCACAACATGGCTGCTCAATTGGACAGAGTAAAAGCTTAAGGAGACATTAGGCATTACTATTGGAAATTCTTTGAGAAGTTAGGTGGAGGGCCTAATGGTGTCACCTAGGTTCCAGCACACATTCTTTTTATTGATGACAAAAAGGCAAGAAGAAATGCAAAAGAAAAGAAATGAAGGAAATCTTCTGTGTTGAGAACTTCAGGGATCAAGCTGAGGGGAAGTTTTGTGCCTAGAGACTTCACCAATTACATTAGCATTTTTTTCATTTTGATCATATTTTTCCTTTGTAACACCCTAATATTTAACCCAATACGCCTAGGACGTAGCTAGATTAATTATTAGTCATTACTTCCTTTAAAACCTCTTTTAGAAATTAACTTAGCGGAAAATACAGGTAAATTTTTTTTGAAATGATTTATATAAAACAAAGTGCGAGCCTTGCGCGTGACATATAAACGACGTGAAGCGGAAGAATACATAAAACATACAGGACATAAACATTAAAGAACACATCCATCATAAACATCATTCCTCATCACATTAGATAATATAGTTTAGTACATCATAAGGAAATATAACAGAAGCATAAAGTCTTACCCATACTAGTGGGAGAGCTTAAGCAATAACATAAAATAAGAAACATGATAACCAATACATGAAACATCCCCAAAAGATTAACACCCAACTATCACTACCCTCCCTCAAAGCCTACTGGTGACGCCGATCCTCGGGGAGATGTAGCCGTAATGACGAAGGTCCTCGGATGTAGCCCAACAAAGCGGAGATCTAGGCATGGGAATCGAGGGAAGGCATGGCCTCCGCGTCGTGGTCGCTCTCGGCTGTCGACGCGCCTCGCATGCCTTGGCTTGGTGACCGTGTCCTCGCTACCTCCTCCGAGACCCATAGGAAACGAAGGGGAAGTGCCCTCCGACGAGGAAGGATGGGCACGACGGCCTGCTCGTCTCGGGGTCGTGTCCTCTCAAAGTCGTTCGCCAAAGGGTGAAGTCGGATCGAAGCGATAGCTGGAGACGAGGAAAGCAAAGGGCATCCCACGTATGCAAAACGCGCACCTTGCAATGACCCTTGAAGTGGTAACTCTGATGCTTGGGGTCATAGTGCACCTCCCATGTAGGCGGGTCAATGAAAATCACGACGACGCCATCGATCTTGAAGACGTAACAGAAGAAAACAGAGAGGGGGTGAGAATTCTTACTAAAGAATCTCAGGAGGAAGTCCTCTATCCTAGTGTCATCGTTTATGTCCCAGGAACCTTGGGTTTATTAAAAAGGTTAAGCATTCATAGGTTCATTATGAGGTTTTTGCAATGGTTATTATCCAAGGTCCATGTCTTTTATAATGATTCTTAATGCATGTATGCAACATAGTATTTCATGGATGCATGGCAGCACTTTAGGCAAATCAAACAATAATTCAAACAACATATAAGTGGCATGTAACTTTTCTCTTGAACATCTTTCCTTTTTCATACTTGTGACACCAATCATAATAGTAACCGCACCCCTTAAACTAGGCTATGAGCTCATACCTTAACTAGTCGTCACTAGTTCTTACTTATCCTCTTGATAAGCGAATCATAAACATAATCATAATCATCATAATCCGACTCCAGAGTACGGGTAGGGGCCTAAGGATCATCCATCATGGGACTTTTTCTTTCTTCGAAACGCATCGACTGGTTAAGACCAGCGACTTTGTCCGCTTTGGTAGGCTAATGTCTATGTCCTCGGTTTACCTTCTCCTCCAGAAGGAGAAGTACGTCTCGGTGTGTCACCTTAAACATCATATACTTTCATTCTTCAAACGCATCGACTGGTTAAGACCAGCGACTTTGTCCGCTTGGTATGGCTTGACGTCCATACCCCACGGGTTTACTTTCTCCTCACTCAGCAGGGGAAATGCATCTCGGCATATAACTTTAAACTTCATATTTCTCAAAAACTTTCTTTTGTCCCTCAAATTTGATGGAAATTCGAGCGTAACAACTACACCATGAATTTCCTCAAATTTGAGTCTTGCCACATAACTTACATAATGCATGTTATCTCACAAAATCCTCCATCAAGAAAACTTTTCAATCGTGACAACATACTTTCTCTAATTCATTTCTATCACATAGTCTCATGCATTATGCTCATAATATACCAAAAACATCACAACAACATATCACAAATCCATATATTCTCATACTCATGATGTTAACACATTCATTCATATCACAAGCATACTCACTTGGTCTCATTCTCACATCACACTTCCTATCTCATATTGTCTTATGCTTTGGCCCTTAGGGTCTTAAACTTAAGTTCCAATCATTCTAATGCTCATAGTACATCTTTGTTCCACTTAAGAGATCATTACTTATAATTCTTACTAAGATTTAGGCTTACTAAAAATTCCAAACAGCATTATGCATCTTGGGCAGAAAATCATCATATGATTACGGGGTTCTAAAATCTTCGTTTTAACCCTTTTTCAGATCCGTCTTCGCCTAAGGCTTCATAATCAATCCCTAAACCAATTATGAGGGATTCCTGGGCATGTTTACTAAGTTATAATTCAATTTTCCTCAATTTAGCTTTGCTGGACAGAATCACATTTTGCCATGTCTAAGTGTGCTAGAATTCCTATTTTAAGTCCTTATCATTACCTTAAGCTTAGTAATTAATACCTAATCATTTATGAAAGGTTTTTATGCATATCCTACTGATTATGAACCATTTACACTTGAATTAATTATGCTGGAAAAGAATTGCATTTTTCCAATTCTAAGTGTTCTAGAATTCTCATTTTAAGTCCTTTCTAGTTACTTATTTTTTCCTAACTTCTCTAAAACGTTCCTTACTTCACTCAAGCATAAATGTACACATTTTATCACCTTAAAATAGTTTGTACAGTAGCCAATCAGGGAGGTAAGAACTGAAATGAAACAATCATAAAATCACATAAAATCATGACTTACAAGCACATAAGTTACTAGTTTTCTCTTGGAATGGTTTTAAGAACTCAAATCTCTTTAAGAACCCAATTTATCTCATTAAAATCATGTAATTATACATGAGGGCAGTAGCCAAATCAATTTGCTCATAAAATATATTTAAAACATATAATCTCATTCATAATATTCCTTAGGTACTCCTAAGCTTAGAAAAATTCCAAAACATGGCTATGGGCACTTGTGATTAGATGAACTCACACAAGCCCATCATCATCACCACAAGGCCGAAATGGCTTCATTGAAAAACCAACGTTTTCTTAAAACTTTACATTGGATACTTGGGCAAGTCTTTGAGCTCTAGACCATTTAGGTGGTGACATAAATTTAAACATGCTATGCAACTCATTTTACTCTTCTTTTAGAAAATAAAGTGAGAGCATAAAATAAATATGAGGTGCACTCATTTATTATCTTTAGAGTTTAAGTGATGGCGTAAAATATAAACATGATAGACAAGAAAGTAAACATGAAATGCAAGGTTCAATTCTTTATTTTAGTGCTCTAGGCCTCTTGGGTGTTTACCCCAAATCAACAATCAACTTTAAGGTTGAAATAGGTAGGCTTTGAGATTTATTAAGTGATGATGCACATTCTTGTTTTAATCTTTAAGTTGCTTAGTGATAGCTTGAAAATAAACATGCTATGCAAAGCATAAAAGTAAACATGAATGCAACTCCTTTTTAATCTTAACTAGAGCTCTTACAAGACTTTAAAGGAACATAAAAACCTCAACCCATTATGTATCATAAAGTGAGCTTTAGAGTTCTTAGCATCAAGACACTAAGGACGTCTTCGAACACCATCATCAAGCTCAAGGAAACAATTTTTCAAGAGACAACCTTTCAATCAAACATAAAAGGGCTACCTTAACATTTTTAGCAAACTTTGTTCAAGAAAGGAAAGGAAAAATCGAAACCATTGAAGAAAAAGAAATAAAAACCAAAGCTTGAACAAGGCAAAAGGAAAAACCAAACCTTAGAGGAATGAAGGCCAAAACTTTGAACTAGGAAAAACCAAGGAGGAACCGAATCATAAAGGAAAGGAAATGAAAAACCAAAACTTGGAACTTGCAAAGAAAAGGAAAACCAAGTTTGTATATGGTCCTAGACCAAGATCTAAGCTTTAGAGGTTTCTCTCATGGCAAACACCAAAATATCTCCATGAGACCTCATCATCAAGCTAAAGATTGGTTTGTAAAATGGCCTCATGGCCGAAAATACAAAGGGGAAGAAAAAGGGTTTGAAACCAAGAGAAAACTAGAAACTTTTCTCAAAGAAAGTAAAGAAAACTTGAAAGAAAACCCCTACCAAGTGAAATCTTGAAAGCTTTGAAAGAAAGCTTGAGTTTGCAAGGAAATGAGAAGACAAAATCTTCTCTTGGTGAGCAACAAGGATTCGGCCTCCAAAGATTCTCAAGGAAGATGATTTTTCCTTGAGGATGCAAGCTTGGAAATGGTGAGGTTTGGTGTTTAGGAGGTGTTTTAAGGTATGAGAGTGGTGGTTTGAGGTGGTTTGTGGTGGCTCAAGGTGGTGGTGGTGGTTCTTTGAGGAAGGAAGAACAAGAACTTAGAGGAAGGGAAAATGAGAGAAATGAGAGAAAGTGCAAGAAAACTCAACTTAGCAAATGATCAAAAAGGTGTCCAAGCTTTCCAAGGTGTGGTATTTATAAAGAATGAAATGTTGTGGCTGATTTAGGGGGAAGAGCTGGCTAAAATTTTGGCTTGGGAGGGAAGGAAAATATCTTCTAAAGCTTGTCTTGGAAGCTTGGTTTAAGTCCTAGCTTAGGTGTAGTCAAGTCCTAGCTTTGGCATAGCCTTTTTGGATGAAATTTGAAATCAATATTTGATGGATTTTGGGAAAGAATTCGCCAAATCTGACAGCCAAGAGGGAGGAAAAATCATCCATGTAATTGTGGTTTAATGATGCATTTAGGTGTTTCATTAATTAAGGTTTGGGTTAGGTGTTTGTGAGAAAGTGTTTAGGTGTAATAAAGGTTAATTAGGGTCATCAAGGCTTGGTTTAGGGGTGTTCTAATCTAGATTAACAATTTTAAAATCATTCTTTTGGTCAAAAAGGTTGTAGACAAGTTTCCTTAATTTAAGGAAATTGGAAGAAAACACTATTTATTACTTTTTGATTAGTAGTCTTGGATTAAAGAATGAAATTAGAATTTGACTAAGCAATTTTAGCTTCTAATCACCTTAATAAATCATTTTGACTCTAGATTAATTATCGAAATAAATTAATCTTCGATTAGAGCCTAATATTGCTTAGGTTCGCTGATTACTTCATTAGGCGCACTGTACACGTTCTAGGGGTAAAATGGTAATTTGCACTAAACTGCTGGGACCTTCCGGGCTCGGCTAAACATCAAATATTACTCTAAAACATCATTCTAAACTTCCTGAAAATTCAGGGCTCAAACGGCACCTTTACCCGTATGTAGAGAGGGTATTTTGGTCATTTTGAGCCGAAAGTTTAAAACGATTTTCACCTTGGATATCAAACATAACAGGTACAATCCCTTCAAACATTGAGTTGACCCATTCGAGGATAGCCGGTTGCTTTGAATTCCTGGAGAAATGGCCTCAGGGGCATTTTGGTCATTTGCACTCAATTAGGAAAATGGGGTATACATCATTCATTGTTCTTGTTTTGACTAAACATGTTTCTAGTATTATGGCTCTGATATCTTGAACTATTATTTCTAGTACATATATGATTAGTTCATCTTTTTCAAGAAGTTATGCTTTGATATATCTTGATGTATGAACGCATGCTCTGATACATATAATTTATAGCTCTAATCAGATTTACCATTTATCACAAGTGCTCTGATATGTATGTTTTGGCATACGAGCTTCAAGTTTTCTCATATACACTTATATGCTTTGACATACAAATATGAAGTTTTTTTTATATACATCTCAAGCTCTAATACACATGCTCTGATACATATGTGAACAACTCTTTTTGAGCTTTACAAACTTCCCTTGTGTGCAAAGTTTATATGCTACATCTTTCTATGCACTTTGATTGCATCGCGTTTCAAAAATTTATTTTGGATAAAGATGTGTTGTATATGAATTCAAGATCAAAAGTAAATATCACGATAATTCTCTTTATTCAAATTTATCTAAGTTTAGAAAGTCAAAATGACTCAAAATTAAGATGTGTTTATTTAGAAAGCTTAAATGCTCCATCTTTTCAAAATTGCTTTGATACTCCTCAGAAAGTATTTTGATTAACTTCATAAATCTTCTTTGAAATAAAACAGCTCTGATTTCAATCATTTAAGCTTGTGAAAGGTCTTGATTTCATCACACTTTAAGAATGAGACTTTTTGAAGATCCTATCAAATGTATTTTGAAAGAATATAGGTTTATCTTGCTCTACATCTTATCATATATTTCTTTCAAAATCTCTTCAAAAGATTTTCAAAGAATTGGCTTGTCATCATAAAAAAAGGAGAGATTGTTAGCCCTAAAACCCTTTAGAAAGTTTCAGTGCTTAATGTTTTGAATGATAATAAAACCAGTTTCGTGAAAATATTTTGAAGAAAGACTAATCCGTTACTTGAGTTTCTTGAAGCAATAAACAAGACCTTTCACGTTAGTATACTTGTTCTCAAAATGAGATTATTTTCACAATGTCATGTACAAATGTAACATCCCTGCTTTATGGATTGACCTCACAAGCCAACACGGGTCTTTTTAGCGTTCTTTGTCCTCACTCACATGCTTCTTGGGAAAAATTTCAGGAGGTCACCCATCCAAGATTACCCCAAGTCAAGCAACTAACTGAGTTCTTTTGTGATGGGCTACCAAAAGAAAAATGCATCTTTCTGGCATAGGTAGTACCAATCAATTCATATAAGCCATCCTTAACCTATAGTCCCATACCTATACAGACTCATCCTCTTATTGGGTGTGTAATCGGTTCATTCATGTACCCCTCCGCTTGGAGGCGAGCCGCCCCTTGTCTGTGGTTTCTCGCATCGACGATTACTCCCTGCCTCGTCTCGGGCGTTACATGCCCACTAGCTTCCGCGTGGTTCGTCCCGAACCACACCATATCAGAGATGTAGGCTCGATACCATTTGTAACATCCCCTACTACTTTATGGATTGTCGACTGTCCCCACAAACTAACACGGGTCTTTTCAGCGTGCTTTGTCCTCACTCACACACTTCCTGGAAAAACTTTCCAAGAGGTCACTAATCCCAAAATTACCCCAAGTCAAGCACGCTTACTGGAGTTCTTCGTGATGGGCTACCGAAGAAGATGCATCTTTCTGGCATAGTACCAATCAATTCATATAAGCCCTTCTTAGCTGTATAGTCCCATACCTATACAACTTCAGGATCCCTCTCATTCAGGTGTGTAATTGGTTCATTCATGTACCCCTACTTGGAAGTAGAGCAGCTCCTTGTTCTGTGACTTCTGTGATTCTCCTACCTTCTTAGGTATTAGCAAACATGTTTGATCTCATTTAAGAGATCTAGAACTAAAAAAAAGTGAAAATAAATCTTGAACTAAAAGTTTCTGTGCTTAATATATGAAAGAAAATTCTCAAGAACAAGAAACCAAGGTTCAGGTCTTTAGAAAGTATGCCATGACTTCAAAAAGTAAGATTCAAGTAAAGATTTCAATCAAGCTTCTAAGGAAAGTGTGGTTATCATCTTCAATTATTATGATCATGATTATTTCCTTTACAACAATATCTGATTGAAGAATGGAAGATCAAAAGGATTGTCCAAAAATTGAGAAAGCACTTCAAAAAGCACGTTTACTATAACGGTTCACTTTACAAGAATGGGAGGCAAAATTTGAAATTCAAATTTAAAGTCAAACTCAGTAAGAACTAATAAGTGACAACTCTTTTCAACTTGGTCAACTACCCCAAATTCTAGAAGGAAAAGTTCATAAACCTTATTTAGAAAGTAAAAAGTAGTTTCTGAAGGTGGACTAAGAAACCTCTATTAGACAACGGCTTCTGCAATGCAAAAAGTAACTTTGACACACAGAGCTACTCTCTAGACTTCATTTCCAAGACATAAGAAGAAGATCAACATGTGTCACTAGTAAAACAGATCAAGGACAATGGTCATAAATGAAGATCAAGTATAAAGAAGATGTTGTGCTTACAACAAAGTGACTTTTTGCTTAATACACCATGCAAAAATGCTAAAGAAATTTCCTCTCATTTTTTGTAAAACTATTACAGCTTGTAATTAATTTCATCTTTTTAAAAAATCTTCTTTCTACATTCTTATTAGATAACATCTTCTTCCTAGGAAGAATAGATAGAAATAAGTCATTCAAGTTATCAGCTCTGATATTGTTTATTCTAAGAAAACTTGAGTGTTTGATACTTTGAGTGATCTAACCCAAACACAACCTTTGTAACCTATTCGATAGTGATCATTGTAAGATAGCTTGAAGAAGCTAGTCAAGACTGCTTGAAGGTGACAATAGTGAGCTATTGGTCACACTGAGTTAGCTTGAACAAGCTAGTTAAAGACTACTTGAAAGTGACAGGAGAGCGAGCCACTAGTTATGCTAGTTAGTTTGAAGAGGCTAGGTAAAGACTACTTGTAAGTGATAATAGAGTGAGCTCCTGCTCATGTAAAGATGGCTTGAGAAGGTTATAGAAATACAATATAACTTTCAGGGTTGAGAAAGGTTTGATTAGTGGAACTCAATTGTTGAGAATTAGATGTAGGAGGTGCAGAAACAGTATAAAAACCACGTGTAGTATCTTCTCTCTTGAAATCTCCTTTATACTTTGCTTTGTGCTTATCATATTTATTTCTCTAAAAAGCTTTTTAATCTTGCGTTTATTATATCAATTTTAGTTTAGAAAGTTATTTTTGACACCTCCTGATGCTATTTCTACTGCACTACAAGTTTATCCTTGATAGTTTCTTTAAGCTTTCTAGAATCAAAAAGGGAAAGAAAAATTAAAGCATGATTCCACTTTCCCTTCTCGTGCACTTTTCAACCCACAGCTCTTAACACCATCAATAAACTCTTAGCTATGCCTTGATAAATTCATCTAACTTTTGGACACATCTTGAGAAAACCTTATTATTCAAATAATGTTATTAACACCTCAACTACATATTTAAATAGTATTTATAACTAATCTCCAAACAAATACTATAAATAACTACTATAGAGGAAAAAAAAAACTAATGGTATCACTAATTTTGTCTTTTGATGAAGCTCTACAGGTATAACTAATCCATATAGCCACATTGTTCTAAGCAACTAACGTCATCCTGGTTCTAAACTTGAAGTAGCATCTCACCTAAAAAGAAAGAGTTGAGGGTAGAATAATTATTTCAAAAGAAAGGGATTTTAAAAGGTCTATATGTTGGTGAGCGAGTGTAACACCCAAAGTTCTAAAAATTAATTTGAGCATTATCTATGCGAATTTGAGTATTTTGACCAACTTAGTAATGATGGGAACAACCCAATGGACAAGTTAAAAAAATTCAAGCCAGGTACGAATTGTAATTTTTGGGCCCGTAGATAAATAATAAAATTAGAAATTCTGATTGTTGGCTAATATTAGGTGGTCACTGACCAACAAATTTGTACAATTTTGTTAACATAGTTAGAGAGCTTGTTTTGACCTGAAATTTTTACAAGACCTTGTGGACACATTGAAGTTTTATGGATGATTTTTGTAGCTTTGATTTCGATTGTTTGATATGCAAACTAGTTTTTACTACAAATGTGTGAAATCTACCTAATGTGATGAAAGTGTGTAAATGCCATAAATTGATGATGTAATGGTATTTGACTCAAGTGTAATGTGTATGAATGCATACTATAGACATTAAAGATTGGTTTATGAGGAATGAATGAGAATTACTTGTTTATGAATGTTTATATGTGATTAATGCATGCATTTGGAAAAAGAAAACTAAATGATGCATATATGTAACAAAAGAGAATGTATGAACTTCAATTGTGCATGTTCTGACATATGAGAAAATAGAAACAAGACTTATGTTAAATGAAGGGGAAGGCAAAAGGAGGAACTTCCCTAGAGATATTATGAGTCGATAAACGTCTCGACTAGTAATAGATTTGTGTGAGATTTGGAAGAGGAAAAAATGAAGTCTGATGATCACATATAGGAATGAGCTCAATCTTGATAAATAGTCTCTTACCCATGTGTGGTGTTATCCACTGATACCAAGTTAGTATGAACTAAGTCTTCCCTATGTCGATGAAAACAAAAAAATGCAAGGAATTGAGTTCTATGGTCACAAGTAAAACTAGATATTCCCTTTGATATGTCAAGGGCACGTGTAGTGGAGAGGATGTATATAAGATCCCTTCAATATATCAATGGCATGTGAAGATAATATCATTACCAAAGTAAAGAAAATCATTGCATTTATCAGATGCATACTAAAATCATACCAAAGTAATTACATATGATGATTTACTATGTGCTTGAACATTATGATATATGTGAATTAAGTGTTTGAATGCTAAAAGAAACCCACTTTAGAAGGATAATTTTAAACTTTAAAAATGAATCTTTGTTATGTAACGCATGATTACATTTTTTATATAAATCGATATGGTTGGGACAATGACAATGATATTAATTATTGTATATTTGGGATTCCAACTGAGAATTTCAAAATTCTCACCCCTATATTTGTGTGCTCCTGTGTCGTCTCCAGATTGCTCAAGACAACAATGAAGTGGTTATCATGGAAGTGTCAGATCTATAGTAGCTCGATGGTCGAAGACTATTGTTAGTTTTCATTTGGATATACATATGTTTGTAAATATTTAAGAAGACAAATGTATATTGAGGCTCGTATAAAAGCTTTTTCATGTATTTGAATATATATATTCTCTGAATACTTAGTTTTTTTTTTATATTTAACTATATATATGACATAGTTACTTATTGACTCGCTCTAATACACTATAGATACTTAAGCAAGGTCCACTAATTTATAAGTAACAACTCTCGAGTCTTATATCATGGCTTAAAGATGATGTTATTCTTGGGAGGGTGTTACAACGAGTCCTTCAGTCCACTCCTTTGAAAAACAAATGAAAAAAAGTACATACAAAACAACACCAATATGAAGAAAAAATAAAAAGGGGAATAGTACATATAATGACAACACACAACAAGGAAGAAAATAGAAATTTCTTACATAGTCATGATGCTATTTGCAAGACGTAACTCCACTTATTGCTGCAAAGTTTCAAACAAGTTCTAGATCAATGTCCCTTAAAAAAGACAATAAGGACATTGTTAGTACAACTTTATAATTATTTGAATCCATACCTTATTATACCATCTATAGCATGCAATTTCGATCAATATTAAAAAAACAAAGAAGCAAAACAAAATTATAGAAAATACAACTAGTCCAGGATATAGATAAATAGAAGGTAAGAAACTGAAATGGAAGGAGAGTAAAGAGGAACATGAAAAAGATCTCTAATTCTAATTCTTCCTCTTTTGCCTTTCGTCTTTTGACATACCATTGCTTAGAGTTTAGTCTTCCATATGCTTATCATTAGAAATGAACAGTGCTTTGATGGCAACAAAACCCACTAACTTCATAAACTGAAATTATGATAAGAATATTAGACAACGAAGTTAAGGAAGTGATTAGAAATTAGAAGGCTTTTTCACCTATTGTTTCTGCATAAATGATGCAAATTGTCAAGAATGCCACAGCCCATGAATAATTAGCACATTCAACAAAGAAGATTGGTGGATAATCAATAGCATGTGGCATAAATTACATTGGCTAGGGACATTATTCAACGTCTAATATTTGATCATTTGCCCCCCTTTTCAAATCCTCAATTAACCTTTATAAGCATTAAGATTACTTTCAAGTCTTCCTAAACTTAAAAAATGTCACACGTATTTATCATTCACTAAAACTAACCAAGTTATCAACTCTCAAACTAACTAAGCACAGTTGATTGAACATAATAATGTAGTTTAAAAGCATGCCATGAAGGAGAAATAGAAAAGAGAGAAAAAGGGTGGTTTTATTTTTGGATTGTACCTAGCTAGAGGCTTGTGTGAGTTGGTAATAGCTAAGCTGAAGAGGGGTGGAAGTGATGTGAATGTTGAAGAAAATGGCAAGCTTTCTGTATAAGATCTTAACCATTGAGTTCAAAGATAGCATATCTATTGGCACATTGCTTCCATCATTACCAGATTGTACATTCAATTCTCGAACACTATGTTCAGGACTTCCCCTATATTTTTTTTGTTATTTGTTATGTTCAACACACCAAATTCCATACATTATTGTATTGTATTATCCAAATAAAAACAAACAATACTAGATGAACATGAAGAAAAAACAATCAGAGTTTAGAAAGAAAGCGTTTAGGCCCCACAAATATTAAATTCAGAAATTGATTATTTGTGTCATCATCCAGACTAAAAACAGCCAATGAATTTGATTCGTTCATTCCTTTCATTGTTTCTCATTAGCAAACAAATAGAAAACAGGAACAACATTAAAAATAAAATTAAATGCAAAAGCAGAGTCAAAGAGGAGAGAGGCAATTCTTTAATTCTGCCTTCCTAAAAGAACCATCTTTCCCTTTTCCTCTCTAAAAGACCAGTTATGGCTTTGAACTGGAAAAGCCTCGAGAATCCATTGGCAATGTATGAGGCACACACAATAATTAAAATAAAATAAAAAATAAAACCAAAGTCAGTCAACATGGGAAAATGCATAATAAAATGAATAATGATGAATGAGAATAAGTTCAATGGGATTCATTCGAACCTTAACAATGACACGTGGCTTGTAGCTCTTGCCGGCACCCTAGAGGATCAAAGAAAATATGGTGAAGAGAACAACAAAAACTAAGAAGAAGCAGAGGTAGTGTTGTACATTGTGGCTAAAACCGCAACCACCTTCGTCTTCATCGTCCTCGTCAGTGCTGGATTCCAGGGGTAGAGCTTCTTCCAAAGGGCGAAGAAGCGAGAGGTGGAGGACTCGTGGGAGCTTCTTCCAAGGGAGGACTCGCGGGAGCATACGGTGTAGCAGTGAATAGGTAGGGCTGGAACTAAGAAAAAGGGCAAGCAGGGATTAAGATTGAGAGTTTCTTTTGATTTAAGTAAAGTTAGGGATTGAGAGTTTGCTAGTGAAAACAAGGGAGAAATAGGGAGAGTAGTGAAATATGTTAGAGGATTTTAGAAGAAAATTTAAATTGGTTCCTTTTTTATGACTTAATTATTTAGTTTATAGTGCAAAAGCCACAATTTTTAGTGGGAAAAATTTTAGGTTGGTGCTAAAAATTTAGGCAATGTTTCAAAAGCGTTCCTAATTGGATTTTAAAAGGCAACACTTGAAAAACAAAGGGGATGCGTAAATAAGCGTTCCATGTTATTAGATGACATGGCAACTTTAAAAGCGATTCCTTTTTAGGTTAATGCAATGCTTAGGAAGTATTGCCTTAGCCTAACCTAAATGTTATCCCTATAAATTCATTGCCTTAGACCAAAAATGTTTTAGTGTTCTCTCCATGTTTCTAAAGGGACAAGCTTTTTCTTCCTTTTTTCTTCTTCTTTTTGTGGCTTCTTTCTCTTAGTTTCTTTCTTCTTTCTCTTCTTCAAACTTGCTTTCTTTGGGCTGCTTTTGAAGTACCTTTCTTTGATCTCCTAATAAGCTTGAATGAATTTATGATAAATTTAGTGCCTACCATATATTCATACCATTAATCAATTAAAGGATACCCAAGATGTTGAAATATCTTGTTAACAGCATTCATAAGGGACAACAGTCATTTTTCTCTTTTCTTTTGCAGTGCACTCAACATATAATCCATAATCAAAAGGGGAAAATTTACTTTCTTCTTTGTCAACAAGCAATATAGAAGCATGCAATCCATCCCCATTAGCACATCATGCTACCTAGCCTAGGCAAGATGGAGAACTGAACTATAGAAAATACTATTATAACCTTTGAGTTAAGCATAGTAGTGGTAATTTCTCTAAGGTTATGCATAATGGAATCAGTCAACTATCTGGAGACATCACCTTCATTGATACCCATTTTGCAAGTCCATCCTTCATGGGGAAACACACACAATCCCATTGTATGGAGCATTGATTATCAAGTCCAATCCATATCCTCTAATCACTGATGAGAATAGGGTTTCTATTTTCTCCAACTACGATTAGAAGCTTGTGACCACTCTTGGAAAGACCCTTTTTTGAAATCGCTAGAAAGCCCTCCCATCCTTCAAAGGAAAACACTTTCTTGAGAATAAAGACTTGATCAAGAAGGTCTTGTCTAGAGTTTTTCCTGGAGCTACTTTTCTCTAAGAGAAATTTTTCATGTAGAACTCTTGCATATCTAGACCATCGTACATGTAGAAGCTAATCCTTTTGCTTTTGAAAAGTAAGGGTTTTCCTTCAGCCATGGATTCTGAGAGGTAAAAGATTGTTGGGAGATATGGATTGATTAGAACAAAAAGTTAGAGAGTCTGTGAGAGGGTTAAAGTGTTTGGGAAGAAGAATAGGATTGTGAAAATGTGTTTAAGGTGAAAAAGAGTTTAATTGAGAAAGATGCATGGAGTACTAGTAGGTTTTGCTTTATCCATGTTAAATCTTTTGAGAAGCTCCTTAGTGTATTTCTCTTGATGGATTAGAGTTCCTTCCTTTTGTTGTTTGATTTGGAGTCAAAGAAAGAACTTCAACTCTTCCATCATGCTCATCTCAATATCACTTTGCATTAGTTTAGAAAACTTTTTCCAGAGATAGTGGTTAGTAGCACCAAAAATAATGTTATCAACATATATTTGGACTATCAGAAAGTGATTATCTTAGTATAAAGTGAAGAGAGTGGTATCAAAATTACCTCTTTAAAACCTATTCTTAAGCAAGAATGTACTAAGTCTATCATACCAAACTCTTGGAGCTTGTTTAAGACATGTAGTGCCTTTGTAAGCTTAAGGGCATGGTTGGAAAGGCTTCACTCAAATCTTGGAGGTTATTTTACATAGGCTTCTTCAGAAAGAAATCCATTTAAGAAAGTAGACTTTACATCCATTTAGTATATAGTGAATCCTTTGAAGGAAGAGGCTAGAAGCATTTGATAGCCTCCAATCTTGCTACTGGTGCAAAGGTCTCATTATAATCAATTCCCTCTTATTGATTATACCCTTAAGCCACTAGCTTTGCCTTGTTTCTTATCACTTTCCTAGCTTCATCTAACTTGTTTTTAAATGCTGACTTAGTTCTAATGATGGATTTTCCTTTGGGTTTCTCCACTAGGGTTCAAACCTTGCTTTTCTTGGAACTAGTCTAACTCTTCTTGTATAACCTTAATCCAGCTATTGTCATTAAGAGCTTCCTCAACTTTTTACGGTTTAATTGTGGATAAGAAGGCACAATTTGTTTCATTTCTGATGGATAATCTCCATCTCACATTGCTAGAAATGTCCCAAAACACTTAAGTCTTTGAAACTGCCTTGAGATCAGAAACTCCTTTGTAGTTTCTATGCAAATCTTATTATACAACATCACTTTGAACTTTAGAAGGCTCTGCATCTTGCTCAAAAAGTGTATCTTTCTCAAAAATATTGCTTTTTGAAGGCTTTGGAACTCTGAGATAGTTTTTTGAAGGTTGTACCTTCTCATGTTTGCTTTATGAAGGTTGAGAAACCTTGCATTTTCTTTTTGAAGGATTCTTAATGTTCAGATTCTCAAGATCTTCTCCAAGATCAGCTATATCTTGGGCAAAATCTTTTTGTTTTCCTTGAACTTAATGTGTATGGTTTCTTCAATACATAAGGTTCTTTTCTTATAAAGCCCATAAGCTTTAGAAATTGAGGAACACCCGATGAAAATGTCGTCATTAGACTTGGGATCAAACTTTACTAGCTTATCCTATGTGTTAAGAATGAAATAGTTATATCCAAAGACATGGAAATATGATATGTAGGGTTTTCTTCATTTCCATAGGTCATAAGGTGTTTTCTTGAGGATTGGTCTTAAGAAAACTCTATTTTAAATATAGCAAGAGGTGTTTAGGTCTTTGTCTAGAAACCTTTTGACAAACCACTTCCTAAAAGCATGGTTATGGCCATATCTTGTAAACTTCTATTCTTTCTTTCCATAACCCCATTTTGTTGAAGAGTTCTAGAGAACAGAATTGATGAGAAATGTCATGGTTTTCACAAAAGTATTCAAAAACATGGTTTTCAAATTCTCCTCCATGATTTGATCTAATGGAAATAATTTGAATCCTTTCGCATTGATAACATGTTGACAGAGGTTGTTGCTACCTCCTCAAATTAGAATTAATAGTTCAAGTACCAAATGCACCAAAACTATAGTTATGATGCAACTCGGATCGTCTCTCAAGGAGGCTATGTCACTTAATTGGAAATTTGGGGTTTTGAGAATTAAATTAAAAGAATTGAAAAAAATTGGTAATGAATCTAGAATTAAAGGCGCTAGTCCAAGGTATTCCCAAGATTGGAATTAAATATCACAGACCAAATATTAAATACATTAGCAGCAATTAGTAATCACTTACTGAAAATCATACTAGTGATCAATCAACCTCTAAAATTTGACCAAAGCAAATAACTAATAAACGAGATCCCAATTTAATAGAAATTACATTGATTTAATGTACCAATTGTTATAGCATAACCGCCAATTGAAAAGGTAATTCTAATGTTCTTCCTCAAACATAAACCAATTGATCAACCAATTTATGCCCAAAGGGTTTCCCAAAACGATGATCGCTAATTTAGTTATTCAAATAAAAATTGTAACAATCACAACAACAATTATAAGAATAGAAACTCAAGAACATTGCGAAAACTAATGCATTCAATATAAAAAGGATGTCTCAAATATAATCCCTATATCCGAAATCCCTTACTATAATAAGGAAAACTACTCCTTCATCTCTAGAAGATTACAACAATGAAATAAAAAAAGTGTACCTAAAGACAATAACAATAATCCTTGTAACAATCTCCAAGAACAAATTCAAGCCACTCTTTTGAGTGTTGCGGTGTTGAGTTGTGAGTTGCCTTTTGCGCTTTTGATCCCTTGTTCACAACCTCTTTGCTCTAAGCTCCTTCCAAAGTGTTCTTAATCTTGTTCTTGACATTTTGCATTTGGTCCAAAGCTCTTGTATACAAAATCATACTCAAAGTGATAGGTTAAATTCAATAGGCTATAATAAAATTATTCCAAAATCAGTGCAATAGTTAATGATTTTGTAATACACAATGAGGACCAAGTCATAATCCTAATTATTTATATCAATAACTTAGTTAAACTTATGCAAAAAGCTAAGATTTAGAATCAAGATAAGTGGCATAAATGCCCATATCACATGTTTTGCAAAAACTTCGATTTTTTCAAAAACATGATCTGTAGATACTATGAAAATAACCTAAGTGAATCTAGTGAAGTCATCCACAATGACCAAGCAATATCTCTTTCAGAAAGACTTGCAGTCTTGGTTGGTCCAAAGAAATCCATATATAAAAGCTCAAGTGGTCTTGCGGTTGAAACCACATTCTTATTATGGAAGAAGCCTTAGTTTGCTTGCCTTTCTGACAAAAATCACAAGTTGAATACTTGTTAAAACTGATCATTGGAAGGCTTTTAACAAGCTCTTTCTGAGATATTTTAGAAATTAGCTTCATATGAGCATGATCAAGTTTCTTATGCCATAACCACTTATCATCCATAAAGGATGCTAGGCATTTTATATCTTGATCTAAGAGGTCATCCAAGAATAACACATAAGTTTTATTATGTCTCTTTTCAGAAAGCATCACTTGTCTAGAAACTGGATTCAACACATGGCATCCTTTGGCTTCAAACCATACACTAAAGCCTTCATCATAAAATTGACTAATGCTTACTAGGCTGTAAGCCAAGACATTAACTAAAAAAATATCAAAAAATTGGTGAGAATCATCCTTACCAATATTTCCAATACTTGTTGTAACAGCCCACACTGCCTTATGGATTGACTTTCCCTATAAACCAACACTGGGTCTTTTTAGCTTGCTTTGTCCTCACTCACACGCTTCTTGGGAAAACTTCCAAGGAGGTCACCCTTCCCAAAAATTGCTCCAAGTCAAGCATGCTTAATCGTGGAGTTCTTTAGTGATGGGCTACCGAAAAGATGCATCTTGTTGGTATAGGTAGTAAAAATCAATTCATATAAGTCATCCTAAATTGTATAGTCTCATACCTATAGGCTTAGGATCCCTGTCCTGGTATGTAATCGGTTCATTCATATACCCCTCCGCTTAGAAGTCTTCCAGAAGCCGCTCATTGTCCATGCCTTCACCGACAATCACTCCCCGCCTTCATCACCTGGCATTACATGCCTACTAGCTTCCGCTTGGTTCATCCTGAACCATACCATTCTAGGAAAGGTGCTGCTGATACTATTTGTAACACCCAGGTTGCCTTATGGATTGATGATTGTCCCCATAAACCAACACTGGGTCTTCAGCGTGCTTTGTCCTCACTCACACACTTCCTGGAAAAATTTCCAGGAGGTCAGCCATCCCAAAATTGCTCCAAGTCAAGCACGCTAACCGTGGAGTTCTTTAGTGATGGCTACCAAAAAGAAGATACATCTTGTTGGTATAGGTAGTACAAATCAATTCATATAAGCCATCATCAACTGTATAGTCCCATACCTATACAGTAAGATCCTTCTTATTCTGGTGTGTAATCGGTTTATTCATGTACCCCCCGCTTAGAAGCCTCCCGGCTCATTGTTCGTGCCTTCATGCACGGGTATCATCACCCTTATCAATGAGCGTTACATGTTATTGTAACACCTCAAAATTTATTTCAAAAATTAATTTGAACTTTATTAATGAGAATTTTAAAAATCTCAGACATAGCAATGATGAGGACGGCCCAATGGACAAGTTAAAAAAAATTAAAAAAAAAGAAGAAAAAAATGTGAATAGTAATTGTGCGAGTCCTGTAAGCCTTCAGGACCACTAAAACCCTTGAATCGGGACTGAGATGCCAAAAACTGAGAAATTATAGGATTAAGGTTAGAAATGGTTAGGAATAAGAATTTTAGACCGGAACTTAATTTCAGGCAATATTTTCCAGGGTACGGTATTTTACTTGTTTGATAAAATATCGATGTGCAGTTTCTTACATCGTGTAAGACTTATAGTACAAATTGGACACTTCACTAGACAAGTGTGTGCTTAGAAGAAGACACTCCATTGTCTTCCTAGGAGCCAATGAGATGTGCCCAAAATTGCATACATTTATCTTGAAGAAAAACCATTTTATCAATTTCATTTATTACACCATTATCACAATATTACAAGGCAAGTATCTTAACATTCCTCTACCCTAAAATTTCAACTAGCAACCCCTATATTCAGCCATCTTCATCTTCTTCCTCTAGAAAACACAAGAACCCTAGCTAGAAATCATAAACTTCACCCAAAAACACCTTAACCATAAGCTTAACCTACATACTATCTTTGTAACCTCAAATCAACTCCTATTAACAAACCCTCACCTCATCATATCAACCATCTTAGCTACTATTCCTGCTTTGTTAGAAGAGAATTTTAGATGGTTAAATTAATAATTGGGTGTAGGAACTCTTGAAGGGAAGCTAAGAACAAGAATTAGAGTTCCAAGAGCCAAGTAGGGCTTTATTTATCCACTTTGCTTTCAAATTTATTCTAGAAATTTCTAATTTGATTAAGCTTGATATTTTTAGTTTAATTGGTTGATAACATATGAATATTGATGTATGAATTTTGGTAGAGTTTTGATGATGTTAGAGAATCAATTTTCCCAATACATGTTGTAAACTAAGTTGCTAAATCTTAGATTTCTAGCAAGCAGCTCAAATTACATGATTTTTATGGATGATTTAGAGACATGAACATGAGCTCAAATTTTTATATGATGAAGAAAACATATGTAAGTATTTATAGAAATTTTCTTGGCTCATCTTAAGCACTTTTACTATTTTTAAAAATTGGAAAACCGAACAAGTCAAGGTTTCTACATGCATAGTTTAATTTGTAGTACTGAATTTGTCTAATTTTGTTACCCTAGCATGTGATTGAATTTTTAGCTGAAATTTTTAGCTATCTAACATTAAAATTTTGTACAAAGTTCTGAGTTCATTTAATAAGGTAGAAAAATTAAGACTTTTGATTGTTGGCTGAAGTTGTGTAGTTGTTGACCTCCAAATTTGTGAAAATTTTTAATATAGCTAGAGACCTTATTTTCCTTTGAAATTTTTACAGGGTCTCATAGACATGTTAAAATAACCCAAAAATTTATTTGGATCTATTTTTGATGAGATTTATTGGTAGTTTCATAATTTTCTTAAGAACTACAATTCTGGTAGTATGCTAAACTAGCCCAAAAGATGATGAAATGTTTATGATGACTTTATTTATATTAAGTGAACTTATTGATGATGTTATGCATATACAATGGTGAATGTTTGAAATTGAAAGTATTGACAGATGCTCTATGAGCTAGAACTAAGATAAGGAGTAATATGTGTGCATATATAATCGAGATGCACACATAAGATGCATATATGACTATTATGCTTGTATATATGGACTCTATTGATGGTGTTATGTGGACAAGATTGTGAATACTTTTGACAATTGCTTATATATGTGAGAAAACATGAGATTATGTCTTATTGGGCTGAAAAATCCAATTAGTCGAGGAGTAAACCTGGCTACCCTTGAACAGAGTTGGGAGAAAACCTAACTACCCTTGAATTGAGTTAGGGAGCAAACCTGGCTAGAAATAGATCTGTGTGAATTGGAGAGAAAATCCAATATCATGTATAGGAATGAGCTCAATCTTGAAAGATAGTCTATTTCCCTAAAGTGGTCTAAGCCACCATAGTCGAGGGCTAAAACAGTTAAAGTAGCAAATTTCCAGGTAGTCCCTTATGCCATGTGCTAAGTAAGTAAGTCTATCACTTTATTGAGATTAAGATTCTTTTATTTCAGCTTAACATTATGTACTTTGAATAATGATGATGAAATAAAATGGACTTGTTCAGATAAAGATTTTTTAAAATTAATATGACTGTTATTAGTTATTTTACCAGCATGCAAGACTTTGATAAATAAATTGAAGCAGCTAAGGTAGATAATGATGAAGTTGTATGTGTATGGGAGTACCCTACTGAGAATTTTTAGAATTCTCATCCCTATTGCATTCCATGTCTACTTCTTCGCAGATGACGTTCGCTAGAAAGTTCGGTGATAGGACTGACTACACTATGTTAGGAACAATAAGCATAGTTGTTGAGTTTTATTTTACAATAGGATAATGTTTTGTACTGTGATGTATTTTGATGTGTTTTAACAGTCCTTGTGAGGAATAAATGATACATTCCCCATAACTAATGGATCACTATATATTATACAATATGTTGATGTTTTTAGTACTTTGAGAAAAACTTAATGAGACTCGTTTATACACTATTTTCCCCTATTTATAAGGTTTCAACTATATGTCACTAAGCGCTAACACTTCATACTAATTGAATATGAATAAGGAAAAATAAATGAGTCCACTATTATATGGCATATAATTATAATATATAGTACCATACTCTTAGTTACAAGTGTTCCAGCCTAGGTGGAACATTATGATTAAGTGGGATGTTACACTTGTAACCTTGGCTTTTCCACCATCAGCAAATTTCAATGATCTTGAGTTCTTGGGCTTCAACTTTCTAAACCATTCTCCTTTGCATAATATATGTCTGAACAATCACTGTCCATGTACCACTTGTCATCCTTCTCAACATGTGTCCTAAGACACACTTGCAACATGAATGGTTTAAACTTTATGTATTCGTATCTTCTTGGGTCCTTTTGTGTTAGTTACTTTGAAGGAGGTTTCTGACTTGTTTCTTTGCCTTATTTAACATAGGGCACTTATCAAGTATATGTCCCTTCTTATGACAGAAAACACAAGCAGTTTTTATTTTCATTTTCTAAGATGAAATTTCAGCAATTTTCTCATCCATTTCTTTCTCATAACTAATCCAAGTCTTTTGAAAATATGGTCTCTGAACACCAAGCATCATGTTCAAAAACTTGGAACCATTTACCATCTTTTCAGATCAGATTTGAGAAGATTTGAAGTTCTTTCAAGTTTAGAAACCTCCTTCTGGACTTTCTAATCCTTTTCAAAACTTCAGTTTCTAAAGCTTGTATTTTAACTTTTAAAAACTTTTTCCTCCTTTGAGTTTCTCTTTTCCAAGCCTTAGGTTCAACTTATCATATAATTTTAAAAGCACATCATAAGAAAGCTCAATTTCTGAAGATTCTTTTACCTTAGTTTTTTCTTTAGAAACATAGTCAGTCATGAAGCAGGTTTGCTACATCATCTAGCTCATCTTGAGTTTTTGAGCCTTTTTTCTCATCTTTAGAATCACTCTATGTTGCCAGGATTCCTTTCTTCTTAGGAGTAAACTTTTTTGGTGAGCTCTTGAGCTTTGGACAATCCGTTTTGAAATGTCTCTTCTCACTACAATGGTAGCAATATACATTGTCCAAGCTTTCCTTTACCCTTTTTGTCCTTTCTAAGGCAGACTCATTCTTCTTTTTGAGTCTGCTCTTCCATGCTCTAGATATTTTTCTTACAAGCATGGAGATCTCATATTCATCCTCTTCAAAATCTTCATTTAAATCTTCTTCCTCTTTAGGAACCTTTATAGCTTTCATTGCCTTCCCTTGATTTTGCTTTCTGGAAGGTCTTTAGAGCCACAAGTCTTGTTTTTCTTCATAAATTCACTATGAGCTTCAAGGAGCACCACTACATCAGTCTTTAGAAACACAATGAGAACATCTAAGCTAAGAGTCTTGAGATCCTTAGCTTTAGTGATTGTTTGTGACCTTTGGAAGCCATTTTGATGGTGGGCTTTTCAGAATCTTCCTAACCATCTTAGAGTTTGAGTATTGATACCCAATCCCTTGAGTTAGTTGATAATATGCATGAATCTAGTTGTCAACTCATCAATATTTTCATGTTCATTAATTTTGAACATTTCATATTGATGTACCAACATGCTTATCTTTGTTTCATTAGCTTGGTTTGTTTCCTCATGTAGCATTTGTAGTCTGACCCAAATTTTCTTTGCTGTGTCATAAGCAATACGTAGGTAAGAAGGTGCACAAGAAAGGGGATTGAATCGTGCTTCACCTTTTCTTTCCCTATTTAGCTTATGAAAAAACTTAAACAGGATACTATCAAATTATGAGCTTGAAGTGCAGCGGAAACAACATTAGTGACTTCAAAAAGTGAACTTTCTGGACTAAGAATGTGAAAAAAAAATGTTTTAAGAAAAGCTTTTCAAAAGAGACAAGTAAATAAACTAAAAGCAGAAATAAAATAAAAGATGAAGGAAAGGAGAGACCTGCTCAAGAATTTTTATACTAATTCGGCCAACCTGCATCCAGTTTAACAACAGTTGAGTTTCGCCAAAGCTTTCTCAAACCAAAGAAAGAACAAGGATAGTCTTTATAATAACTTTCCCAAGCTTTCACTACTGACAGGAGACAATCCCTACTATCACAAACCAAGTAGTTATTCACCAGCCTCTTCAAGTCGAAACAAGTAGTCTTTGACTAGCCTTTCCAAGCTAACCGTGACCAGTAAAAACATTTTTATTGTCACATTGCAAGTAGCCTTTTGACTAGCCTCTCCAAGCTAACTCACATCGATCACTATTGGATCGAGGTTACAAAGGTTTGTGTTTGGGTTTGCAACTCAAACTAACATACACTCAGGTTTCCTAAAGATTTACAAAAAAAGATATGAGAAACATTTGAATGACTCCTTTCTAGCTATTCTTCCTTGAAAGAACATATGAATAATGAAGGAACATAGAAAGAAGACTTTTACAACTATGGGAAATGATTACAAGATGTAATGAGCTTTACAAGAAGACGAGGAGAATTTTTCATAGAGTTTTTGCTCTTTGTGCAATATCTTTTTTTTTCTTTGAAAGCACAGCATCTCTATTTATAGTTGGTTTTCCTTGTGATCGTTGCCCTTGATCAGATCTCCAAGTGACACGTGTTGATCATCCATTTGTGCCTTGGAAATACAATCTAGAAGAGTAGCCTATCTATTTTCAAAGCTTTTGTAGAAGCCGTTGTAAGTTTAAAGTTTCTGATTTCACTTCAGAAATTACTCTTACTTCTGAATGTGATTTCTAAACTCTTTTTCTAGAAGCTAGGTAGTTCACCATGATGGCAAAAAGATGACATGCCAGTTCTGCCACTGGGTCTTGACTTTTCAAATTCAAATTTGAATTTCAAAATTTTCCTCATTTTCTTGTAGAGCGCATGTATCACTGTAAATGGGCTTTTAATGTGCGGTATCATTTCCTTGATGATTCTTAGCTCTTCTTGTCTTTAATTAGAGCTTCTTGATAAACAAAACATTACGAGTATGATGATTGAAGATAGTAGAACACTTTAACTTCAGTATTTGATGGATATCTTCATTTTAGGTGTACTTTCTGAAGTCCCAGACTACTTTCTAAAGTGAAATTATTTGGGACTTCAGAAAGTCCATACTTTCTGAAGTCCCAAATCTTGGTTTCTTGTACTGGTTGCTTTTCTTCAAAATGTTAGGCATTTTAAGCTCGTATTTGGACATACTTATTATTT
The DNA here is from genome assembly GCA_030441495.1 of Dalbergia oliveri. NCBI lineage: Eukaryota > Viridiplantae > Streptophyta > Magnoliopsida > Fabales > Fabaceae > Dalbergia > Dalbergia oliveri. The sequence continues at coordinate 5,448,538 of JAMLFY010000009.1, forward strand.
TCATTTAGTTCATATCTTTTAAAATGAGATAAAGCATGTTTGCACATGTAAAGTGAAATTATTCTAGCTTAAATAAGCCCTATTATGCTAATTATAGATCTTGTTTGCTACTTCAAGAAACTCAAGATAAACATTAGTTATTCTTCAAAGTATTTTCTTTAAATTGCCTTTGTTGTCATTCAAAACATATTTCATTAAAGCTTTCAGAAGGGTTATGGAGCTAACACAATAATCTTATCATATTAAACCTTGTTTGAGGCACAAGTGAGAAGGTACTTGGCCTTGGAATCCATTTGAACTCTTGCTTTTTGTTGGTCAAACCATCTATATCTAGGAACTTGCCTTGTGGTAGAAGGTCCACCTTCAACATTCTCAGCAAATACATTTTTGAAACTTCTTCGATTAGTATGTAGTCACCATTATGGATTATTTGCAACAAATCAAGACGTGTGTACTTGATAAACAACTCCATTCTGGCTCTCCAGTAGGCATAATCACCACAATCAAAGAATGAAGGTCTGTTGATAGAATGTCATTCAGCAATGTGTACTGCGTTGTATGCCATTCTCTTCAAGGATATTTTCCACCATAGCGGTTAGGATGCTCAACTCCTTAGAGCCCTAAGATTTGATGCCAAGTATAGGTAAAGATATAGCACGAGAAAAAGGTTGAATCATGCTTTCAAAAACTTTGTACTTTCTGAAACTCAAACAAAATTTATCAAGCGTTTAAACTTAAAGGCAATGGAAAACAATAGTTAGTTAACTTCAAAAACAATTTAAAAAGATTTTAAAACATACACACATATGTAAAGAAGAACACACAATAATTTAAAAGAGATGGAGGGATAAAAATATCATATGGATAATTTATACTGGTTTGGCCAACTTTGCCCACATCCAATTCTTAACAAACACTATTGAGTTCCACTATCAATCACTTTCTCTTACACAAGAAACTCATATATTCTTTTTACTAGACTTCTCAAGCTATTTTCAGTGGCAGTTTGTCAGTCCACTTTAACTCACAAGCAGTATTGATCCTAGCCTCTCCAAGCTAATCATACTTCTGATCACTCCTGGATCAAGGTATAGAAAATATAAGTTTGGTGTTTATCACTCCAACAAATACACTCATATTTCCTAGGATAAAGAAATACTTAAGGAATATACTTGAGAGACTTCTTTCTGATCTTCTAAAGAAGAATGTTTGCTAATGGATATGCAAAAGAAGATTTTCTTTAAGAGTAACTGAAAATAATTCAGAATGGAACTTCAGAAAGTATGAAGAACTTGAGAGCCTCTTGGGTGCACAAAGTTCTTTACTTGTTTGAATGCATTCTCCTTTTATACTTGAGTTTGAATAGGACCATTGCCCCCTTGATTTCTTTTCTTCTTGACATATGCAAATCAAACTTTGTGTGTCCTAGGATTTTAGACTTCATAGCTCTATCAGTAATAGCTAGTGTAGTTCAGAGAATCATTGTCCTTTATTATTGAAGAATACTTCAAAAACTACTTTTTCAAACATAGTGTGGTTTCTGAACTTCTCTTCTTGTGAAAGCTTTATTAGGGAAGGTGATTCTTCAAGTATAAAGTTGATATGTCACTATCATAACTTTCTCAGTGATTCAACTTCATTGAGATTTAAATTTCCTTTTCATTTCTAATGACCAAGTGTAGTTTTAGATGTATGATATAGTTTTTGATGAGCTTCTACACTTTCTTAAGGTCTTTAAACTTGTGATGAGTTTTTTTCAAAGATGGATTATTATCTTTAGATAGTATTGCTCTTCTTAGTAAGATGACCACGAACGAAAATGATAATGATGTGCTTGATTTGATCATGAGAGAGCATTTTCTTAAGATGTTATGCCTCTTTTTGAAGTCATGAACTAGTTTCCGAAGACCTATATATACTTTCTAATGCTCTAGCTTATTTTATGAAGTTTTTTACATATTATAATTCATTTTTTGAGTTATTTTTCACGTTCTTAAGAATTTAAATCTTTTTTAGGGAGACTTTTATCATGTTAAATCATGATAATATGAAAAATATATCAAGAATTGAATTTTATATATATATGCGAAAATTCATGTTAAGTATTATAGAAACTCAAGCAAATCATTAGTTCTTTCTACAAAGTATTTTAACAAAATTTGCTTTGTTGTCTTTCAAAACTTAAGCTATGATAGCTTTCTCAAGGGTTTTGAAGCTAATAGTTGTTTGAGGCTTGTCTAGAATAGAGAAGAGATAAAACCACTCCTTTAGCTCCCTTTGACTTGCATGACCAAGGAGAAAAAAATAAGGAGGATGTGAGCTTCCACAAGAGATGGTTAAGGTGGTATGTATTAAGAGAAGATCATGAGTTTAAGGTTGTAGCCATGTCCATTGTGTTTGGATGTTAAGGAGGTTTGAAGGTGATGAGGATGGTAGAGAAGAAGGAGTAAGTGTTTGAAAGAAAGGGAAAATGTGAGTGTTGTTAGTGATGGGGAAGGCTATTGATACATGTCTTTACAAGGGGCTAGGGTTCCTTTTCTTGTGTATGTTAGAGGGGTGTAAGTGTAAATAGGTGTGTTATGGTGAAGGTAGTTTGGGTATTCCCAATTTAAATTAAATTCATGCAAGATTAGACTATTAATTCCCATACACTTCCAAAATCAAAATAAACATTATTTTATTCTACACATCATACAACTCAAATTAGGTGGGACCATTTAAATTCACATTGAGGGAAATTTAAGTTTTGGATTGGAATGAGTTCTATGTTTCAAAATGCACAAATTTCAACTTTTAAATAATTAAACACAACAATTAACATAATCATGCATTTATATTACTAAGAGACTAAATTATTTAGGAATGGTTAATTGCTCATTATTTAATTAATTAAGAAAATAAATTCTTAATTAGACTCAATTAACATTAATTAACGTACAATTAAGAATAAACGAAAATCAGGGCATTACAAGAATAATTTGAGCATATAGAGGACGAAAGAGCAAAGGAAGGATAATTAAATGAAAATGCAGGAACATAGGGCAACATCCTTCTAACATAACATGACTGAGTAAATAATATGATTGTAAAAGTAGTATAAAGTATGTTTTTTCAATTGTTGTTAGTTGAGATGCCAAATAAAGCATGTGGGTGTTGAAATTTAGTTTTTACACACACACACACACTAGTGTGGAACATGTGTAATGCATGGAAATTAATTAATTCATATACAACTATATAAAAAGATATTTGTGAAATAGGAGATATAAATAACATGATTTGTTGTAGCATATCAGTTTCTAAAGGAAAAATATATTAGTATAAATTGCACAGTAATGAACATAAAAGATAAGAATTGCAAGCAATAACAATTGTACATAGTTTGAACATCCTATTATAGGTTCATACATAACAAAAATGATAATTATTTTTGGGACAAATATGCAAAAGAAGAAGAATAATGATAATGATAAAAATATATTGAGATAAAATACACTATCGAAACAAACTTTATAAGTAACAAATAAAGATAAAAAATCAACATCCCCTCCATGTTTTCTTCTTGAATAAGAAAAGAAAAACTAAAAATTTGTATTGAGCATAATTAAAAGGAATAATATAAATTGATAATAACCATATAGTATGTAAATGATTATGAATAATGACATACTTGTTAACCTATGTTGGAGCTATGGCCTCCTGTGAAAAAAAATGTTTGAACAATGTACATGACTAACATCATTTGTTATTAAGTATCAATATTAATAAAAAATATATTTTATGACTAATTTATCTTGTCTTATAAAATATGTTAACCTGTTTTGGGGCCAAAGCCCTATTGTAAAAAAATTTGTACAATATATATGTCTATCATCACTTATTAGGTAACAATATCAATCAAGAAAAAAAAATCATTTTAACACTTTTTTCATATAAAAAATTAGTGTAAACAATCATTTCGTTAGGAATGATAGTGCAATTTATATTTTTCATCACCCATTTTATTGGCCTTAAAGTAGGGATTCTACATTTAACTCAAAAAATAGATCATTAGAATCCTTTCATAAAAACTTCAACCCTCTTCTTCCTAATTTTTCATACTCTCATTTTTGCAAGTAATTAATTTTTAATAATAAATTGTATAAGTCAACTAAATGTAACTATCTACTATGAATGTAATTTGTAATACACAAATAGGTACTTTCAATTTTAAAGTGATGATCAAACAACTAAAATTTTAATTTTTTTTCCTTCTCATTTTTTTTCTCAAAGTTATAGAAAGCAAATTTAAAAAATAGAAAAACTTTTAGAATTTAGCGGTAGTAGAAAATGTAGGTAGAAAAGCGCAGAGACGGGGGTTGAATCATGCTTCACCTTTTCTTTCCTTTCTCATTTCTGAAAAACTTAAACAAAATACTATCAAGTATTAAACTTGAAGTGCAGTGGAAACAACGTTAGTTATGTTAGAAAGTAACTTTCTGACTATATACAATAAAATGCGTAAAAGCAAGTTTTCCAGAAAACACAAGATAATAATCACAAGGCAAAAAGAAAGAGAGATAAAGGAGAAGAAGATCCTCACAAGAGTTTCATAGTGGTTCGGCCAACCTTTACATCAAATTCTCAACAACGTTGAGTTCCACTAAACCTTTCTCAACTTGAGAAAGTTGGATATTCTTTATAGTAGCCTACCCAAGCTCTTACCAGTTACTAGCAAGTACACTCTCCTGTCACAACCTGAGTAGTCTTTGACTAGCCTCTCCAAGCTAACACCATTACCAGCAAGTACACTCTACTATCACATTGCAAGTAGTCTTTGCTTAGCCTCTCAAAACTAACTCACAACGATCACTACTAGATCGGGATTACAAAGATTTGTGTTTGGGTTTGAACACTCAAACTAACCAACACTTGTAACACCCGAAAATTATTTCAAAAATTTTATTTAGATTTTATTAATCAGAATTTCATAATTTTGGTAGGTTTGTTCAAGATAAGAATGACTTGATGAGTATTAAAAAAAATGTGAATAGTGACCGTGCAAGCTCTATAGGCCGGGACCCCAAAACCCAGAATTGGGATCCAAAGATGCCCAAGACTGAGAAAATATAAGATGAAGGTTAGAAATGGTTAGGAATGAGTATTTTAGACACTAAATTTAATTTTGGGTAATATATTTTCGGGTAGGGCATTTTACCCATTGGGTAAAATTATGGTGTGTAGTTTCTTACACTGTATGAGATTGGAGTATAAATGGGACACCTAACTAGACAAGTGTGTGGCTTAGGGGAAGCCACACCATTGTCTTTTTCACTATGCAATGAGAGTTGCACAAAATTACAATATTTATCCTTAAGGAAAAACATTTTCACAATTAATGTACATTACCTTTAAATAAATAAAACCAAAACTTATCAATTTTGCTTCCTTCAAGTTCTACCACCAAGTCTCACTTTTAGCCATCTTCATTTTCATCTTCCTCAAACTCCAATTCCTAGCTTGAAGAACTCTAAGTTTCATCCACAAAACTCCATAACCAAAAGCTCAATCTACATACTACCTTCATGACTTCAAATCAACTCCTTATCACAAACCTTCACCTCATCATATCAACAATCTTAGCTGCTGTTCTTGCTTTGTTAGAAGAGGATTTGAGAGGATTAGATAAAAAATTGGGTTTAAAGCATTTGAAGGGAACCAAGAATAAGAGCTAGAGTTCCAAGAGCCAAGTAAGGCTTTCCTTACCCTCTTTTCCTTACCTTCTTTTCCTTCAAACTAATTCTGAAATTTTTATGAATGATTGAGCTTGAGATTTTTGGTTTTGTTGGCTGTTTAGACATAGATATTGGTGTATTTAATTTTGCAGAGTGTTTAGATGATGTTAGAGAATCAATTTCTCAAAATATGTTCTAACCCTTGTCACTAAATCACGTTTTTGATAAGCAGGTGAAAAATTTTAATTTTTCTTACTAATTTAGAGACATGATCATGAGCTACAATTTTATATGATGAAGCAAACATATGTAAGAGCTTCTAGTAATTTTCTTGGGTCTTCTTAAGCACTTTTTCTATTTTTAAAAATTTTAAAACCAAACAAGTCAGGGTTTCTGCCTACACAGTCCTTTTTGAAACTGAATTTGTCTAATTTTGTTAACCTCATAAATGATCGAATTCTAAGCTGAAATTTTTACACGATACTGAGGACATATTGAGGTCCAACCCTAATTTTTTGTACGAATTTAGTTGTTCATTTGATAGGGTAGAAAATTGAGACTTCTAGCTGTTGGCTAAGATTGTGTAATTTCTGACCTTTGAAATTGTGGGATTTTATTAATATAGTTAGAGACCTTTTTATGTTTTGAAATTTTTACAGGACCTTATTAATACGTTGAATTACGTCTGAAAAATAGTTTTGCTTTGTTCTGGTCATGCTTAATAATTTAACCATAATTTTCTTAAGACTGAAATCCTGGTTGCATGTTGAATTAGCTAAAAAGATGATGAAATGTTCATGATTGGATTTCATTCATGTTATGTGAACTCATTGATTATACTAGGCACGTATAAATGTGAATACTTATTATCATTGCTTATATGTGCGAGAAAAGCATAAGATTATGTCTTATTAGGCTGGAAAGTAAATCCAGTTAGTTAGGGAGTAAACCTAACTACCCTTGAATTGAGTCGAGGAGCAAACCTGGCTAGGAATAGATTTGTGTGAACTAGAGAGAAAATCCAAGGATCACATATATAAATGAGCTCAGTCCTAAAAAGCAATCTAATACCTAAGAGTGATCTAACGCATAGTGGTCAAAGCCATAAAGGTCGAGGGCCAAGACAAGTTGAAGTAGCAATTATCCTAAGTAGTCTTTTATCTTATGTGCTAAGTGAATGAGGCTTTGATGTTTTAATTGAGATCAAGATATTTACATGTTAAGCTGCCATTGTAAACCTTAAGATGATGATTAGATAAAATGAACCCTTGGGATAAAGATTTTACAAACTAAGATAATTGATATGAATTCTTTTATTTTCCTGCAATACTTTTATAAATAAATCGAAGCGCTAGATAGATAATGATGACAGTTGTATATGGATGGGAGTATGATCCTGAGGATTTTTGAATTCCCATCCCTATTTGCATTCCATGTTTACCACAAATTCAGGGAATGGCATCAATAGGTTTTCTATAGAGCAAGAGCATGTTTTTATGTTTTGATGTACTTTGGGGGTCCCTACGTGGACTTCAGGCTTAAGGGCAGGTGGATAAGAACAACCAAAAAGAAAGGTTCAATTGAAATCCTTAAGCTAAGCTCCTATGCACTAGCAGAGATAAATATGACATATTTGTGGCTTGTGACATGTGAAAGGAAATATGAGATAGACTGGATGCTGCTGAAGAACTTAAATCGTCTCAAAAGTCTTCTGCCCTAAAGTTATCTTGTTAGAAGCAGTGCAAAGCTAAAGCAATAAAAGTTACTAAAACCTCAATGAAAAGGAAGGATCTGATGAAGAATCTGAGATTGAAAATGGAGATGAATTCCCTATGTCTATGAAAATTGTCAAAAGCCTGAAAAGGTTAAGCACAAGAGGGAAGAGACATCAATCTCAGGAAAGATAATAGGGGAAAGAACATCATGAAAGTGCAACCTACTAATCGCTAAGAAGGAACATCTTGAATTAAGAACTCCAAGCTCAAGGCATCACAGAAAAGTTTCAACCTCATGGAAAAGAGCGTGCCTGGGTACATGGAGCAACTCTAAAGAAGAAAAGATAAGTCAAAAAGTCATGACGATCTAGAAGAAGTTGCATATTTATATTTCATGGCTGTGGACACTTCAACAGAGGGATGTAAGGTAAGAGTATCTGAACTTAACCTTTCATTTTACCTAATTCCTGCATGACATGATGTGTTGCTAGATGATTCTCAAGCTCTTTCCTTTAAATATCTCAACCTCTAAAGAGAACTCATAGATCACCTTGGAATGAAGTCTTCAAAAAAAATTCAAAAAATGTCAGAAAGTTTATCTCTCTATTTTGAAAAGACTTCATGGCTTCTAAAATCTAAGCAAGAACAAGCAGGAAATAGTTCAAAATCCTTGAACTTATGATGGGATATTAGAAGCTATTTTTTTTTTAAGAAAACAGGGTTGAGACATGAAAAGGATATCTAAGGGAAGAGCAATGCAAACTCATTCAAAGATCTCTATATTTTGTTTGTTTTCTCTGCCATAGGAAGGTAAACCCACCTAGCAAATGATTCTTGAGAAAGGAATCCTTTAGAAAGGTTAGTAAACCTCTCCTTTGAAAACTAACTAATAAGGACCCAAGAAAGTTGGATACCAAAATCAAAAACTGTTCCTTTAGGTGAAAAAGGTCAACTAGTTAAAGTGTCAAGGAATAAACTAACCTTGTCGACATTAGATACTTATCCTAAACCAGGAAGTGGATTAGAAGCTTGCAGCCTAAGATCCTCAAATGACTCAAGCTAGATGATGAATAAGTTTAAAGAAATCTTTACTAATGTTTTCAAAAGAACTAGAGGAATATCCTAAAAATGTGTCTCAAGGATGCCTTTGCAAGGTTAGATGAAAGCAATATCTTCATAAAGTAAGCTTCAGAACATCAACTCTTTAGAAAGCATGCTCAGAACCTCAAAGCATTCGGAAAGTAATATTTATGGACATGAAGATAAGCAAACTGAAGATAAAAGAGAAGCTCAGAATCTTAATGATATAGAAACTACAAAGGAGTTTCTACAAAAGAGCCTCTCAAGACAAAGTTCATGGAAAATTTTTCAAGGGTATGAGAACTAGGTCATCCCTTAGATATATATATCAAACTGTTTTATCTCCACCATTGAACCTAAATGTTGTAAAGAAGCTTTGAGCTCATCAAAGTTAGGTGGATGCTTTGTAAAAGAAGTTGTTCTAGTTCGAAAAAGGCAAAATCTGGTTGACCAGTTGAAAATTCATCATAAGCACAAAGGAAATGTTCAAGAACACATTCAATAGTGGCAATGTCATGAGGAACAAAGCAAGTTTAATTGTACTAGGTCTTTGAGATGATGACTTCACTTGGAAACAGAGTTGAGAGAAATAGCACCGTGGTTGCCTTTTTTATTTGAAAAGTCTACCACTGGTCATGCAAAAAGCAGAATACAAATGACTCTACCTGAGGACAAATATTTATTTGCTAAAAGTTGTTTGCACCCAAGTAATGCAGATAAGGAATTAGCTGGAAGATTGTCTCTTGAGGTACTTCAATATCCTTGTCTCTGGTAATATAAGTGCTATTTATCTTGTTAAGAATCCTTTTCAGCACTCTTAATTCAAGGTCTTGTTGTTATAAACTTTTTATCTGTGATCCATTCTAAAAGGAGATATTGAGTTAATGGTTGTGGATCCTGAAGACCTAATGTCGACATATTCACAAAATCATTAGCTGAAGATCATTTTTGTGTCTTGAAAAGTTTTTCTAAAACTTATATGGTTTTAAATCTGCATAAGCATTCATGCACAAACTTCTCTAAGCATCCTTCTTTCATAGCTCCAAATTGAAGACCTAGTAAAGTCATCAGTTTACATGTTCAGAAGACATCAGTAATACGAATAGTCAATCAGTTGGAAGATCACAAAGGCAGTTGCAAGATCAGCTTTTTGGTTGGTATATCAAGATATCAGTTGCAAGACCATATATCATATTGAAGATAAGATTCCCCTATCTACTAGTTCAGAAAGAAGATGGGTTGATTAGAAAGAAAAGATGAAGGTTCAGAAAATGAAGATTATATGGGGTTATAAGCTTCAACATATGAAGATGAGCATATGTTGAGTATGCGGTATGTCTCTGATGGGTTAGAAAGTGAAAAGTGTAGCTCATAAAGTAAGCCCTTCAGAAAGTGATCTCAAGTGTCAGAAATCTTTCTTTCTGAAATGGATAAAAGGAGGATAATTCCTAGTCTTTTAGGTTTTCTTTCTCCCACGTCGCCTCACTTTCAGTCTAGTCATGTCAAATCACTTAAATAACCCCCACTCCTCACACATCACCTTTTTACCTTCATCATTAACCTCAAACACATCTCCTCAACCATTTCATGTTCTCATATCTCTCTTAACTGCAACCTCCTTCTTTCAAACCCTCATCCCTACAAACCGAAACCTCAAATCCTCTCACAAACCTTCTCAAAGTTCAATCTTTTACCTCATCCGTTTATCTCCTCTTTGTTCACTTACCCTCTGTTTCATCAATGGCTAAAGGGAAGAGTGGATCAATCTCTCTAAGAAAGCTTCATTTCACATGTATGATGATCCTAGCATGCAGGATCATTATGAGAAATTTTTTCGCATCAAGGAAAATGGCTCCGAAAGTCTCTAAGGAAAGATCTTCATGAAGAAATATCAATTCTAGATGAAGTCTTTACCTTTCAAAAATGGGAGGAATACCTAGAGATTAATGAACTAGTCTTCCCACGATTAGTCACTGCCTTCTACTCTCATCTAGAAAGACTCTCACTTCATCTGTCAAAACTATGATAAGAGATTACACTATTAAGATCACGGCTTTAGGACTCTCCAAGGTCACCAAGGCACCAAATGTTGAAGTCATCTGTAGTTCCTCACAAGACTGGGCTTACTCTCTGGAATAAATGAAGGAGATATGTCCAGGTATCTAACTAATTCTATCCTTCACAAGCCAAATGAAATCACTACTGCCATGTTAAGTGCTAAGCCTAGGAAGGTATATATGGTGGTCCAATTCTCTATCTTACCTCGTATAGGAAGCACAGATGCACTTGTTGGCATGGACTACATGCTTCTCTATTGTCTAATGACAAAAAGAAGAGTGATCCTCCAATGCTCATCCTGGATTATATGATGAGTGCAACCTCAAAAGAAAAACGGAGAACCTAATGTTCCATATGGAATGTTGTTGGCTAGACTTCTTCAACATATGTGCTTCCCTCTTCTCACTGAGAGATATGAGCTCTTGGAAGGAACCATTTTCTCACCTTCTTCTTTCAGAACTTCAAGAAAAAGATCCATCATCCTTGGTTCTAAACCAATAAGGTAGAGTCCCTGACAAGAGATGATCAAGCTAGAAAAGCCTAACAAAAGGTCGAGTCTCAACAAGAAAAAGCCAAAGGAAAAAGGAAGCTAGTTCTCATAGAAAGCGAGCCTGAGAGCTCGGAGGAGGAAGAGGAGGAATCCACTCTGCTTCATCACTTTGAAGAAAGAAGGACAAAAAGAAAATAAGAGTCTACTTATCAAGAAACTCATGTGGCGGTCAAACCTTCAAGATAATCAGAGAAGAGATGTTTGGCTCAAATGCAATCAAATGCTTATGTATGAGTCCAGAATCTCCATACTAAATAAAGAAGTTGCAAAATATGAAGAAGCGGCTACCGAGTCATTGTTGATGACTTTGAAACCTCATCTGAGAAGAAGATGTAGAAGAAAGGATCTAGAAGAAGAATCATTGAAAAGAAGCGAGCTTGCTCGGTAGGAAAAGGTAGACTAAGTGCTATAATCAACTTGGCTCCACGTTGAAGAGTCTCTAATAGAGCCAGGTGAAGAGCCATCTCTAGAACCCATCATTAAGAACTAGTCAAGAAGCACTTGAACCAAAATCAGCTATAATCCTTATGGTACCGCAACCTCCTTCTTCTATCCGCATCACTCAAATGGAAGAAGAAGAGGATATAGCATCAGGAAAGCCTTCTTCTGCCTCGCTTAGATGCTTGAAACGTTGCTACACATACTAATATAGGCTGAATCGCCTCAGCGGGAGACTATACCCTTAGATATTCCTGAGCCTTCTCCTGAAGCTACTCCAGCACCCATCAACGTACCAACTCCAACCTCAACCGAGTCTTCCTCAAGTTATCAGTTCCAACAAATCATCCTACACATCCGACAAAGATTGCCTCTAGACAGGATCGGCTTTAGGCAACAATCATAGAGCATGGCGGGCGCCCAGCTTCAAATGAAGAACTCAGCTTCAATTCTTCAGACCAATCAAGAGATTCTACAAGAGCTGAGACGATGAAGATGGTGTCTTTGATTTCCAATGTACGCCGAATTTTTCCCGTGTACAAATGACCAAAATGCCCTTGAGGTCATTTTACCTGAAAATGAGATCGTTTCTTGCCATCCTCAAGGGGACGTTTTGATGATGGTGGGGGATTATATGTGTTATGTGTGGTAATAGAGAGAAGAATCTCATTTTTGAGTTCCGATGCATAAAATTACCAAAATGCCCCTATGACTAAGTAACACCAATTTATGTGCCAGTTAAGCCCAGACTTCACCAAAGGGTTTTAAATGAGGTTTTTAAGTAATGTTTAATGTTAGGTTAAGCCCGGTAGTCCAGGAGGTTTTTGTGAAAAATTACCATTTTACCCCTAGTTAAGTGCATTTTGGGCCTAATGATGTGATTAGTAAAACCTAAGCAATATTAGGCTCTAATTAAAGATTAGTAAATTCTAATTACTAATCTAGAGTCAAAATAATTAATAGAGGTTAATTAGAACCTAAGATTGCTTGGAGAAGCTCAAAATCCTTTTCTTGATTTAAGACTTTATGTCACATTTTCATGAATAGTAAGATTCCAATCAATTTTCTTAAATCATGAAAGTTGTCACATGATGAGATTCCTCCCTAATAAAGGTGGATTTGCATTAATCAAGCAAGACCACTTTTAGTCTTGTCTTGAACCACCTTAATTACCCATTATCTCATAAAACACAAATTACAACTCCTAATACACGGCCTAACCAAATCAACTCCTAAACATACTTGTAAACCAACATTAAAATGAGATTTTCTCCCCCATTATGCCTTAATCATGGCCGGCCACTCCTCCCCAAAATCATCCATCACATGTTGAAATTCAATTAAAATAAGCTTAAAGAATCATGCATGACATACCTTTAACCATGCTTGCCCATACCTTGAACCATGCCTTGAACCATACCTAGCCATACCTTAAGCCATGCCTTGAACCATACCTAGTCATACCCAAAGCCATACCTTGCAAAGAGATATTTTTCTCTTCCTTGCCTTGTGTTTCATTTTCAATAAATAGGCATCAAGGAAAGCTTACAACACTTTGCTCATTTTTCACAACTCTAACCTTTCTTTCTCAAGCTCCAAGAATTCTTCTTCTTCTTCTTCTTCTTTTTTTTCATTCTTCCAAGAATCACCATTCTCCCCATTTCCTAACCTCAAACCACCACACAACCACCATACATATTCCTTTAAACACATAACCTTTCCATTCCCAAGATCAAGAACCCAAGACAAACCTTTCTTTCTTTTCTTTTCCTCTTGGCTGAAACCATCATCTAGCACCAAGGAGGATTTGTTCTTCTCATCTCATCTCAAGACTAAGCTTCCTCCTTTGGAAAAGAAAATATCTTTGGTAGGGAGTTGTTTTAAAAAGTTTTGTTTTTCTTTCTTTGTTTTAAGGTGTTAAAATGTTGAAATCTTGCTTTCTTCCTCTACATTTCGGCTTCTTCCTTTCCTTTTCTTTTCTCTTTGATTTCGGCCTTAGTGGCCTATATGATGAAGGAACCATGGCTTGATGATAAGGATCTTGGGTGTTGGTTGCAAAACCATCATTTATTTGACCTCTAAAGCTTGAAGGTTTCACTTTTAAGAGTTTTTAGCAAATTAAGATATTATGTTGTTAAATGGTAATCTTGAGCCTAAGACTCAAAGAAATAATAAGTGGAGTACATTCATATTTATATTTCAAGTCCTTGCATTGCATATTTATATTTAAGTCTTGCACTTTCATTACCATCTAATTAATTAACTCGAAGCCTATCTATTTCAACCTTAAAGTTGAGATGTGATTTAAAATAAATACTCTAAGGGGCCTAGAGCACTAAAATAAAGAATTGGACTTACATTCATATTTACATTTCCTTGCCTAGCATATTTACTTTCCAAGTTATCACTTAAGCTTAAAGGATAAAACAAGAGCATGCATTTTCATCTAAATGATTAATCTTGAAGCCTACCTATTTCAACCTTAAAGTTGAAATGTGATTTAGAGTAAATACTCTAAGAGGCCTAGAGCACTAAAATAAAGAATTGAACTTGCATTCATGTTTACATTTCTTGTTTAGCATATTTACTTTTTAAGCCATCACCTAAAACTTAAAGATGTAAAACTAGAGCTTGCATCCTCATATTTAAATTTAAGCTTTGCATAGCATATTTACAGTTCTTGCTATTAATCTAGAAAACTAATAATGAAGCTTGCATTACCTATTTATACTTATGCCATCACTAAAAATTAATCTAGAGCTCAAGACTCACCATTTTAATTTACATAATGAACTTTGAATTATGAAACATATATATGTATATATATGTACATATATGTTGTTGAGTAAGGACATATTTTATTAAGTTCTTTAATTTTACCATCAATCTAAATATTTCTAATTATGTGGCTAAGACCATAAAGATTTTCTTATGAGGATAACTTAGAGTTAAAAATGTGGAATGGCTTGTTATTAAATAATGTTGTGATGTTTCCACATGCTTGAGAAGTTATGTGTTATTGTCATCTTACGTGATTATTTGTTTGGAATGCATATGAGATGTTATGATTTTGCTTGAAATATTGTAAAGTTGCATGTGTTTAAAGAGCAAAAGTAAAGTATATGATATAGTTGTGGCCTTGCATCTTAACATGATATGTTTGATGACATTCTATGATTTCATGCTCATATTGCATCCTTATATGATATGCTAATGTGGAAATGATCCTCTAGACTCCTGAATTAAAGGTTATGAGAGGTGATCAAGAGAGTAGCATTTCCCATGACAAGAAAGTACATACTCAAGAAAGTAATATGTTTTCCCCTCTTTTTTCCCCATATTAAATCTAGCAACGGCTAGTTAGAATTGAGCTCATTCCTAGGCGATCAGTGAGGAGTTTCATGAACATGTTAAAAATCAGGACGGTGAGATGGTTGGTTTCGTGATGAGTACAAGGGTGGAAATTAATAAAGGAACTCGAAGAGTTCAATCATGATAAAGTAAATATGCATATGCATATGCCACATCATTGTTCTATTGGTGCATTTAATTATGTGATATATGTTATTTACATGTGTTGTTATGCTCTCAAGGTATTGCCATGCATACATGAGATATCTGTTGTATTCATGCCAATAAGACCCATGCTAAAAGACACCCACTTCGAATAAAAGGATTTTGAGAAAGTTAAAATTTGAATCTTATGCATGCACACCTCTTTTATAATGAAAACGAAGTGGCTTGGGATGATGACGATGACACTTGTGTTAAAGTTGGGAAGCCTACTGAGAATCTTGAATAAGTTTCTCATCCCTTTTCTTTCTTCC
The DNA here is from genome assembly GCA_030441495.1 of Dalbergia oliveri. Taxonomy (NCBI): domain Eukaryota; kingdom Viridiplantae; phylum Streptophyta; class Magnoliopsida; order Fabales; family Fabaceae; genus Dalbergia; species Dalbergia oliveri. The sequence goes on from JAMLFY010000009.1 coordinate 5,463,920, forward strand.
GTGTCGTCTCCAGACATGAATGATGCAGATTGTTCGTGATCTTTCTTGAGGTACGGGCAAAGAAGTCACGTCATCTATTGGATCAAAGGTCACAGCGGAAGCGTGAAGACTAATCTAGTTTTGTTATAGTTATGTTTAGCTTTGGGCTTGTGTATGTTCAACTTGTTTGTTATAACATCACCTTTTTATGGATTGACGACTGTCCCCCAAACCAACATAGGTCTTTTCATGTGCTTTGTCCTTACTCACATGCTTCCTGGAAAACTTCCTGAGAAGGTCACCCATCCCAAAATTACCCCAAGTCAAGCATGCTTAACTTTGGAGTTCTTTCATGATGGACTACCAAAAGAAATATGCATTTTTGTGGCATAGGTAGTACTAATCAATTCATATAAGCCCTCCTTAACTGTATAGTCCCATACTTATAACTTAGGATCCCGTCATTCGGGTGTGTAATCGATTCATTCATATACCCCTCCACTTGGAGGCAGGAGCCGCTCCTTGTCCGTGTCTCTCAAGGTGATCACTCCCTCGTCCTTCTGTTACATGAATGTAACATCCTCCCAAGTACAACTTCATCCTTAAGGTATGGTATCATACTCAGAGTTGTTACTTGTACTTTGCGGACCTTTCTTAATTATCTATAATAAGAGTCGTTCGAATCGTGTGTTAACTAACTTGTAGTTCTATCAAAAATATGTAGCCAGAAACAACGTATTTATTTAATACAAGTCAAGTACAAAAGGAAGCTCTCCTAAGAGCTTTACAGTACATATGTTATCTTTTATATTTTACAAGCATATGCATACACTTAAGTACAACATAGGTTTCCGCTTCTAACTACTACAAATTCCACTTGATCCTTCCCTATAGTGGCTTCACCGTCTTCTAGATCAACCTGGGACGACATGGAAAAACAAATACATAAGGGTAAGAATCCTAAAATTCTAGGAGGCGTCCCCCAAAACATACTGAAATTCATGTCATCGTCACCGCCCTAGCCACTTCGGTTTATTTAAGAAAAGGTGATCATGCATTACATAATAACTGTTTATTTTTAAAGTTCAAAATCAATCTTTCCGAAGTGGGTTACTTTTAAAAAAATCAATCACTTAGTAAACCTTTATCATAAGCTCATAATCATAGTAAGTAATGGCAAACAAAAAGACCCCAATGTAGTGAAATTATCTTTGATTGCCCTTGATAAATCGAAAAAGATCTCTTCCTCTCTATTTTCCTTCTACAAATCGAAAGGGATCTCATCCCTCTCTATTTGCCCTTAACAAGTCAAAAGGATCTCAACTCACTTTATTTGCCTTCAACAAGTCGAAAGGATTACACCTCTCTATTTGCCATCGACAAATCAAAAGGATCTCAACTCACTCTATTTGCCTTTGACAAGTCGAAAGGATCTCATATTTCATTATTTGCCCTTGACAAGTCAAAGAGGATCTCAAGTTTCTTTTAACTATAGAATTTAATTCAGTACATCATTCACTTTTCTTTCTTTACCTAGGCATAAAAAACATATAGGCATCCATTCACAATGAAATTCTTATTTGTGTCCAATAAATCAATCTTTAAACTTCCAGGATGCAATCATATGTCACAAGTCACATGGCCAAATAGTCAACATCAAGTATCCATGTCATACTAGAGCCCAAAATACCATTATTTCATCAATTCAAAGCATTGTTGCATTTCCAACATAATGGGATTTCACAACATCGTAGCACAATTTATTTGCATATCAAACAATCAATTCAAGGGCTATAAAAATTCTCAAGGACACTTCAATGTGTCCCCAAGGTCTCATAAAAATTTCAACACCAATGGTGGTCTCTAACTCCCTCAATAAATTGTACAAATTCAGTGGTCAAGGACCACTAATTCACAGCTTAGACTAGAGTTCTCATAATGTTTAACCCTAGCAAATGATTGAATCAATGCACAATAAAATTTACAGTTATACTTCAAATGTTAATAATTCGTGTAAAAGTTTCAAGGGCTAATTCAATCATTTGCTATGGTAATAAAATCGGCAACTTTATTGCTTCAGCTTCAACAATCAAGAGCATTAGTCTCATTTTGTTTTGATTTTTTTGAAGTAAACCTTAAATTCAACACCCAAGAAAATTCATGTACTTATTTAAGATGTTAAATCCAACATATAATTTTTATAGCTCATGAAAGCACCCAAAAATATTCCAAAAAATTTGTGAACAACTGCAGCATATAGGAAAATAGAAATTCCAGCAACTTAGTCCAAACTTACTTTGATAAAACCCATGTTCTAACACCATCCAAACCCACCACCAAAATTCACATATCAATATCAACATAATATCATCCAAAATAACCTGAAATTTCGGACCTAACTCATCCAAAACAGATCAGAACAAATTTGAAAAAGAAAAGACAAGAAAACCCTACTTTTAGTGAGCTAAAGACTCCTTGGTCCCAAGATGTTCCAAGATAGCTTCCTTCCACTCCAAAGCTCCCAAATCAAACCCAAACCCTTCCTATATCAGTGAGGAAGTGAGGTATCAAGGTGTGGATTGATGGAGAATTGAGGTTTCAATTGGTGGAATTGATAGATCTTGATGAATAGAACAAGTTTTATGAAGGATCTTGGTATTTTAGTGAGTTTGAGCTAGTGTTTTGGGGATTTGAAAGCAAGTTTGAGTTCTTGAGAGAGATGACAATGGTGGCTGCCTCTTCTTCCTTGTCTTGGCCGAAATTTTGATGAAAGGAAAAGATAAGATGTTGATCTTATGAGTTTATGACAAAATGCATAGAATTTTCAAGTATAAAATGTTTTCTTTTCTTAAAGACAAATATGGAAATTTTGTAAGCATCCTATTGGTCCTAATAAAGTGGCAATGGTGTGGCTTCTTCTAAGCCACACACTTGTCTAGTTAGGTGGCAAACTTTCATTGAAAGTTTCATTCGTGTAAGAAACTCACATGTATTTTACCGAACGGGGAAAGTACCATACCCAAGTAATCCATATCGCCCAAAATTTAATCCTTGATATAAAATCCTAATTTCTAACTATTTCTAACCTCATTCCCATGTGTTCCTAATTTTGGGCACCTCCAGGTCCCAAATCTAAGGTTTAGCCAGACGAGCCTATAGGGCCCACAAGGTCAGGATTCACCCAGACCGAATTTTTTTTTTTTGACAAGTCCGTTAGGCCACCCTCATCATTGCTATACTGTTAGATTTTTGAAATTATGAATAACAAAGCTCAAATTAATTTTTAAATAATTTTTAGGGTGTTACATTTGTTGTGTTTAGTATTTTAGGATGTCCTTACATTTGTAGGACATCGCTATTATGTTATGATTATGGCATGTTAATATGATTTGTGTTGTGATTATTCTATGATTTATCTATGTATACTATGATGAAATTTATATGATTGTTATATCATACGTGTATTAATCGATATCTATATGCATGTGTAGCTCACATTTTAAGCTTTAAGTTCAAAAAGAAAAATTTAGTCATATTTTTATTACTCGTATTTTAAAGATAAGTCAAGTTTTGAAACAAATGCGTAACAACTAATAACTAACTGAAATGCGACTCTAGCGTATTAGGTTAAAAGTTAGGGTGTTACATCCAACACACCTCCTTTTTAATGATGTCAAAATGGGGAGAAGAAAAGAAAAGAAGAAAATCAAGTAATATGGAATTCAGGGGGAGCATATGCTAAGGGGGAGCTTAGAGAATTTTTTTGTTAGCATGCATATTCTTCTGTTGTTTAGTTCTTTTTGTGTTTTGACATTTTATCTTGGCTTATAAAATTCTTTTTATATATCATGGTTGTACTCTATATGCATATCTGTCTTGTTTCCTTTAAAGCTCTGATACATATCGATGCCTTCTTATGCTTAGCTAATCATATCTTGCTCGTAGATGTTTGCTTCTTATCTCCTATGCGTGTGGTCTAAGTTGCTTATTCCTTAGCATGCTAAGATATTTAGCTCACTTATGTTTTTGAGATTAGCACCGAGAAGTATCCTTTAAGAGCACAAAATCGTTCTTTTGTTGCTCTGATGCTTGTGTCTATCTGATGTGCTTCAATGTGTATGATGTGCTTAAATCTTTTTATGAAACACATTTTCTTTGTCACACATATGAGAAGGTCTTAAAAGCTTTGTATAACTTGATCAAAATTTAGTTGTGAATAGTTTTAGACAAGACCTAAAACTTGCTCCCACATGTTTTTGATACAAATAAGATCAGTTGTAAGCTTCAGAACTCTCTCAAAGTGTACTGCACTTATATGGCATATAATGTGTTATGTCTGGATCAGTGAGCTGGTTTTTACAAAAAACATGATCATTTGTTTTAAGTTTCTTTTTATAAAAATTGGTTTATTTCATGCTCTGATACTTATGAGCTAAATATCTTCTCGATGCCTTTTTATGCTTAGCTAATCATATCTTGATAGATGTTTGCTTCTTATCTCTTATGCTTGTGGTTTGAGTTGCTTATTCCTTAGCATGCTAAGATATTTAGCTCACTTATGTTTTTGAGATTAGCAAGAAGTATCCTTTAGCACAAAATCGTTCTTTGTTGCTCTAATGCTTGTGTCTATTGATGTGCTTCAATGTGTATGATGTGCTTAAATCTTTTTATGAAACACATTTTCTTTGTCACACATATGAGAAGGTCTTAAAAGCTTTGTATAACTTGATCAAAATTTAGTTGTGAATCTTTTAGACAAGACCACCTAGAAACTTGCTCCCACATGTTTTTGATACAAATAAGATTGGTTGTAAGCTTCAGAACTTCTCAAAGTGTACTGCACTTATATGGCATATAATGTGTTATGTCTTTATTCAGTGAGCTGGTTTTTACAAAAAAACATGATCATTTGTTTTAAGTTTCTTTTTATAAAAATTGGTTTATTTCATGCTCTAATACTTATGAGAAAAGTTTCACTGCTCATAATTAAAGGCTCATTTATGCTTTGCTTTGATAAAATTTGGGATTGATTCTTAATGAGCTTCAGAAACTTCAAATGTAATATGCTGATGTATCTATATCAAGGTTTTTGAGCATCAGAAACTACATAAGCATCAGTATGCTTTCTTCTTTTGGTCATGCATGCTCTGTTAAAGATTATCATATGTTTTGAGCATTGGTTTTCAAAAATTTCATTTAGATAAAGCTTGCTAAATAAGGTTTGATCAAGATAATAATATCACAAATATTACTTGTTTTCTTTTCAAGCACGCTTGCTTCAGAAAGTTTTTTCTTAACTAAAAATCAAGTTAGTTGTGTTAAAAGAACTTAAACGATAATATCCAGTTATTACCGCTCAATGTATCTAAGAAAGTACTCTAAGTAATTTTAAATCTTCATAAACAACAAAATCAGCTTTGATTTAGGTTACTTAAGGCTTTAAAATGTTTGAGAACCTATCCATATCATGCCTTAAGAAAAGAACTTCTTGAATGTTCAATTTATGATGTTTTGAAAGAATAGCTTTTATCATGACATATTCAATTCTATTTCTTTCAATATCTTTTCAAAATATTTCTTCAAATTAGTTTGCCATAATAAAAAAGGGGAGATTATTAGCTAGAACTCTTTAGAAAGCTTCAAAGTAATATGTTTTGAGTGACAACAAAACCAATTTAAAGAAAATATTTTGAAGAACAACTAATGTCTACCTTGAGTTTCTTGACATAGCATATAGGTTATTTGGATTGTATAACACGACTTAAAGCAAGAATAATTTCACTTTGCATGTGCAAACATGACTTTTCTCATATAAAGAGATTGAACTTAATAGAAGTGAATATTATATCATGGAAAGTATGCATACATGCCTTACAGATAAAAAGATATCAAGAAAAGTACAAGAAACCAAGATTAGGACTTAGAAAATAACAGGACTTTAGAAAGTATATTTGAAATGAAGATATCCATCAAATGCTAAAGCCAATGTGTTCTACTAGCTTCAATCATCATGATCGTAAATCTTTAAGAATCATAAAGCTTTGATTAAATATCTAAAGACTGAAAATTCATCAAAACTGATTTTTCACTTCAAAAAGTTCACTTCATTTGGAGTGTTGAAAGTTACTAGAAAATGAGGGAAATTTGAATTTTTGAAATTCAAATTTAAAGTCAAAACCAGTTTCAACTAACAAGCCATCTCTTCTGCCAACTTGGTCAACAACCTCAGCTTCTAGAAGAAATAGTTTGAAACCACGTTCAAAAAGTAATAGTTTCTGAAGTAACATCAGAAACCTCAATCTCACAACGACTTCTGCAAAATAACAAACAGGCTACTCTTCCATCCGCTTTCCAAAACACAAATGGATGAAGTTATCTTAGGTTATTTATGTATATTTTAAGGAAACTTGAGTGTAGGTTAGTTTGAGTGGCAACCTAAACACAAACCTTTGTATCCTTTATCCAGTGATCAGTGTGAGTTAGTTTGGAGAGGCTAGTCAAAGACTACTTGCAACGTGACAGGAGAGGTTTTCTACTGGTTAGGTTCAGCTTGGAGAGGTTGGTGAATAACTACTCAGGTTGTGAAAGTAAGAGTTGTCTCCTGGTCACACGAGAGATCTTGGGAAGGCTAATGTAAAGACTATCCATGTCCTTTCTCTAGTTTGAAAAAGATGTTTAGTGGAATCTCAACATGTGTTGAGTCCTGAATGTAGGCGTTTTGGCTGAACTAGTATAAAATTTGATGTGTCATGTCTTCTTCTCTCTTATCTCTTTTACTTTATTCACCACATTGTTTTCTGCTCATATATCTATTTATCATTTCTGTTATATACTGAAGGCTTTAGAAATCTACTTTCTGAAACGCTAATATGTTTTCCACTGCACTTCAAGCTTAGTGCTTGATAGTGTTTCTTTAAATGTCTCAATGTGAAAAGGAGTAAAGCACGATTCAACCCCTCTTTTCGTGCACTTTTATACCTACACAACGCTCTCTGGAGAGTGATATAGTGCTCATTTTAGCACTAAGTGCTGGTGCGATGACAAGATATCAAATAACTTATTTATTTTTAGGTCATACTTTTGGTTATTTTAGAAAGTAGTATTTAAAGGATTGACATAGTTGTTTTCCCTAGTTTTTGACTAAGTTTTGGCTGCACACTTTAGGTTGCTATTATTCTCTCTCCACTTCTCTCTCTCCATTTTCTCTCTACATCTTCTTCTCTATTCTTCTCTTTCTTAGGGATTCCATTAGTGAAGGTTCTTTGTCTTGGAGATTATGGCAAGGATTATTGCTATTATTTTTAGGTTCTCTTTTACCTTCATTTTTATAATCCTATAGAGATGGACAAGTAGACTTCTTTACAAGTGTAAGGGTTTCCAGATGGATTGGGATGATGTTTGAGACCCTTTTTTGATATTAAATGCATTGGTTTTCTAAATGTTCTGAGTTTCTATTCCTATAATTATTGTGATGATTACTATAATCTTTTTTGTAATAACTAAATTGGCAATCATCATTTAGGAAAACTCTTTGGGCATAAATTGATAGATTTATTAGCTTATGTTTGAGGAAGAACATTAGAATTAACTTTCTTATTGACAGTTAAGCTATAGCACTTCAATGATAGATCTATTGGCTTATGATAGATCAATGTGATTTCTAAATAATTTGAGATCGTTCGTTAGTTACTTGCATTGGTCAAATTATAAAGGTCGATCGATCACTAATAGAATTGCCAGTAATTTATTACTAATAGCCACTAATGGATTTAATATTTGGTCAATGATAACTAATTTTCAATCCTAGGAATACCTTGCACTAGTGTCCTTCTTATTATTGTTATTATCTTTCAATTTCAATTGTTTTATATCTTAATAATTCTCTAAACCCCTAATTTTCCTAATTAAGTGTTTAAGTCTCCTTGAGAGACAACCTAGATTGTACCCTTTACTACATTTTTGGTACAACTTAGCATAAAATACTTTCTAATTTGAGGAGGGAGGCGGCAACCTCCATCACTTTCCACTTCATTAATAAACACCTCAAAGGTGTCTACAGATTGAGACTTTTCATGCAGCAAATACAAATAACAATACCGTGAAAAGTTATCAATAAAAGTGATAAAATACTTTTCATCACCTCCAGATGGAATGTCAAAAGGACCACATATGTCAATGTGTATCAACTCAAGGAGTTGATTGCTTCTTGTGGCTAGATTATTTGATATGTGTTTGGTTTGCTTGCCTTTTGTAACACCCTAATATTTAACCTAACACGCCTAGGACATATTGAGATTAATTATTAGTTATTACTCTTTTGTTCCATTCTTTAAATTCATTTTATCAAAATACCTAGCAGAAAATATGGGTTAATTTTTTTTTTTTGAAACATAAAACAAAACGTGAGCTGCGCATGCTAACATAAAACGAACGTTAAGCACCATCAAAGCAAACAGAGGTGTATATGAATCATGCACATACACATTTCCAACACAGCATTCATGAACATGAAACAAACTTATATTACATGTCACAAGATAACATAGTTCATAATACATAAGAAATAAAATAAACAGGGTCAACCAAAAAAAAATACAAAGTGGGCTGAGCTTTCAAATACATAAGTAAACAATAGAAAAAAAATACAAGAAAGCAGGGAATACATGGAATCACAAAACATCATATGCCAGCTATAGTTTCCCTTCCATAGCCTTACGAGTGCTCAACCAAAAGTCACCTTTATCAAAACATGCAGCAAGAAAGGGGATCCTCGTGACAACTCGGACTCCTGGGTCCTCCATCATGGTCTACTAGAGCTGATCCTCTGGCAAGGGGGTACATACCCAATGAATTGGGCAAGCTCCTCGGGTGTATGCAAGCGGAATGGGGGGAACATGGCCTCCGTGGCGCGGACACATCTCAGTTGTCAGGCTAGCTGGGCTGGGTCACAGTGTGCTCGCTACCTCTACCCATGTACATGGGTGTCGTGGGTGCAGAACCTTCGAGTAGATGTGTGTGGGGGAGTCCTCTGATGGGTTGGTCTCTGAGCACCTCGTACGAGGTACGTACTCGAGGTTGTCACGACTGCCGAAACTGAAGGGCAAACACGTCGAGTCTACTCATCGCGGGGTTGAGAATGCTCAAAGATTAGATCATCGCCATAGGGGGAAGTGGGGGTGAACCTGAAGCTGGAGACTAGGTAAGCAAAGAGGTGTCCCATGTAAGCAAAAATACGGATAGCACAGCGACCCTAGAAGTGGTAGGAGTGGTTATCTAGGTCGTAGTGCACCTCCCACATGGAGTGTCAATGAAGATCACGAACATGGCCATCGACCTCTGAAGACGCGACAAAAAGAAAGAAAGATAAAGGGAGTGAGAATCTTAATAAAGAATCTTAGTAGGGAAAAACCTCCTATCCTAGTGTCATCGTCTACGTCCTCAAGAACCTTGAGTTTTCTTTATAAAAAGTGAACATGCATAAGTTCTAATTTTTAAGGTTCTAAAGTGTAACTTACCGAGGCCTATCCATTTTAATATGCATCTTGGATATGAATGCAACATACTTTATCATGAAATGCATGTCCATACTATAAGCAAGACATAAGTGAGAAAACAACATAATCACAACATATCTCAACATAACTCATTCTTTAGGTGACTTAAACTTTTATTCTCTTTTCCTTGGGGCCACCCTAATACCCTCCCTTTTGAGAGTTCTAGGTTATGAGCTCATACCTCACTAATCATCACTAGCGTAACCTTATCCCTTTTGATAAGTTAAATTTCCGACTTCTAGAGTGCGGGTTAGGGGGCATTAGGATCATCTTTCATAACCTTTAATTCGGGGAGTCCAAAGGATCACTTCCTATTTGGATCACCTCTCATAACCTTTAATTTGGAGTCTAGAAGATCATTTTCGTATCTTTTATGTCACCTTTATATTAGCATATCATTTGTGCATTATGAGCATGAAATCATAGATTATCATCAAACATATCATGTTAGGATGCAAGACCACAACCATATCATATACTTTACTTTTGCTCACATGCAACTTTACAATATTTCAAGTAAGATCATAACATGCCATATCCATTCAATAATCAGATAACTCAAACATGTAAGACCTTAATTCCACATAACTCCTCAAGTATATGGAAAACTATAACATTCTTTAGTAACTAGTCATTTCACATCTTCTAACTCTAACTTGTCCTTATAAATAATTTTTTTTCATCGTCTTGGCATAATAACTAATCTTTAGTAAAAATAAAATATATCATTATTTGATAACATATATGTGTTCCGAGAGTCAAAGTTTCTTATGTAAGTTGAAATAGCGAGTCTTGAGCATTAGGTTAGTTTTAGTGATGGCATAATTGTAAACATGTAATGCAAGCTTCATTTTTAGTCTTGGCATTATAGAGTGATGGCAAGAAAACATAAATATGCTATGCAAAGCTTAAATTTAAATATAAGAATGCAAGTTCTAGTTTTTACATCTTTAAATTTTAGGTGATGGCTTGAAAAGTAAATATGCTAGACAAGAATTGTTAACATGAATGCAAGTTCAATTCTTTATTTTAGTACTCTAGGCCCCTTAGAGTATTTACTCTAAATCACATTTCAACTTTAAGGTTGAAATAGGTAGGCTTTGAGATTAATCATTTGGGTGATATGAAAATGCAAGCTCTTGTTTTAATCTTTAAGTTAGGTGATAACTTGAAAAATAAATATGCTAGGCAAGGAAATATAAATATGAATGCAAGTTCAATTCTTTATTTTAGTATTCTAAGCCCCTTAAAGTTTTTACTCTAAATCACATTTCAACTTTAAGGTTGAAATAGGCAGGCTTAAAGTTAATTAATTAGATGATAATGTAAACATGAAAGTGTAAGGCTTAAATATAAATATGTGATGCAAGGACTTGAAATGTAGATATGAATGCATTTCTTTAAGTCATAGGCTCAAGATTACCACTTTAACAACATAACATTAGCACTTGCTAAAAACTTTCTTAAAAGTGGAACCTTCAAGCTTTAGAGGTCAAATAAATGATGGTTTTGCAACCAACATCCAAGATCCTTAACATCAAGCCATGGTTCCTTCATCATATAGGCCACTAAGGCCGAAATCCAAGAGAAAAGAAAAGGAAAGGAAGAAACCGAAATGTAGAGGAAAAGGAAGATTTCAACATTGTAACATCTTAAAACAAAGAAAAGAAAAGCAAAATTTAAAATAACTCCCTACCAAAAATGGTTTTTCTTGCAAGAAGGAAAGAAAGCTTGGTTCTTGAGATGAGAAGAACAAATCCTCCTTGGTGTGAAAGAAGTTTTCAGCCAAGAAGAGAAAAGAAAGGAAGAAAAATTGGTCTTGTGTTTTTTATCTTAGAAATAGAGGGGTTATGTGTTTAGGAAATGGTGGAGGATGGTGGTTCTTGGAAGAATGAAGAAGAAGAAGAAGAAGAAGAAGAAGGAGAATTCTTTGAGCTTGAGAAAGAAAGCTTGGAAGTTGTGAAAATGAGCAAAATGTTACAAGCTTTCCTTGGATGCCTATTTATAGACAATAAAACACATGGAGATGCATTTGGGGAAGGAAGGCCAACGACCTTTTAGAGAAAAAGAGAGAAAAATATCTCTTTGCATGGTATGACTTTGGGTATGGCTAGGTATGGTTCAAAGCATGGTTCAAGGTATGGGCAAGCATAATTCTTTAAGCATATTTTTATTGAATTTCAAAATGTGATGGATGAGTTTAGGGGGAGTGGCCGATTCTATTAAGGAAAAATAGGGATAGAAAATCTCATTTTAATGATGGTTTATGTGTGTGTTTAGAAGTTGATTTACTTAGGTTATGGGTTAGGGGTTGTAAGTGTTTAGGTAAGGTAATGGATGATTAAAGATGTCAAGACATAATTAAGGAGTGGTCTTGCTTCATTAGTGAAATCAAAAATCATTTTATACTAAAACCATTCACAAACATAATTCCTTAATTTAAGGAATTGGAGAAAGAAAATACTATTCAAGATTCCATGACATGAAATCTTGACTTTTAAGACAAAGGTTAAAGTGTATCTAAGCAATCTTAGGTTCTAATCAACCTTAATAAATTATTTTAATTCTAGATTGATTACTGAAGTTAATTAATCTTCCATTAAGCCTAATATTGCTTAGGTTTCCTCAATTATGTTGTTAGGCCCGTCAAGCATTATTTTAAGGGCAAAATAGTAATGTTGCACAAACATACAATAGGCTCATACAATCATCACTAGTCACTTATAATTAGCATTCCAAACTTCCTGGAGAAGTTTCGAAGCTAACGACACTTATACCCGCGTAAAACGCTATAGGGGTATTTTGGTCATTTTGAGCCGAAAGTTAGAAAAATGAGATTTTCATCTCTTAGATCACAACATGTTTAATCCCCTTCAAGCATTGAGTTGACCCTTCCAGGATTGGCCATCCTTGAATTTGGGTGAAATGACCTTAGGGCATTGTCATTTACGCTAACAGAAAAAATCTGGGCGTACACCTTTAATGCAATCCACACATGCATCGTAGTCAACAAAACCCAATTGAGGTAAGATTTCATTTTTCATTAATCTCAACATCCTTTCTTTGTATATGTGACCTAACCTTTGGTACCATAGAAGCAGAATTCTCATTATGTGCATTACATTTGCTACCAATACCACGCTCAACATGGAATATAGATTCAGCAACTTTAACATCAAGATTGAAATGATACAAATTTGACAAAATACCACAACCATAATAGTATATATGATTAAACAAGGAAAACATGTCATTTCCAATCCTAAAGTTAAATCCTACATTGTCTAACTTTGCAATAGAAACTAAATTCCTAGCACATACAGGAACAAAGACACACTTTCTAGATCTAACCAATAGCCACTATCCAAGATCAATCTATACGTCCCAATGCCTTCTATCCATGCCTTAATTATGTTTCCCATATACAAGAACTTTTTAGTTTCTTTTATGGGTGGATTGAAAGGAATCCCTGCATAGTATGTGACACATGAGTTGTTGCATCAGAATCTAATCCCCAGGTATTATTATGCACTTCAATAACATTTGATTCAAACTTATTGAAACATAGCAAATACCTTTCTTTTCAAACCATTTCTTTCTTTTTGGACAATCTTTCTTCATATGTCCAGCATTTCGGCCAAAAAAGCATCTCTACTCCTTATGGATTTAAGCTTCACGAACCTTTAGTGAGGCTTTGTCCTTTCTCCCTTCTTCCGGCTTGTTCCTAGAACTATCATGAAATGTGACATGGAAAAAGTTATCTTTCATCTTCTTTAACGTCCCTTCCTCTTGAACCAACATGGCCTTAATTTCCTGAAAGTCTCATTTTTTTAAGGGTGGTGTAGTTCACCTGGAACTGGCCAAACTCAGGAGAAAAAGTCCATGATGAATTGTACTAGAAAAGATTCACTCACATCCATACCCATTGATTTCAACTTTGCTTAGATTTGTCATTCCAGTCACATGATCATGAATGGGTTGTGACCATTAAACTTTTTAGTTGTCAACGAGTCATCAAGTTGCTCACAATGGGCTTATCAATATTCGAGTGAGAATATTCCTAATTTTCACCGTAAATTCCTTTGTATTGTCTATCTTAGGCATCAATGGCTTAACATTTTCAGCCATTATCATCCTCATCAAGTTCAAACTCAGCCTAGTTCCCAAGCCTCATAAAGAGATTTGTTCTCTTCCATCCTGGTCTCAGTAATTTCAAGGTTTTTCATCCATAACTAATGCTAGGTCCAAGTCCATAACACCCAACTAAAAAGTGGATTTGCTCAGACCAATCACCATAGTTCAGCCCATTGAACTTGATTGCATGCCCAAAGCATACATATTCATGGAAGCTGCAAACATTATACAAGTTCATATATTAATGCTTTGAATAAACTCAATAGATTCAAACAAAATCATCTAAACATTCATTGCATATCAATGCTCTCTTTTGGGTGATACATTAATATACAACAATATAACGATGCTAATAGATTTAACATTATATGCATTAACTAGAAATATTTACCATCTTTGGATATATAACAAAAATTAATAGTGCACTTTTACACTTTCAACTATCTTGTCCAATAATTATAAGAATAATTAATCAACCTTTGGGTAATCCTTTAAGGTATTTTGAGTTTAGATCTTGGAAGGAAAGGGAGGGAAGGAAAAACTTGTAATGTAAGATTTTAAAATTTTATACTATAAACTCTTCCCTTTCTCTCAAAATTCAAACTCCAACATACCCTTAATGTCTCATACACTACAATATTTTTTGTCTAAGACAACAATTTTTAAGGCAGCACTTAGAAAGGGTTAGCTTTGGGGGGTCCAAGGCAACGCTTTTATAAGGGTAGTTATTGGGTTAGGCTAAGGCATTAGAATTTAAAGCAAAGCCTTTTCCTAAAAAGAAATCGCTTTAGAAGTGTTGTCATATCATCTAAAAAAGGGAACGTTTACTTGTTCATAGCCTTTGTTTTCCAAGCATCGCTTCTTAAATTTCAATTATCTTAAATTTCAATTAGCAACGCTTTTAAAACGTTACGTGAATGTTTAGAGCCAGCCTAAAATTCTTCCCACTAAACATTTTTGCTTTTCCCCATTTCTGAAACTCTCGATCCCTGAAGAAACGCTCATTCCCCATCCTGACACAACTCTCAATCACGCACTGAAGGAGAGCTCCCTGCTTGCCCTTCTTCTCGCTGCTCTGAAGGAAACTCATTCTTCATAATGCGGAGAGCTCCGTTCTTCATCACCCGCTGGTGGTTGCGCGGTGGTTCGTTCCTTCCAGCAGGGCGACGGAAGCAGTGCCACCATCACCCACAGCGCTGTGCTGGAGAGCTCCCTCCTTACAGGTTCGTTCGTACACGGTGCTGCAATCCCAACAGCCCTATCACCGACCGAGCCACCCACACCACAGTGCCACCATTCTCAAGGATCTGGAAGTCGATCACCCTACTGCCAAGGTCCCCCCCCCCCAAACTTCCCTTCGTTCATTCCTTATTCTATTTTTTCCCCTCTCCCCTTTTCCTTCGTGTTCTCAAACAAACGAACCCAAAAAACAAAAAGGGGAATCTGAGTTAACCAAAAACACAAAGTGAATCTGAGCTTTGGAAAAAAAACTCACCAATCTTTTTCTTCTTCTTCTTTGCATGCATCCTATTTTCCCCAGCACTACTCTCTCCCTCTAAATCCATCTTCAAATGCCCAAGTTTTAATTTTTGAAGTCTCAATTTTTTTTTCTAAAATCTGAAATCGTTTAAGTTTCAAGACGGAAGCAGGGCGCGGTGGTTCCTTCCAGCACGATGGAAGCAGCGCACGGTGGTTCCTTCCAGCACGACGGAAGCAGCGCGCGGTGGTACTCCCTTCATCACAACGGAAACCCAGCAACTCTCTTCATCCCTTCATTATACTTATCTGGTCTATTTTAAACTTTTATAATTCTCTTTTTATGTTTTGATGCAGTCCTAGATGTAGCTGTTATAGCAAGTTTTCATATACAATGCGGTTGTCTTGAAGGTAAAGAATCTTATAATACAGTTGAAATTTACTTCTTAAATGATCTGTTATCTTTGAGTTCTAATTCTTTCATATATCGGCATATATATTTGCTAGCTTAGCTTAGCAATTGAATGAAGATGCTCCACCAGGATCCCAAGCTATAGGCACAAAGAGTGGCTGCTATTAAGGTTAGAAATGCTACAATTTGTATTCCATTGGAATTTGGTGTGTGAAAAATGTTCATTTCTTTCAATATTAATAAAGGTTTGCTTCCTTTGTATTCTTTACCTTTTTTGTTTGCATATTTTTTATGGATGCTGTAATTATAATTATAACACTAATTTTGACTATGCAAGGTAATATGCAATATAATAAAGCGTGGTCTTTTTTCATTTCTGGTAGCATATAATGTGTCCTTCTCATTGAAATAAAAATAAATATCCCGAAGGGAATGGGTTACGTAAAACTTGAGTATTGGTCTAGGGCTTCTGCTTTTTAGGGAGAAAACGTTGCAAGTATTTTAAGCCACATACCCCCCTCTCAACATGTTTTATTGTTGTTTCCCTTATTATTTGAGACTTATTTGTTCTGTTGCCTGATTCATGTCATGGCGCATCTCCATTAGTTTAGTGTGCTTTTGACATGACAAGAAGTTTGTCCACAGTTAGCTAATTGTAGAGTTTTTGCATTCCGGGTGTTGAAATGAAAAAATAACTTAGTCAAATTACTTAACTATAGTATTAATGGACATTCAAAATGAAATCTGCTATTGGCTCAAATTAGCCTAAGCATAATCGCCTTAATAACTTTCACAATTCCTCTGAAATTTGAAGCACAAATGTCGTTAAGAAAACAGTGTGACCATGTGAGTGCATTTTAGTGCATAACTAACCACTCTTTGGATACTTATAAGGATCTACAAAGGGAATAGAACCATGGAATAAGGAAACTAACTAAGCGAGAGTGCAATGAGTGAGGCACCATTCCAGAAGGATTTTCCTTAGAAATTATCCTTGGTAGAGTCTTGCTTAGGTGCATCCCCAGCAGGATTGATTTTCTTGGACTCTACTAATAAGAATGGCGCCTTTCAATATGTTTCACTTGCTGTTAAGATTTCTTTTGCCTTGCCTACATTGTTTCTCTTTTTTTAAAATATCAAAGTGAAGCACGTTTGGGTAATACAAGTTTTTGTATGGGGAAATTCAATGTATGAAAGGTTGTTATTGTTTGAGATTAATTTTGTGAGGCTTTGAGGATAATGACAATGAAGATTTCACTAAACTTTCCTGCAAACGTTCTTGAGATTGAGCTTTCTAAGTATAAACATTCTTGCTGCTGTGGTTGTTTCTTTATTAATACTTTGGATTCTAAGAGTTTCTAGTACCATTAGTGTTCTAATTAAGTTGTTATCTTGTGTCACATATGCCTTTGTTGGAAGCAAATATGTTGAGTATTAGTTAGGAACATAGTCTGGCTTAACATACTTAGGCAAATGAAGCTTATCCAAAATAGAGTCAATTTTTTTAGGCTTGAATTGGTTTATTGAGAAAGAGAAACTTAACTAGTTATCCACTGAGTGGGGCTAAGTTTGCGGGTAGAGGGGGACCTGCTAGTGGTGACTTGTTGCAGGTGTTTGTGAATGCGGGCTTTCTTTTGCCAGTTTTTTAGTTTTACCTCATTTGATGCAAACAACACTGACAGCAGGGTAGCTAACCAAAGCAACTGTGTATCTTTGTTCAACCCAATTGTAGAGAAAAGAGCTTTTTTAATGTTTTTTGGAGGATGCCCTCAAGTCTTTCAACTTTTAACATAAATGTTATTTGGACCATTTTTCATGATCTTATTTGAGATTTTATTTCAATTTTTCTTTGAACTAATATTTAAGAAATGGGTTTTACTAATATGTGATGTGAACCATTGTTGGAAACCTCCAAACTGGGTTTCACTATAGCCTCTTAAGCTGTCACAGTGATGATGACAGAATGTTACACTTGCGGACTTGTTTCACAATATCAATAGAGCAAGCCTATAGTCTATGACTGACTTTGCCCCCTCTCAATAGTCAACTCTCAATCCCATGAACAAGTTCTACATACTCAATAGTTGGTTGCTAGAAATGTTGCTTTTGCATCTTTGCATGATTGGCTTAACAATATTTTACTTTTGTGTTAGCTCCTGCTGCCACTCTTTGCATAATTGGGTTGCTATTGAATGGTTCTTTTTTGTTTCTTTTTCAGTTTTGTTTAGTTGAGTTTAGATGGTTCATATGTTTCTTGCTTAAGAGGGATGTCCAATCCCATCGGCTTAAACCCATTAACTTATAGCTCAGCACAAACATGGTGAACCTAAAAGGGATGTTCAATCACTCTTCTTTTCATTGACCATATTTCACCATGGTTTACTTGTTATATACTCAATACTCATGTTTCAAAGGTCTAACTCATGTCAGGGATTTCACTATTATACCAACTGGCGTTTAGATGCCTTATTATTGGCTTGTAATTTGTTGTTTTTATTTGGACAACGTTCAATATGTTGGGAGCAAATGTTCTCATTCTGAATGAAACTATTCTGTGTTCTTGAATCTTTCCTCACAAATCTAGTGTTGCTTTCAGTAATTACTGTCGAATTTTGAGTACTGTAGTCGGTTAAAAGGAGTGGAGGAGGAAAAACTTTCTAGTGTTAACTAGGCTTTGATTTCTTACAGCCATCTAATATTATAATTAAATGGCTTACACTTGCAGTTTACTCATTCCTTTCTCACCTTTTGCCATATCTTTCCTAAAACTGAACTATAAGTTGAGTTTAGTTTCGTGCAGTAACTGGTGGGTTGGGTTTATCCACTGAGTTAAATATAATCATGTAGGCATGCTGCATCCATTAATGAGCCATGTTACCTACAAGTAATTTTAGATCTGGAATTTTAAATATAGTTCTGGAATTTTAAATTGCAGCAGCACAATTTTAAATACAGTTCTGGAATTTTAGTTGAAGGCAAATAATCTGAGTGATTGATTCTGCACTGTGCATGTTAAGATTAGGCTGCTATACAAATTGTTTAACACTCTTCCTGTGTACAAGCTCATGAATTGCTGTTTAGACTTCATTACTCATCTCATTTATAGGGTGCAATCATTTTCTTAGGTTCACTGTGTTTCAAGTGCAATGATTGTGGAACATTGATTCTCATGTAATGATTGGAATAGGTGCCTGAATTGAGGACTTCCTTGAATTGCTTTATTTTATGATTCGAAAGAAAAAATGAGTTTCAATTATAATTTGGCATAGCTCATTCTTTTTAGGTTGATTTTAGTTACTTATTTGGGGGTCGGATAATAGAAAGATATGAATTTTGTTCTAACTATGATTTGACTAACAGGGTTCAATTCTATGTGATGATGATTTCTAATACATAAATATGAATACAAATGAATCTGCTCTTAATACTTTGCTTCCATATTGGCTCTTATGTCTATGGACATGCTTTTTTTTTTTTTAATCTCTATGTATTTTCCTTTAATTGTTTAAGTTTGTGTGTTTTTGCAATTAGTACAGTTTGACTATGACTTTAACATTTGTCTTGACATGGGGAGATGTGATAAAACAAAGAGCTAAAGAAAATTATCATTCTTTCAGCTGATTGAACTTCAAACATAATATAAACATTGTAATTAAACATTGTTTAAGTTGCTGGTTGTGTATTAGTTGCTATTATTTTTATAGGTGTTGGAACTTTAGGAGTTATTTGTGTTTGATAGTTTCTTTTCCTTTTTTCTTGTGTTTTGTAAATATAGCTATTAATTAAATTAAGTTTAATAATATTTTTATTTTTAATTGGTGGGTTTATGCAGATCAAGCTTAATGCATGTGCAACTCAAGCAAAGAACAAAGAGCTGATACAAAAAATAAAGAACTTGTAGTGGATGTGATTTATGTTGGACTATATATATGGAGATTTATTTTGAGTTAAGTTCTTATGACTAGTGTGCTTTTGTGAACTATATATATTTACTTGTCTACATTTTGGTTTGAATGGATGACTTATTTCCATTTAGAACTATGTATTAGCCAATATTATGGACTATATGTATATATTAATGACTTATCTTTTGCATAATTGATTAGTGGTGGTTTATTTTATTTATGGATTTAGTTGAATAGTTACAAATTTGAAATTGAAAAATTAATGTTGCAATAAATGCGAATTTTTTGTTTGAAATAATGTCGTTTCTAGTTAATAGAAAAGGTGATAGCTCTAAGAAAATCAAATTTGGAACCAAAAAAAAGAGGAAAAACAATTGCTCTTTTTGAAATAAATAGAGCTGAATTTGAAAAAAGGCAATGCTTTTATGTTCAAAAATTGTTGTTTTTAATCAAAGCAAAGTCAATGAATAGGAAGGGTTGTCTTTAATCAAAGAAAAGGCAACGCCTTAAAAGCGTTGCTTTTAATAAAATAAAAAGCCAATGTTTGCAACAAGTTGTAATTAACTAGAGAAAAGACAACGGTTTTCTTTAGAAACATAAAATGCAATGTTTGAAAAGCGTTGCCTTAAATAGAAGAAATGACAACACGTAAAAATTTGCCAAAGTGTTACCATTGATGGTCAGTAGAAGCATTGTCTTTTGTACCCATATAGATAACACTTTTTGGATCAACTGTTGTCTTTTGTAAAAAAAAGTGTTGCCTTAGAAAAGGCAAAGGGAGTATAGCCAACGCCCAAAAAGCATTGCCTTAGAGAAAATTTGCCTTTGATCAAAGGCAACACTTCTGTGTTAAAAGCGTTGCCTCAGACCAAATTTCTTGTAGTTAACAATGAACTTCAACTAACTTGTACACAACTAATCATAATTTAACATCCATCATATGAGTAATTGAAACAAAACATCTAAAATTGGAATTATTAAACAATCTTTAGATTTAACCACTTTGGTGATTAACAAATCTAACATACAATAATTTCAAGATGCAAATTATATTCTTTAATCTCATAAAATTTGGAATTAGTAAACGACTTTCACATTTGATCACTTTAGTGATTAATAAATCTCACATACAATAATTCCAAATTTGAAATATTCTTTAATTTCATGCCAATGCTTCACTAAAATATTCTAAACAATTAACATGTATTTCATATAAGATGAAGCAAAGATACAAGCTATAAGCATGATCGTATAAGCATGTTAAATTATGAGAAAACTAAACATGAAAGTTTAGTCATGTAAAAATAGAACAGATACAAAGTCACAAACTATAAGATCAAAGGTGCTATACATGTGCATGATATATGTTGCAATGATGCACAAGACTCCAATCAACCATGACATATTGTAACATTGCCATGATCATGACATACACATCCGAAAATTAGTATAGAATTCACACTAAAATATTATAAGGGAAAAGGAAACCATTCATCGTACATAGTCAACGACGTAAACCATAATTGCAGAAAGAGAGTTTGCTTTAATGTTGAATGCCGTTAATGTGCTTCTTGAATGAGTTTTCTTTTATAAGGCATTCAACGTTACTTAAAAAAGCAAAGCCTCGTAAAAGAATTTATTTCTCAAGACAACGTGAAACGGTGCAGTATATGAATTTCATGTATTGTTATTAACATACGCCATAGATCTTTCATTCATGATAAAATATAATTTGTATTTCATTGTTATTTCCATTGCAGCAGAAATGCATCACAAAATAACAACGCAGAAAATTCCCAATTTCATAATCTAGGGCTCATACAATTTGGAAAATCCACCATCATTCATGGAGAATCATAAAATCTATAACCTATTACTTTAATACCAATTGTTAACTGTAATTTTCATTTTAGCATGTAGTATAGAAAATTACAAAACTTTTAAGGACCTTAGATTTTATGATTATCACACAATAGGATATAAATGAGAGTATGATAACATACTCGGATCCATTTTAAAGTCCTTAATATTTTCTTTTTGAGTTCCTTTGTGTACTCTTTCTTTTCCCCTCTCTTTCTTCTTCCTTTTAGTTGTTCTTTGATGGTGATTTCACTAAAAAATACGCCTAAAAGAACATTTAATTTTAGCTACCCATCAAAAGTATTGCTGATACACACATATATAACAAATTTTTTAAATATGTTGCCTTTAATATAGCAGAGGTTACACTTTTTTATGTTAAGGCACTTTTTGAAGAGTTGGTATATCATGTGGACAATTGTTAAAGGCAACATTATTTTAACAAATGGTACATTTTTAAGCTAATGCATCACTTTTATAACGTTGCTATAACAATTATGGTCTATTGTCTAAGATAATGCTTTTGAATAGAGAATACAACATTTTTTAGATATCAAAAACAGCACATTTAACAAAAGTATTGCATGTGCATATAAAAAGTGACACTTTTCATATGTTTCCAAAAATAAATGTTATTTTAGGCCAATTTTTTTTTAGTATGAAGAAGTTACAAATGCTATTTTCTTTAATTGTTTTAGCTTTTATTGGAGTAATCGCTAGCTTTTTCAAAAGGGAGAGTGGATGAATTTTTTGAAACAATTATTTTAAAACCCCTTCTAACTCTATTTACTATTAAGGAATTAATAATCATCATCTTAACCCCTTTCATTATAGTCAATCTATTAGTTACAAGGGTCATATCGTAATAATGTAAAAAAATAATCTTACAAAGTCAATTCCAATTATTTTCTGATTGAAATTGATTGAAATGAAAATTCTACGTCACAATTTCAATTCTGATTTCCACATAAACTCTTATTGTAAATAAAGCATTTGAACGATGCAGGTGTTATTGGCATTATTTATATATTTTTAATACAACAGGGGAAAAACATCCATTATTTTCCCTACCTTTCTTTCTCATACAAATCATTCTTATTTATTTAACTTTATTTATGATATTTTATGTCATCTCCAGCGGACTGCATCTTGAAATATCTTCTTCCGCCAACTTCTCAGGCCCTTAATATGTAACAACACAGAAAAAGAAAAATGAGATATGCTAAATAAATAGATAGGATTGAGTTAGTCACGCAATGAAAGTAAAACTTGCTCGGCTAGTAGAGATGATGATAGAGATGGAATTACGGGGTATAGTCAATTTTAATTTTTCCAGCATTGAGATCAGCGATTGCAGAGAAAGCTTCTTTAGAGAGATCAAGTGTTCCTTGGCACCCTGGTGAAGGGCAAAGATCCACAATCTTCACCGTGACACTGCCACTCTTGCAGGGTTGAGGCACACCTTGGTTTGTAGGACCTGTGCATGTGATCTTATACCTTTTGCCACACGCAGCTCCGTTGTTCCAGATTGCCTGGCTTGCCGCCGCGATCATCGTTCCCTGGTCTTGGTTGCCATAGCATGCAGATGCTGCCAAGTCAAGTACCAACTGCACGTTATCACTTTATTTCTATACATATGTATATATACAAAATTGTTTGATTTGTATTATATACACACACAAAATCATCCTTTGGTCTGATTACAGCAGAACCTTAACCAGCCAGGAGAGTTTACGTCAATGTCGTCATATATATATATAAAATAACATATATCTTATTTTGACATGATTGGTGTTCCATTTGGAATCATCTGTGGATAAGATGGTCTTATTCAAGGAAGTGGGTGTCCAGATTTAAATGTTAAAATAACATTGTTGATATAATAATATATATGACTAATTTTTAAGTGAACTCAATTTGGCATACTAGAGGTACAGAAGTGGAAGAGCTGATCTAGAATTAGAAAGCATATGATTTGCCTTAATAACTGATCACCAAGATCAAGAGACAATGATAGTAACTGCATTTCAGGGAACAGCCTTTGAAGATAACTTTCTAGTCTCCACTCGCCCTTCAAAGGTCTCAAACGACATCCTTTTGTTGCCATTTTTTTAATAAAAATCAAAAAGAAAAAAAGCACGTTTATTTTTTTTTAATTTTCCTTTATTTTGCATTTTTTTTTTTGTAGAATATAAGAGTAAAATACATAAGTCTTGTTTTTCAGATAAATTGTGGTGAAAGAAAGAACGATGGTCTTGATAAATGCATAAACTTTAGCTTACACTCCGATAAGTAGTATATGTTGTAAATTTAGATTTCCATAAAAATTATCATCAGAATAGAATTAATTTATATAAAGCGGCTAACAGCTAATATGCATGAAAATTTGCAGTCTACTCACGAACGTAAACAGTGTAATAAGTGGCAGTTCCAGATGTGGCAGATGACATTGAGACGAGGCCAATGATGATCATCCCCACAAGCACTGCATTCGTTTTGTTTGCCATATCGCTGTAATATCTGTAAAGAAACAAAGACTGATTATGTATATATAGTACAATGTCATTCAGACTATTCAAAGTTTTCGAAGGTTTTCAGTTTTAGTCCCTCAGTTTCCTTTTATATTAAAGCAAAGGACGTAATGTCATTATATCAGTTCCTATTCTTGCAAAGAGGTGACGGTCTCCACTCGCATTCTATATTTACCGCAGGCGGACGTAGAGTTAGAGTGATTTGGATTGGTTTTTTCTAAAAATCAAAAATATTTTTGTTAAAAAGTGTTTCTTTATAATTTTTTAGGAATTTGCATTGGTTTCATAAAAAATTAATTAAAAAATAATATTACTATTTATGTTTTAAAATATTGATATTCAGGCTTTAAAAATATATATATTTTACGGATATTGTTAACATTATTTACCGATATATACTATTTTTCAATTAAAATATGATTAATAGTCAAATTATTTTCATACACGTATATGCTTAACTATCAAACGTATTACATGTTGTCATTGACATATTTTTTGAATCACATATAATACGTTTAGCAGTGTAATGTATTACATCTAATAGTATGAATTTTAAAACTATTTTTTTTAGCCCCACTACTAGTCATATTTGCAACAAATTATTGCATGTAATTCGGTTGTTAGCTGAATTATATTCAACAATTTATTGAAAATATGGCTAGTGTGGGACGGTTCAGAAATCAAGTGCGGCTTCAATGTATCAACATAGGAGAAGTTTCACGGGTCTTCTATTATATGATTATTATATAATGAACGTATGGGGCCAAGTTTGAATTCACAAGGATAAGCTGATTAGAAAAATTAAATTACCTCAAAAGTTGATGGTTTGAATATTAAATGGATTAGAGAGATTTTTTTATTCTTTCCCGGCATCTGGCTTGCATATGCCATTAAAATGGGAGTAATGTTATTTTGACTGATCCTTTGTATACTTGTTGCATACTCACATCCACTATTAAATGGGGTATGAGATCCAACTAAATGAGATCCACATCCAATTCAATGGTGGATGTGAGTGTGTGAACACAATTCCACAAATATGAGTCAAAATAACATTTCTCTTAAAATGGAATGAATCAAGCACCATACCTTTATTTCCATCCTCTAAGAATGTGTTTGAAATGAGAAACAAAAAAGAAATTGGAGGTTTTTGAGAATTAAATTAAAGTAATTGAAAATAATTGATAGAGAATTCTAGAATTAAAGGCACTAATGTAAAGTATTTCTATGATTAAAATTAATTATAATAGACTAAATATTGAACACATTAGTGACTATTAATAATCACTTATTGGTAATTATATTAGTGATCGATCGACCTCAAATTTGACCAGCAAAAAACTAGAAAATGAGATCTCAATTAATAAAAATTTCATTAATTTAATGTACCAATTACTATAACCTAACCACCAATTGAAAAGTTCATTCTAATATTTCTTTCAAACATAAAACAATTGATCAATCAATTTATATCCAAAGGGTTTCTTTAAATGACGATCCAATTATTTATTTCAATAAAAATTATAACAATTGCAACAATAATTATAAGAATAAAAACTCAAAAATATTGAAAAAAGTAATGCATTCAATATAAAAAATGTCTCAAACATCATCCCAATTCATCTAGAAACCCTTACACAAGTAAGCAAATCTATCCCTATCTCTGAATGATTACAACAATGAAATTAAAATTATTTGAAGATAATAGCAATGATCCTTGTAAAATCTCCAAGAAGAAATCAAAATCACTAAAGGAATCCTAAGAGAGAGAAGAATAAAGAAGAAAAGGTAGAGAGATGTAGAGAGCATTAGGGAGAAAATCCTAGCTACAACACTTCATACTTCTAAACTAAGGTAAAAGTTTATAAAATTCCCTTAAATATTGCTCTCTAATATGACCAAAGCGGGGCCCAAAACAGAGTTAATTATATGTAATTTGCAAGCTGCACGAGCACCAAGGCGCTCACCAGAGCGTTATGCTCGAAGTGATTCTTCAAGTCATTTTGTTGAGCGTCGGAGAGCTAAATGAGCACTGCAACCCTAATTGTGAGTTGCTTTTTTTGCTTTTATTCACTTTTTACAACCCCTGAGCTCCAAGCCCCTCCAAAGAGTTCCCAACTTTATTCGTGACATTTTGCACTCAATCTTAAAACTCCCGTATATAAAATAATACTCAAAGAGACAGGTTAAATACAATAGACTCTAATCCATTAATCATTCTAAAATTAGTGTACTAGTCAATATTTTGTTAAAAATGCACAATGAGGACCTAGTCAAAATCCTAATTATTCACATCAATAACACAGTCAAACTTATGCAAAAAGCTAAAGTTTAGAAGCAAAATAAGTGGCAAGAATGCCGTTATTAAGGTCCAAACTGAATTTTTCTAGGAATTGTTAAGTTCATTTGCTATGTTATAAAAATTAGGAATCCTGACTATTGGCTAAATATAGGTGACTATTGACCATGAATTTGTATAATTTTGTTAATATGGCGAGATTTTGTTTTCACCTAAAAATTTTACAATGCCTTTTGGACACATTGAGGTGTCTTGATGAATTTTTGTAGCTCTATTTTCATTGTTTGATATGCAAACTAAATGTATTATTGAGATGTGAAATCTGGCTATTGTGCTTGAAAGTGAACAAATAATTTCAATTGATGTGATAATGGTATTTGGCTCTAGTGTGATATGTGTTAATGCATGCTAGAGAATTTAAACATTGTGTTATGATGCATGATTGAAATTGTTTGTGGATGAATGCCCATATCTGACCAATACATGCATTTGGAAAAGGAAAAGAATATATGCATGCATGTGAGAAAAGAGAATATATGAACTTAATTGGGCATGTTTGACATATGAGTTAAAAAAGGAGAAAAGACTTATGTCAAATAAAGGAAGGCAAAAAAGGAACTTCACTTGAGATAATGTGAGTCCATATACGTCACTGGCTAGGAATTTGTGTGAGATTTGGAAATCGAATAAAAAGAACATCGATGATCACATATAAGAATGAGTTTAGTCCTATAGTTCAGGTTATTGCCTAGATGTGGTGTTATCCATAATACCAATTGATATAAATTAAGTCTTCCTTATGTTGAAGAAAAAAGATAAAGCACATAGTTGAGTTATTTGGCCACGAGAGAATTATATTATGATTTATTGATTCCATATTTGTTTTACATAGATTCTTATGATTTAATTTATTATTATTGCTATGTTTATGTATGAAGGAGTGACTTCCTAGAATTATATAATATTCTTATCCTATATTTGTATGTACTTTCGTTGACCTAATTCTAAGATGCCGTCTCATGATCTTTATTGACATGCCACAAGTGGGAGTGGCATTATGATCCAATTTGGATTTGCACTTTCTCATGGCCCACTCCAAGATTCAAGTGTACATATTTCTTAGCCACTCATTTGCCTAGGTCTTCTTTTAGTGTCCTCTTCGAACCTGAGTTCCCATACGATGATATGCTTCTACACCTAGCATGCCCAAGTTCTTTTTGTACCCTTGCTTGCACAGCAGACACCCCTCGGGGAACACCCTATCACGAATCGTCCTTGTCTTCGTTTCTTCTGACTCCTCCAGACTCCAAGTGCTCCAAGCTCGAGACGATGCCATCATCCTAATGGCAAACAATTCCTATATAGAGGATTTAGGAGATCTCAAGAACCCAGTGTCTATAGATAGCTATCATCTAACTCAATGACTGGTACCTCCTGGCGGCTTTGCTTATTTTTCCTAAGACCCTTTATGTATTTATGTTATTTTTGTTGGGTCTTAGGGTAAAACAGGTTATATCATGACTTTTGCTATATTTTGGGGTTGGCTTTTGAGTAGTTCTACTAGTAGTTTGACATTGTTTTCATGATCATTGTATATGACTATTTCTTTTATTGGGTTCCTGCTACTAAGGTTCCACGCGATGTATATATTGGTGGGCTTCTGATGGCCCACATTAGTACTTTGGTTTGTAATGCCACGCTTATTTTACTTAATTTTTATACACCCTACGCCTAGTATGCATTATAGGGGACTATCTTAGACAATAATGGAAATAAGTTAGACGTGTAAGTGATATTCGACTAGTGTAAGTTAGGTAATATAAGTGACATTCTCCTAATTATTTTATGTTAATACTTGAGTAATCGGTAGTTAGGAGAGTGTTACATTCTATAAAAAGAAATTATTTTATTTAAATTATTTCTATTTGTTATATTTAGTTAAAAATAAGTAAAAAATAAAAAATAGTTTTATATATAAAAAAAATTTTCAAGTGCAAAAAATATTGAGAAATCCAAACATCTTTCTTAGCAAATAATTTTTCATACCATTAATTGTAATTTTACTAAAAAAAAATATTTCTATGTCTACTCAATCCAAATGGTTTAACAACTTCCGATTCTAATAAAAAATATTTCTACAATTACATCTAAACATATAAAAAGCTTTTTGCTCTTATGATTCTTCTAAATCTAGAAGAAGTACTTCTCCCATAATTTTAACCAAATGAGTCCAATATGTGGAATTTTAATTATAATTCCATAATTTTTATTAAACTCAAATATAAAATTTAAAATTCTAAATCAATTCCAATTATTTTTAATTGAAATTAAAATGAAAATTCTACGCCACAATTTCAATTACCATGTCCACACGAATTCTTATAGTAAATAAAGCGTTTGAACGATGCAGATGTTATTGGCATTATTTATAAATTTATTAATACAACAGCGGAAAAACATCCATTTTTCCTAACTTTTTTTCTCATATAAATCATTCTTATTTATTTAACTTTATTTATGATGTTTATGTCATCTCCAGCGGACTGCATCTTGACTATATATCTTCTTCCGCCAACTTATCAGGCCCTGAATATGTAACAACACAGAAAAAGAAAAATAAGATGTGCTAAATAAATAGATCAGATTGAGTTAGTCCCGCAATGAAAGTAAAACTTGCACGGCTAGTAGAGATGATGATAGAGGTGGAATTAGGGGGTATAGCCGATGTTAATTTTTCCAGCATTCTATATTTACCGTAGGCGGACTTAGAGCTAGCGTGATTTGGATTGGTTTTTTCTTAAAATTTTTTTTTTTGTTAAAAAGTGTTTCTTTCTATTTTTTAGGAATTTGCATTGGTTTCATGAAAAGATTTAATTAAAAAATAATTTTACTAATTTTTTAAAATAGTGATATTTAGACTGTAAAATATATATATATATATATATATATATATATATATATCTATCATTATTAACATTATTTATAAATATACACTGATTTTTTAATTAAAGTAATATGATTAGTAGTCAAAAGTTTTTTATACACGTAATACGCCTAACTATAAAACGTATTCCATGTTTTCACACTGACACACGATTTTTTGAAGTATATATAATACGTTTAGCAGTGTAATGTATTACGCCCAATAGTGTGAATTTCAAAGCTATTTTTTTTTGCCTCATTTCAAGTCGTGCTTTGCAATAAATAATTGCATGTAATTCGGCTGACTGTTAGGATATTCAACCATTTATTGCAAAATACGGCTAGTGTGGGGACGGTTCAGAAATCAAGTGCGGCTTCAATGTATCGCCATAGGGGAAGTTTAACAGGTCTTCTATTATATGATTATTATATAATGTACGTATGGGGCCAAGTTTGAATTCACAAGGATAAGCTGATTAGAAAATTCAATTATCTTAAAAGTTGATGGTTTGAATATTAAATGGATTGGAGAGATTTTTTTATTCTACTTTTCCCGGCTTGTATATGCCATTAAAATGGTTTGTATCAAGCACCGTGCCTATATTTCCATCCAATAAGAATGCGTTTAAATGAGAAAAAAAAAGGAAATTGGGGAGTTTTTAATTAAATTAAAGTAATTGAAAATAATTGGTAAAGAATTAAAATTAAAGACACTAGTACAAGGTATTTATAGGATTGAAATTAAATATAACAGACCAAATATTGAACACATTAGTGATTATTAGTAGTCACTTACTAGTAATTATACTAGTGATTGATTAACCTCTAGAATTTAACCAATGCAAATAACTAGTAAATGAGATATCAATTTAATAAAAATTTCATTGATTTAATATACCAATTGCTATAGCCTAACCGTCAATTGAAAAGTTAATTCTAATGTTCTCCTTTAAATATAAAACAATTGATCAATCAATTTATACATAAAGGATTTCTCTAAAATATTTGAATAAAAATTTTAACAATTACAACAATAATTATAAGAATAGAAACTCATGAACATTAAGAAAACTAATGCATTCAATATAAAAAAAGATCAATATCATCCCAATCCATCAGAAACCCTTACACTAATAAGAAATCTACTCCATCTCTGAAGGATTATAACAATGAAAAAAGAGTCATTGAAGATAATAGCAATGATCTTTGTAAAATCTCTAAAAGAAATCAAAATCACTAAGGGAATCCCTAGAGAGAAGAATAGAGAAGAAGAAGTAGAGAGATGTAGAGGGGATAGAGAGAAAATCCTAGTCAAAACTTCAGACTTCAAAATACTACAAAAAATTATGTAAATTGTGGCAATTTATGGAAAAATGCACTTTACCCCCTTGAAGTATAACTCGTATGCAATTTAGACCTTGATATTTTAAAGTGTGCAACCCAATCCCCTAGAGTTATAGACAAAATGACCTTATTTTAGTGTGACATCAAATTCTCAATTAAGTGTCATGTGCCCCTCACATGAGCACTTTTATGGATAAAAATACCCCTCTTTAAATTTAATTTTCCAACCCAACTCCAACCTACCATAGTCTTTGCTTTATTGAAAGAAGAAGGAATATTCAAGTTAGGAATAACCTATTTGAATAACTCCAAAAGGGAAGTGAAAGAGGCATTGCTCCACCCATGTAGACATTTCAAGCAAGTATAACCTAATAGTGAAAGATAATGTAGAGAATCCTTCACAACCAGGATATAGTTTTTTACCTGGTCTCTTCAACCAAGTTATAAAACTTGTTGCATCTTAGGTCAAACCTTCATGAATTCCTTCAATTTGTACTACATC
Organism: Dalbergia oliveri; assembly: GCA_030441495.1. Lineage (NCBI taxonomy): Eukaryota > Viridiplantae > Streptophyta > Magnoliopsida > Fabales > Fabaceae > Dalbergia > Dalbergia oliveri. The sequence continues at coordinate 5,494,838 of JAMLFY010000009.1, forward strand.
TCTAACTCTATCAATTAGCAAGCCTTCAATGTCAACATGTAAGTTAGTTTCATCATTCAGTGTCACTATCAACATCCATGCCTATTACACTTTCCCCATGGTCAACCCATCTTGTATAACCTTCAACAAATCCATAGCATATCAAACGATCATAAATTTTCTTTCTTCTATACTAATACATATTACAACATGTTGAACACGGACATTAGATTTCCTTTCCTTGAGGATTTCCAATAGAATAAGCAAAGTCCTAGAAGTTCTTGCTAGCTCAAGAATCTTTTAGAAGGCTTTAGTGCTTAATGTTTTTAAGTGATAACAAAACTAATTTCATGAAAACATTTTGAAGAAGGATTAATTGTTACTTGAGTTTCTTGAAGCAACAAATAGGACCTTTCACGTTATATACTTGTTCTTAAAACGAGGTTATTTTCACAATGTTATGTGCAAACATGTTTGGCCTAATTTAAATAGATCTAAAACTAAAAAAAAAAAAAGGGAAATAAATCATGAATTTAAAGTTTCTATGCTTAACGTATGAAAGAAAATTCTCACAAACAAAAAACTAAGGTTCAGGTTTTCAAAAAGCATGCCACCACTTCAGAAAATAAGACTTAAGTGAAGATTTCAATCCAGCTTGAAGAAAAGCATGGTTATCATCTTTAATCATTATGATCGTGATTATTTCCTTTACAAAAGATTGATTGAAGAATAGAAGACCAAAAGGATTGTCTAGAAATTGAGAAAGCACTTCAAAAAACATGTTTACTGTAAATAGTGCACTTTCCAGGAATGGAAGGAAAAATTTGAAAATCAAATTTAAAGTCAAACTCAGTCAAGGAATAATAAGTGACAACTTTTTTCAACTTGGCAATTCCCCAAGCTTCTAGAAAGAAAAGTTCAGAAACCTCGTTCAAAAAGAAAAAAGTAGTTTTTGAAGGTGGAACTCAGAAACCTCTATTAGACAACTACAATTCACAAAAAGTAACTTAACATGAGCTACTCCTCTAGACTTCATTTCGAAGACACAAGAAGAAGATCAACACGTGTCACTAGGAAAAAGAATCAAGGGCAACGGTCATAAATGAAGATTAAGTATAAAAGAAGATGTTGTTCTTACAACAAAATGACTTTTTGCTTAATAAACCATGCTAAAAACTGATGAAATTTCTACTCATCTTCTACAAAACTATTCCAAGTTTGTAATTATTTTCATCTTTGTAAAAAAATCTTCTTTCTATGTTCTCATTAGATAACATCTTCCTACAAAGAATAGATAGAAAAAAGTCATTCAAGTTTTTAGCTTTGATATTGTTTATTCCTGAGAAAACTTGAGTGTTTGATAGTTTGAGTGATCCAACCCAAATACAACCTTTGTAACCCGATTCGGTAGTGGTCGTGGTGAGATAGCTTGAAGAGGCTTAGGCAAAAGCACTTGAAAGTGACAGGAGAGTGTGTTAGCTCCAAAACCTTTCAAAAAGCTTTAAAGTAATATGTTTTTAATGATAACAAAACTAATCTAAAGAAAATACTTTGAAGAACGACTAATGTCTACCTTGAGTTTCTTGATAGAGCATCAGGTCTTTCAGATTGCATAACATGGACTTGAAGCGAGAATAATTTCACTTTGCATGTACAAACATTATTGTCGCAACCGGAATTCGACGGGGATGGCAAAAATTATTTGTTAAAAATTGGAGTCGCCACCAAGTTTATTTAAATTGGGAAAACATGGAAAAACCCATTTTATTAAAAAATGGTCTTTGAAACCGAATTGAGTTCGGAGTTCGGTTATGCATAGGGAATGATAGGATTTAATCCTACGCACCCTAGTACACCGTCCTTAAACGGTACCTTAATTGATTTGTGCAAATTATTAATAACCTTTCAAAATATTCATTTTATATTTTTTATTTACAACAAAAATTTAAAAAAAAAAATTAAGGAACACAAACTGTCAAACTGATGTGTTCAAAATACTTTGTTAAAGTTCACGGTTAAATTAACATTTTTATTCAAAATACAATATTTCACAAATAAGTAACAAATTTAAACTAAATATATGAAAATGAAAATCTCTTATGAATTATAAATATTTACAAATAAGATAAAATTTATTTTGATATTTTTTAAAATAAAATAAAATATAAAAGAGAACATACTTTTAAAGGAAATTTGGAACATAAGCTGTCACACTCAGATGTCCAAAATATCAGTTAACAAGGCTAAATTAACTTTTATTTGAAATAAAATATTTCCTAAAGAAATGAAAATTAAATGAAATAAAATATCTCATAAAAAAACTCATGAAAAATTTACAATTAAGACAAAAAAATTATAAATATTAGATTTTTGACTTGAGGGGTTGGAATCGCCGTGTCCTCGTATCCTTCGGTGCAATGGGGAATTCAAAGTCACGTGATTCTATTAGAAAATGAGAATGTGAATTAATTGGTTTTAATTAAAAGAGAATAAAAATGTGTTGACTATTTTTAATTTTTTTAGAAATGAATTTTCATTATTGAATGGAAGGAAAATATTTTTTATAAGCTCTAAATTCAACAACACTTCCAAAATTAATTCATAATAGAGATACACAACACATAGACATATACAATAATTAAAGTAATAATAAAATTAATTTATGAGCACAATTATACAATTAATTTAAACACAACACAAAAACATATGAAATGATGAAACTGAAAAAATCTAATTATTATTTTTTATTTTTAACCTTTTACTAAACGTTAAATTCACTCAAAAGAAATAATTAAACCACTTTTCTATTTTGTTTTGCATAATCAAAATACTCAAAGATTTATTTTGAACCAAATTATATAAAACTTCCTTTTTATTATTTAGATAAAACAGATCCAAACCCAACAAATAAAGCCCAATGTACAAAAACATAAAACAAACATGATTAACTAAACAAATCTAAACCCAAACAAACTAAAGATCTGATCCAACTAAAAAAAAAACTAAATAAATAAAAAATATAACAAAATAATAATAATAATAATAATAATAATAATAATAATAATAATAATAATAATATCATAATAATATAATTTCCTAATTTCATTTGCTACCTTTACCCTCCTTTACCTTAACATACATACACACGCACGCACGATAACCCTCTCTCTCACTCTCACTAACCCACACGCACACATTCACACGGACACACACCTCTTCTCTTTCACTAACACACACAAACTCACGAGAAAGCAACAAAAAGCAAGTGAGAGAGAGAGAGAGAGAGAGAGAGAGAGAGAGCGAAAATGAGATCTGAGAGAGAGTGAGGCCGCGGGAGGACGAGCGTGGTGCTCGGCTAGTGGTGAACGGGAGGCTGCGAGGCGGTTCTGACGGGTCAAATGTGGATGAGTTGCGGTGGCTAGCTTTGTCCGCGGTGGAGGTGCACAATATGGGATGGCGAGCTGGATGGCGGCCGGGGGGAAAGGAAGGTCGGCGCGGCCTGCGCTAGGGCCGTGGATTTCGCGAGTGCAGAGGTTTGAGTGAGGCGGGAGGAAGAATGGAGCGGACATCGCGGTCTGGAATAGGCGGAGGAAGGAAGTGGGGCCCGGCTTGGGGCGGAAGGTGAGCTCGCGCGATGGGATCGGTTGGGGTGGTCGCGCGAGGAAGAGGTCGAGGGCGGTGAGGGCAGGGTCGTGGTGATGCGGAGGTAAGGGCGGGCGGTTGTGTGGTGGTGAAAGTTGGTTGTGTGGTGGGGAGTCGTGGTGTAAGAGGAGGAGCGCCGCGGTGGTTGGGATAATGATGATGATGAGGTTTGGATGATGATGATGTAAAGATGATGATGATATGAGCCCGCGGTGGTGGGGAGAACCAGCGGCCTCCTCCTTTCTTCCTTTAGTTTTCTTTTTTTTTAAAAAAAATTGATGAAGATGATATTGTTATTGCTTCCTCTACCTTGTTCTTTCCTTCTGCTTGTTGCCTTGGATTCTCCTGAGATTGTTGATGGTTGTGAAAAATTTATGTCAATGATAGTGGTTGTTCTGTGTTTAGGGGTGTGATGGTGTTCAGGTGGTAGTTCAGGCCTGTGATGATGAATGCGGATGATAATGATTGGCTCCCCTCTCATGGCAATGATGATGGATATCTTTTTTTTTCTTTTGTGATGATGGAGATATTGGCTATATGGTGAGGGGTGGAGACGTTTGGGCTTGGGCTCTACACCTTCATTAACAGAAAGAAAAATTAGCATTTTGCACAGAGTGAGGAGGAAACCCATCATGATGTCCACCACTTCTTGTTTGATTTTTCCTGATACTCCTTCGTCCTATATTGGTTCACGTGTGCGGGAACACGGGCAAGGGAGCCCATGATACTCCTTTTTCCTCTTTTTGTTCTTTTATTATTATTTGTAATTAAAAGACAAACATAAGAATGGTGATTTAACAATCAGAAAGAGGAATCCAACATTCCATTTCTTTTTTTTTTTTCATCAGACTCAAATTATGGGTATTAATGAAATGGGTAAATCGCTGAATGGACTAAAGAAATTAAAAATTGGTTGAGTATTTTTTGTTTTTATTTTATGTAGAAATGGGCTGAACAATAATTAAATTTTTTTGGTTTAAAATAAATAATGAAAAGACTATAAAGGAAATTCATTTAAATTATGAAATATGCAAATTTTGGATTTTTGTAAAGGGACAAAATTGAGTGTTCATTGCCCTTTTCTCATTTCTTATAAGAAAATATGAAAAATTTAAGTTTTTATATTGTCTTCATAAGGAATGAGTAAAGACATGAACATTGATTTTGTTCGGCAATGCATGAAATGCAAATGCAAGAAAGATTGAATTCTAACTTTGAAAAATCTAAACATTCAAGAAGATCACATGTAAACTATGCAATTCAGAAATCACCTATGTATGAATCATGCAAAGAAAATAAACTAACTAATTTGACACAAATTCACAAATGACAAGAAATGTAAAAACCAACGGAATTAACATGAACTCAAAAGCCGATGGGGGTGACAGTAAATTGAAATCCATGGACTGAAGGAATTTAAAAGCCTTGACAACTGGATCCTGTACACAACAACAGAAATTAAAATGGCAATCTGAGGCCAATTGGAAAAGTAAATGGTGGCAATCTGAAGGACATGAAAAATAAATTAACAATCTAAAAGCTGAAAAGTAAATGATGGCAATCTAGGCCGACTGAAAAATAAATTGGTGGCAATCTAGGCCGCTGGAAAATAAATTGGCAATCTAAGCGACAGGAAAAATAAGTGGCAATCTGAGGCCGACTGGAAAGTAAATTGTGGCAATCGGCAGACTGAAAATGTAAATGGTGGCAATCTAAGGCGCTGAAAAATGTAAATGGTGGCAATCTGAGGAAAGGAAAATAAATTGGCAATCTGGCAGACTGAAAATAAAGTGGAATCTAAGGGACAGGAAAAATAAATTGGCAATTTAGGCCGAGAAAATGTAAATGGTGGCAATCTGAGGCCGAAAGGGAAATAAATTGGCAATCTGAGGCCGATTGGAAAGTAAATTGGTCTCAGGCGGACAGGAAAAATAAAGTGGAATCTGGGCCGACTGGAAAGTAAATTGTGGCAATCTGAGGCCGACTGAAAATGTAAATGGTGGCAATTCTGAGGCCGACTAAATGTAAATGGTGGCGATCTGAGGCGGAAAGGAAAATGAATTGGCAATAGGGCAACTGAAAAATAAAGTCAATTTCAGGCTAAACTGGAAAGTAAATTGGCAATCTGAGGCGACAGGAAAATAAAGTGGCAATCTAAGGCTTATTGAAATGTAAATGGTGGCAATCTGAGGGGCAGAATGTAAATTGAGGGTAAAGGCGCTGAAAAGTAAATGGTGGCAATTGAGGGCAGGAATGTAATTGGAATTTAGAGCGATTGAAAAAATAAATTG